>PVJX010000016.1:0-319263 GCA_004027295.1 Dolichotis patagonum | reverse complement strand
ACATCACCAACTTACTGACTCTGCTCTGCACCCGAACTGTCACTGTACTGTACCGTGTCACAGCCATGTCCTGGTTTGCCTCCTTGTCCTGGGGGAGGACCAGGAGAGAAGCATGCTGGCTGGCTGGCTGGCAACCCTGTCCCAGAGCCCACTCCACCCGCCACAGCTGCAAGGCAGAGGGGCCAGTGGACCACAAGAAGTTCTTTGGGAAACATCAAAACTCTGGGAACTGGGGAGCACTCCACATTAGGGTTCCGCAGCCAGCTGTTCAACTTCACGCTCTACAAACTAAGACAAATACAGATTACCCTATGGCACAAGTCCTCAGAACCCTGCCAGTGCCTCGACCTGTCTCCCACCACCTCCCACAGCACGCGGGGCCAGCACAGGTGCTGAGTGGAGGGGCCGCTGCTCTGCCTGCTCGCCTACCTTCCCAGAAGGCTCTCAATCCTGCCCATCACTTACCCTCCATCCTGCATCCTCCCAGCAGCAACTGAAAAGGCCCCCAAGCTTTCCCCATGACATTCCTGCCGGTTCTGCTTCACTTTCTTACAGGATCCAACACATGTAAGCGAAGGCCTGATTCCCCAAATTCTCAATTACAGACTCAGATGGCATCAAGAGGAAAATAAAGCGCATGGAAAGCAAAACACAAACAACTAATCTCAAAACAAAAACCAGGTATATAAAAAAGAAATTTTATGCAACAGAAACACTAACTGTGCTGGAAGACAGAATAGGTAGAACTCTTGAAGACACTGATGAGGCAAAGACTTCATGAACAAAACACCACAAAGAATCAACAAATAGGATCTCATCTTACTAAAAAGCATTTGCACAGCAAAAGAAACCACTAACAGAGTGAAGCGACAACCCACAGAGTGGGAAAAAAATTTTGCCAGCTGTTCCTCAAAGGACTAATATCTAGAAAAAAAATATATTTAAAAAAAAAAAGATCCCCTCCAAATTTAAAGACCCAATCTAAAAGTGGACACCTAAAATGACATGTTTTAAAGTTGTTTTATTTTTCTCCTTGAAATAGATTTGAAAAAAAAAAGATCCAATTAAAAAATGGGCATCTAAAATGAACAGATACTTCTCAGATGATGCCAAAAAATATACAAAAAAAAAAAAAAAAAAGGTCTAACATCCCTGGTTGTTTGAGAGATGCAAATTTAAACAACACTGAGATTCCATCTCCCAGAAACAATGGTTATCATCAATAAATCAACCAATAACAAATGCTGGAGGGGTTGTGGGGAAAGGAACCCTTCTCTACTGTAGGTGGGAGCGTAGACTAGTGCAACCACTGTGGAAAATCAGTGTGGAGATTCCTCAAAACACTAAAACTAGCCAGGCATAGTGGTACATGCCTATAATCCCAGCACTCAGGAGGCTGAGGCAGGAGGACTGCTGTGAGCTCAAGGCCAGCCTGAGCTACAAAGTGAGTTCAAGGCCAGCCTAAACTGCATAGTGAGATGCTGCCAAAAAAACGCTAAAACTAGAGGTTCCATTCATCCCAGTGTTATTCCCCTTCTTGGTATCATCCTGAAAGAAATAAAAGCATCACACCACAGCAATACAGGCACACCCATGTTTACAGCAGCACAGTTTGTTATAGCTACAGCTTGGAAACAGCCCCAATGCCCATCCACTGATGAATGGATAAGATGTGGTTTTTACACTATGGAATGCTACTCAGCCATAAAGAAGGATAAACTTGAGGCATTTCTAGCTGAATGGATGCATCTGAGACCACAGTCTTATGTGAAATAAATCAGACACACATTTAAATACCACACTGCTTCTCTGGTGTGAGAAACTGAAAGTACAAGGACCAAAATGTTTAACCAATATTGGGAAATGGGAAGAAATGGGAAGAAAATGAGAAGGGGACCAAGGGAAGGGAGGGGGAGAAAGGAAAGCAGGAACAGAAGAAAAAGAGAATAGAATGAAAAAATGGAAACGACGTTTTTGTAAATAAGGAGAGGGAAAGGGGTTGAAGGGAAGGCTGGGAAATGGGAAAAAAAAGAGGAAACAAGATATGTCATGTGCAGGTACAAATTCCCTATGATGAATGATAACACACACACACAGTGCCAATGAAAAAGGAAAACTTAATTTTGTCAGGTGCTATGGCACACACTTGTACTGAGAGAGCTGAAGCAGGAGGACTGGGGGCAACTTAGCAAGACCTGGACTCAAAATAAAAAATAAAAAGGGCTGAGAACTTAGCTCAGTTCTGTATTAAGAGCATTCACGTAGCATGGCAAGGTTCCAGGTTCAATCCCCAGTACCAAAAAAAAAAATTACAAAACTTTTTTTTTCTTTTTCTTTTCGTCTTTTTGAGACAGGATCTCACTATGCAGCTCAGGCTGGCCTTGAGCTCACTTTGTAGCCCAACCTGGTCTCAAACCTACAATGCTGGCCCTGAAGCAAGGCCAGCAGATTGCTGTAGCTGCTGGTTTCAAACAGGAGCCTAAAGAGAATTCTTTCTGGGGTCTGTTGGCCATTTCAGAACTTTGGAAATGGAATGGTCAATTCATCAGAAAGAAATAGCAGGTGAGTATGGTGGACTTCAGGGGGCCTGCAGGGGAGAGACCCTGGCACCTCAGGACCTGCACCATGTGGTTGACTTGGGGTGCCGGAAGAACAAGGAGCTCCCCCCCTCTCTGGGGGCGGCTGAGAGTGTGGCAGACTTTCAGCGGCCTGAAGGAGAGAGACCTTGGCGCCTCGGGACCTGCACCGCGCACTCGACTCGGGGTGCAGGGAAAACAAGGAACTCCTTTCTCTGGGGGGCAGCTGAGAGTGTGGCAGACCTTAGGCAGCCTGAAGCAGAGAGACCCTGAAGCATCGGGACCTGCACCATGAGGTTGACTTCGGGTGCCGAGAGAACAAGGAACTCTTCCCGTCTCTGGGGGGCGACTGTGATCCTGTCTGTGTCTGGGCTGAGAATCAGACATCTCATGTGGTCCTGTCCCCCATTCCGTGTCCCCCCCTTCCTGCTGCCTAGCAAGTGGGAGCCAGTGAACTACACATCTTGTGAAAAAGATTGGCTACGTTATTTAGTATGAGCTCTCCATATGCAAAGATAAGGACAACCATTTGGAAGAAAACAAGAGACAATATGACAGATAGTGAAGATCTCTGGTTGTCTAGCTTTGAAATTTATGCTTTCTTATTTTCTGTTCTGTTTCTGTTCTGTTTCTGTTCTGTATCTTATGTTCTGTTCTGTTTTGTTGTGTTTAATTTTACTCCCTTTTAAAATAAAATAAAATAAAATATTTTTTTTTTTAAAAAACCTACAATGATCCTCCTGCCTCAGCCTCCTGAGTGCTGGGTTTACAGGCTGCACCACCATGCCCAGCAAAACTTAATCTTTATATGAGCCTTCTAATAGTTATATACTCTAAAAACAATGCTTTCCACTAGTCTGGCTTTGCAACCAAATGCATACTTTCAACTAACAATAATCATGCCTGGGATAAACCTCATTGGCTATGACACTACCCCTGTGCAAAGGTGCCAAATGCTACTTTCTAGTAGACACTGAGGTTTGGTTTGGTTTGGTTTGGTCAACTTTTTTTTTTAAACCAACTCTTCGGACAGACCCAGTTCTGAAAAAAAAAAAAAAATACAAATTTGAAGAGTTAATATGCACAGCTTACCCCTACTTCAGCAACTTCTATGAATCAAAACTATGTCCACCCAGAAGGTCCACCCAAGAGCTGCTCTATCACTCTAAACATAACTTTACTTGAAAATGGGCTGTGCATATGGAATCAAATTAAGATGAAATCAGATGAGGAAGGACTCTAATCCAATGCCTTGAAGGGAGAATGGAGGCAGAGACTGGGAGAATGCAGTGCAAGCTGAAGATCTTCAGTAATCACCAGAAGCTATGGTTTATGGCTACATGTCCACCATCGCCTCAAGCACTCACAGGTGGTGCTGACTGTTTTTGAGACAGTGTCTGGCTCTGCAGTGCAGGCTGGCCTTGAATTCACTATGCGACTCCTGGTGAGTCCCCTTCTTTAGCCTTGCAAATACTGGGATTAAAGAAAGGCATGCCCACCATGCCCAACTATGGGTGGGGCCTCAGGGAGGTGCGTGGCTTATGTGGGGGTGTGATTCTCTGAACTGCTAATCCACTGATGGGTTTACAGTCAGGTGTGATGTTGGGAGGGAAAGCCTGGGGGGAGCCCAAAAGGGTTTATTTCCCCCCACACTGCTTGCTCTCTGCCTCCTGCGCCTGGAGCTGATTCTCCTCTGCCAGACCCCCCTGCCACACCCCCTGCCAGCCACCTGCAAACTGTGAGCCACAATCACCCTCTCCTCCTTTAATTTGCAGGTGTTGGGTATTGTGTCTCAGCAACAAAAAAAGTAAGACAGGCATGGACCAGGCTCTCTCTCAGAACCTTTAGAAGGAACCAACTCTGGGCTGGGGATTTTGCTCAGCAGTGTAAGCACCTGCCTGGCAAGCACAAGGTCATGAGTTTGATCCCCAGTACCAAAAACAAAACAAAACATAACAGAGTATCTTTAAGTCAGAAGTAACTAACTGTGGGCACCTGTGTGTTGGATTTCTGGCCCCCAGAGAATGAACTGCTGTTGCTATAGGCCACCAATCTGTGGACCTTTGCTATAGTAGCCTCAGGGGACAAACACAGCCACTCTCTCCCCTACAGCGGACTGAAAATGCATTTTCTTCTGCAACTTTTACATTTCTTAAGTATGCTGACTATGGTGTGTCACCATCAGAAGCACACTCTCACTGATCTCACCTGCGCCTGCCTATAATCCCAGCACTTCAGGAGGCTGAGGCAGGAGGACGCTGCAAATTTAAGACCCACCTGGGCTACAAAAGTAAGCTCAAGGCCAGCCTGAACCAAACAGGTAAACCCTGTCTCAAAAACACCAAAAAACCAAAATGAAACAAAAAATGAAAACCATAGTGAACTCAAAGCCAGCCTGAACCACATAGTGAGACCCTGTCTCAAAAATAGAAGCACACCCTCTCGGTGCTCAGAGGCACATCTGACCCGGCTGCTCTGACCCTACCCAGAGCACAGAAACCAACTGCGCATGGCAGGCGCAAACACAGCCCCTCCTCGACACGCCTGGCTGTCCTGATGCCTGCACCCCAGCTTCTGCAGAGAACACCAGACACCTACGGCATGCAGATATGCAGCCACACCAGTCCCCAGCAGACAGTCTGGGACACCTAGACATGTGTTCCATGCAGCTAAAAGTCAGGCCCACCAGGTGCCCCAGCCCCCAAGCTGCACCATTCCATCCCACTGTCAGCCCTGCATCCAGCTCAGAGCCCTCCCTCCACGTGATTTTGAAGGACTCACCAAATCCTCTCCCCTGCATCTACCGTGTTCTCAGCCATGGCTGTGGCTAGGCAGCTGCTGCCTGCAGGTCAGAACCTGAGACAGGCAAGGAGACCCACCCTGATCCGGCTCCAGTCAATAGCAAACTGCACAGTGCTACTGGATCCTTTCCAATCTCAGTGTCATCATCTGCCTGTTCTGGGCAAGACTCACGCAAGGGGCCCTCCTAGGGGTTCAGTTTCCATGGACATCGAACATACACTCTTCCACGTGTGAGTGGGGATTTTTGTTCGTTTTGTTTTTTTTCAAAATAGAACAATGAAATTCAAAGGAAAAATGTATAATGTCCATCGGGCTCCCTAGCACACACCTCTAATCCTGGCACACAAGAGGCTAAGGCACAAGGGTCATCTTAATTTCTAGGCCAGCCTGAACTATACAGTGAAACCCTGTCTCTAAATAAATAAGTAAATAAATAAACAATCAAAGAGAGGTTTAACTTAGCTCTCAGTTGCTAGGAGTTCAGTCCATATTAGGCTGACTCCAAAGCAGAAACAACACAGTAGGAGGGTGTGGCATATAGCAAAGTCACTTCATGGTGACCAGGGAGCAGGGCACAGGGTACGAATCAGAGAAGAAGGGGCCAGGGGGTCAGACAGTCCCCAAGGTGACATCCTCTAAAATGCCTGTCTATATGCTGAGCTGAGCAGAAATCTGACCTATAGGTAAGGGCAAGTTTGAGGTTAGCCTGGGCCTACAGAGCCAGTTTTAGGACCAGGCTAAACTACATAGGAAGGGCCAGGGATTTAGCTCAGTGGCATAAGCGCCTGCCTGGCAAGCACAAAGTTTTGAGTTCAATCCCCAGTATCAAAAATAAATAAATAAACAAATAAACTACATACAGAGACGTCATCTCAAAACACAAAACAAAGGGGCTGGGGAGTTAGCTCAGTGGCATGAGCGCCTGCCTGGCAAGCGCTAGGTCATGAGTTTGATTCCTGCTACCAAAAAAAAAAACCCACAAAACAAAAAGGTTGAGTATGGTGGCACACACCTATAATCCCAGCACTTGGGAGGCTGAAGCAGGAGGACTGCCGTGAGTTCAAAACTAGGCTGAACTACATATTAAGACCTTGTCAAAACAAGGTCAAAACAACAAAAGTACCACGTCTGAAGGGGAAAAGTATTTGCTGATACTGTACTAATACATCTACCACCATATTAAAATGTTCAGAGGATGCATCAGGAAGTTCTCAGACTAACTTGCCAACAAATGGCCAAAGTCTGTCCTCATACCTGTGAGATCAGAACAGAAGATGGCCGGGTGCCAAGCAAGGTTGGCTGCAGTAACCCTGAGAGCAAGTGGGAAGCCAGGAAACCCAACTGAAAGTTTATACAAAAGAAGCAAAGAAAGCCCCACTGGCAGCTAAGCCCAAGCAAGGCACCTGACCAAAGGATGACACCCTAAGAGCTTCGGATCAGGGAGGGAAGTAAAAACTGCAAGGTGAGGGGGCTCTGTGACCAAACTTCAAAGCCCACAAGAGTCACCTCCGTGACTACTGCGGGAACCCTATAAATGTGTGCTTTTCCACTGCATGGCTACTACCCAGACAGACAGGCTGCAGTAGTTTTCTCTCAACAGATTGCATGAGACTCGCTTAAAAAAAAAAATAGCATAGAGCAGTGATGGTGACCTTTCAGAGCTTTCAGCAACAACAAACAGCTGGCTGCGGCATGCATGTGGCATGCATGTCCAGGTTCACCACCTGGGCAGAGCCTGTCTCCCCAGCTTGTCAAGTCTGTAGGTAACCAATTTCCTGTAACACATCACTCAGGCCCAGTGTCTTTTGAATGCTTTCTTTTTATCCAAGTTCTAGAGAAGCCCTAGCAACATCCTTGGGTGCACAGCCCACAGCCACCATGTCCCCACCTGGCCGTGCTCCCTCCTTTCCAAGCCTCGGCCCCATCACTGAGACTCTCCCTGTGTATGTGCTTCATTCCACCAGTGCCTGTAAGGGCAAAACAAGGTAGTTTTGCAACCTACTAGAAATATTAACAAACATGTGCACACCTGTAATCCCAACACTCAGGAGACTGAGGCAGGGGAGTCACCATGAGTTCAAGGCCAGCCTGGACTACAGAACAAAACCCTGTTTCAAAAAAAAATTAAAGAATTAAAAAATAAAAGAAACTTGGGAAATCAATTTTAACAACATAGTTCACTTCACCCAAACTATCCAAAATAATATCACTGAAAATATAACCAAAGTAAAAAATTACTGAGACACGTTCCATTTTTTTCAGCCAAGCCTTTGAGATCTGGGGGGTATGACACAGCACTTCTCTGTGCCGGTGCCGATGCCGATGAGCCACGTGCCACAGCCCCAAAGCCTCCTGCGTCCGCAGCTGTCTGCGGAACAGCACAGTCCTGGCTCATCTCCTCAGTGTTGGGGTTTTAAGCACCCTCGGTGAGGACTGCTCTGCTCCTACCCTCAATGCCAGCGAGCTGCAAGGCATCTCACACCTGCGACTAAAAGGAAGCTACTCTGAACTCTAGAGCACCCCACCACCCACGCTGGGACGGTCCCCAGGTCAGCCAAAGGCAACTCCGCACTCCACCACTCCCCCATCCCCAAAGGCAGGCAGACCAGACCGAGCTGCTTAGTCCACCTGCATGGCTCTGCTGGCCCCAGGTAGCCCCCACGGTGGGCTCCCTCACTCTTTCGTGTGTCTCCCCCAGGCGAGAGCCTTCCCCTGTCCACCTGTAAAAAACGTCCATCTCCTGCTTTGCTTTCTCTGCAGCACTGCTTTTCCCTTGGCATGGGGCTACTTCCTTATCTGCAGTAGCAATCCCCCTGCCCAGGACAGAAGTGCCACAGGTGGCAGCCATGAGGGTGCTGTGGTTAGGTCAGCCTTCCAGAGAAGCTGCTGCATGGAGCCGAGTCCTGGCAATCCCCTGTCCCTACACATTCAGAGCTTGGACAGCAGTGACACTAAGCCACACGCCCTCCCCCCATCCCTCAGCTCTCTGCCACAGCACCTTCTGCTGGGGCTGAATCAGAGGAGGCGACTAGTCCTGACTTCCACTCTGCTGCAAATGCATAACCGCAGTGTGGAAATTCAGTGGGCCTGGCCAAGGCTCTTCCTGACCACAGTGCAATCTAAGGCAGCTCACACCCAACCTTCTCTCCTTTCAGAGACCAGACCAAGAGGAACAGGAAGGCTTTCCCTACATATTCCAGCTCCCCATCTTTATACTTCCCAAGCAATTCCCCCAATAAATCTGTATGTCTAATTCGCCTGGGCACCTGTGCCTTGTACACTGTAGACAGTCAACACGTGTACTGTTAACAGATGAATCTCTAGGAAGAACAGGCAGTGGAAGGGACATGACAGTACGATGCAAGGACAGGGGTCTTGCCCAAGCTCTGTCACAGGTCATCTGTGATTGAACACTGGTGTTTGCAAGACTTCAGAGTTCTAATCTCCTCACCTGTAAAATGATGACAACAGCACTACTACAGTCAGAACCGTTAATGTGCCCCAAGCCCCCGTGGAAGGTCTGGACCCAGCATGGCACTACTACATGGAGGTGAGGCCTAGAGGAAGTCAGTGGGTCATGGTGCTCCAGGCCTTCTCTTCTCCTTCTTGCTTCCCAGCTCTGACTGAGTGGTTTTGCCTTCATATGCTCTCCATGTGATGGGCTCCTTCACTGGAGACCCGAAAATAGGGCCAAAGGGCCGTGGACCAGAACCTCCCAAATGGTGAGCCAAAATGGTCCTCAGCTGATTTTCTCAGGCATCTGCTACAGTGATGGAAAGCAAACTAAAACCACCTCTCATGGCTTAAATGAAATGGTTTACCTAAGGTCTCTGACACAATACCCAAAGGGAAGACTGTTAGCCAGGCTTAGTTCATTGCCCCCCACCCCACCATTTTCTGTAGCTACTTCTATGAGTCCTAACCCTTTCACATCACCAAGATTTCCAGCTACACTTGTTTTCCTGGTCTTTTTGAGACAAGGTTTTGCTAGAGAGCTCAGGCTGGCCTTAAACTCACTTTGTAGCCCAGACTGACCTCGAACTCACAACAATCCTCCTGCCTCAGCCTCTTCAGTGCTAGGATTACAGGTGTGTGCCACCATGCCTGGCTCCAAACACTTTTAACTAAATAAGGCGTAAAAAAAATTCCTACTGAAGCCAGGCATGATGGCATCCACTGTAATCGTAGCAATCTAGGAGGCTGACATAAAAAGATCCCAAGTCTGAACCTAGTTGGGGCAATTTAGCAAGACCCTGTCTTAAAAAGGGCTGGGGATGTAGTTGGCAAGCCTTGGTTCAACCCCAGCACTGAAAAAGTAGAAGCAAAATACTAAAATCCCTTGTTCAACTGAACCTGACAGATGAACAAACTTTATTTTCATTCCTAGCTTACCGACAATGTGCTTACAGTTTTACTGCATTTTGCAAAGTGAGGTCCCAGCAGAGATACAGCAGTATCTTAACTGCAAGACTGCATCTGACTCCCTCAGCTGCAAATGAAATACACTTTAAAGAAGTAAGAACAGGGCGGGTATGTTTTTTAGTATGGGGCTTGTCTACTATGCACTGCACAAGGACCTGGGTTCAATTCCCAGTATTGCCAAAAGAAAAAAGGAAGAAAATAAACACAGATAAGTAAATAAAATTACCTAAATGTGGGCAGGTCACAACTGACTCCAGTTCTGGGAGAAAGAAAGAGCTTCTTACTAGGCCTGATGGTTCAAGTGTGTAAACCCAACACTTGGGACCCTGGGGCAGAAGGATCTCAAAGTTTGAGGCCAGCCTGGATTATATACTGAGTTCAAGGCCAGCTTGAACTACATAGTGAGATCCTATCCAAGACAGACAGACAAGGGCCAGGGATTTAGCTTAGTAGCATAAGCGCCTGCTTCGCAAGCACAAGGTCATGAGTTTGATCCCTAGTACCAAAAAAAAAAAGGAAAGACAGACAAAAAGAAAGGTCCCCCAATATAGCACCAACTTTTAATTAATGGCTAATTTTTGGAAGCCTCTTCTTAATTTTAAAGCCCATTAACATTTCTGATACATTGTAAATCAAAAAAATTACACAGATTTTTTACGGATTTCAAATTAAGGGGGTTTTTTTGGGGGGGGGATTGAGACAGGGTCTTGCTACTCAGGCTGCCCTTGAGCTCACTACGTACAGGCTGGCCTTGAGCTTGTGGCAGTGCTCGCCCCTCAGCCTCCCTGTGCTGGGATCACAGATGTGCACCACCAGGCCCAGCAGCCTTAAGACGCCACATTTCCAAAGGCATGCCTTAAAGGGTCCCCAGGTGGATAAACTGAGCAGTTTACAGTCATATGCAAAACAGGGTTAGAAAGTGAGTGGTCAAGGGGCTTTCCTTACATGCTTTTTCACGAAATTTTACGACACTGGGCACACAATTTGTGAGGCCCCAGGCAGAATGACAGTGACCGAGACAGGAGGACCGCTAAGCTATATGAGGGGTCCTGCAGTGACTACCAATGAAGCAGCTGTGCTTCCTTAACACTGTGAAATTATGTTACTACTTCAGACACTATCCAGCCTCAAGTCTAACGATTAAAACAGAGAAACACGAAAAATTCTAAACATGGTGCATAATAATTAAGAGACATCAAAAATGTATTGGCTATTTTTAAAAATTTTCTTGAAAGGAGGTAAGTTCAGAGTTCATCAAGATCTATGTACTTGACAATGGCCCCTGTATGAAATGGTAAAACTGTGAAGAGCTGGCCCATCAACTGGCCACAAGTACACAATGCAGCAGCAGATCACTTTCAAAAAGAATATGGTGAAGCAGACCTGCTTATAGAAAAGATCTGTGTCCGAAATGGAAACCAGGTCAAGATATAAACCCTAGTGTTTGTGTGTGTAAGGACACAAAGCTCTGGACCAGGATCCCACTTTTTAAACATACAGGCCTGGCTTCTTCCCTCTGATATCCAAGAAACTTATCAGTGGTTTTCAAAGGAAAATGAGTACAGGATGGGAAGAGATCTGGATGAGAGACATTTGCCTTTCATCTTATAATTTGCTGTATCTTTAAGTTTCTTTCACCTGTACATTTTTAAATAGGGGAGTTTTTAATTACTTTTGTTTTTGTTTTTTGGGGGTTTTTTGGCTTGTGAGACAGGGTCTCACTCTGTAGCCCAGGCTGCCTCAAACTCATGGTTATACTCCTGCCTCAGCCTCCAGAATGCTGGGATTACAAGTGTGCAACTGCCACAGCTAAAATAGGCTTTTAACTGCCACTTGGCTTCAAAACATCTTGGTAAACCATACTGCAGCAGACGGCCTTCACCATCCAGAGACCAAGCCAAGACCCAGGGTGGGGCTGCGATGGGTTAGGGACTTGGCCACCTCTCCTGCTGGATGCCTGACTGAGAGCTATAACGTCTGTCTCAGTCCTGCTTTGGCGACTGTTCCTTTCTACTTCTCTGTCCTCCCTGTAGGAGCGGATGTCTGCCCTGCGCCTGGCCCACCGTTTTATCCTGGAAGTACCCAACCTGTCTTGCCTGCTCTCGCGCAGTGGTGACTGTATCACTGCAAGCTCCGCAAGGCTCACCACCACTCTACAGGGTCTGACTGCTCAAAGAGGGCTGAGTCTCAGAGGACAATGCAAACCTGCAGGGCAGCAGGGCAGAAACAGCTAAGATTCTGGGAGCACCGGAACAGAGGGATCACACTCTGCATGGTGAGATGGACACGAGCACTTCAGGGCCAGAGTACGGCTTGAACGTACCCAAGGATCCATGTTCAGAAGTTTGATCCTCAGGGTGGCCGTCACAGTAGGCAGTAAAACATTTAAGAGGTGAGGCCTAATAGATGGTCCTCAGGTCACTGGGCATCCTGCAAGGAACTGAGGTCATTCACCTAAGAAGCCATTACTGAAGGAACAAGCTTGGCTCCTTCTCTCTGCGCTTCCTGATTTGAAATGTGGTGCCTGTCCTACACGCATTTCAGGAGGAACTGACGATGTCTGTGACCCTTCATGCCAGGCCCCAAACTGAACTTGGAACCTCCCAAACCATGAGCCAGAAACACTCTCTGCTTTGTAAGTTGCCTGCCTCAAGCATTTCACAACAGCAACACAAAGCTAGTCCACACACAAACATCTTTTCACAGACTTAACTTAAACTGCAATGTTTATACAAACATAAGAACAAACAATGTAGTTAAAGGCAACAGCACACACCTGTAATCCCAGCTGCTCAGGAAAGGAACTCAGGAGGATCAGGAGTTTTGGGCCAGTGTGGACATTAGTGAGACCATCTCAAAGTTAAAAAAAATACATAGTTTAAAGGGCTATGTTGTAGGTCAGTGGTAAAACAAGCACCCTTGGGTTTAATTCCTAAAATCATCTTAAAAAAGAAACTAGCAAATAACAAACCAAAAAAAAAAAAAGGATCAAAATGTATTTATTGAATTTCAACTTTCTCTCAAAATCTCCAAGGAAAATGTTAATAAGGGGTAAAATGCTACCCAACAAAAGGCTGGTAAAGGAGGAACAGGAAAAAAAAAAAAAAGCAAACAAACAAACAAAAAGAGTTTGACTAAATCTCCAAACTGGGAAAACAATTTTGAAATAGTTATGCACTAGCTATTAAAATTATGCAATAGTTATGCACGAGCTATTAAGATTCCAAAGGTGCTTTAGAACTTGCAATAGAGTGAAAAACTCCTGGTTAAAGAGAAAACAAATCCTTTCCTACTCTTTTTACCTTTCACCTATTACCATGTTACCAAAATAAATTATAGCATACATTGGGGCATACTCCTTTAAATGTATTTACCTCCATGTGTTCTTCTTCCACAGAGGTGACAATATTTACTTAGCGACACCCAGTACACCACAAAAAGTACAGATGCGTTACAGGGTGCCCAGTTTCTCTGTCACTAGAAAGCTACACACACATACAACACATGTGTTCTCAGACCTCTCACCACTCTAGCTGTGCGCAAAGGTGCAGCATTATCTCAAGCATTTTTTACAATTATTAACCCTCTAACTGTCCTAATGCCTTTCATTTCGTTTTGTTTTGTAACACGGTATCACTTCGTAGTCAAGCCTGGCCTCAAGCCTCAACTCGCTATGTAGCCCAGGTCTCACTGTGCAATCCAGGTTACCAAGCCTGGGTGCTTTTCATTCCTAACACAGACACGAACAACATTAACAACTTCATTCACTGGGGTAATCCCATCATGCCAAATCTGTGCAGTAGGGGTCAGGAGATTTAGTGGTAATATGCAATGGGGAGTGATTGAACAATATGCAATGGAGAGGGATTGAACACAGGGCCTTCATACAGAGGTGCCTCCCTTTTCTGAGTTGGGGTCTTGGTAAATTGCCAAGGCTGAGTTTCAACTTTCAGAACTCCTGCCTTAGCCTCCCAGGATTATGTAATTTCCAGGGATGAAAAACACTGGTAATTGTGACTGCAGCCAATGTAAGTTAAACAGCCCTCAACATGTTATGGCACTGTAGGGGAAGAATGCCCTTCCTCTGAGGCAGTGTCTGGTAACTGCCCTGGCAGGACTTGAATTTGTGATCCTCCTGCCTTGGCTCCCCTCTGCACTGGGATTACAGGTGCACACCACCACATCCAGCTCCCTCATCATCTTAGAGCCAACGAATGTCATTTTATTTTATTTACTTTGGTGTTCTGTTTTGGTCTTTTTGAGACAGGGTCTCACTATGTAGCTCAGGCTGGCCATGAATGCAACTATTTTGCCCAAACTGGCCTTGAACTCATGACAATCCTCCTGTCTCAGCCATTTGAGTACTGGGACTATAGGTGTGCACCACCACGCCTATTTTAGATGTCACTTTTAAAGTTTCAAATTAAAACAGCTGACAAAACAGAAGATGCAGCCAGAGCTGAGGCAGGATTGTTGCTAGTGTGATGCCAGTCTGGGCTACGTATGTAGTAAGACCTGGACTGCACAGTGAGACCCTGTCAAAGACAGACAGAGAGAAAGGAAGAAGGGAGGGAGGGAGAAAAGAAAGAGAGAAAGAAACGAAGGAAGGAGGGAGGTAGCTCAGCAGCTCAAGTGCTTGTCAGTAAGCATGAGGTTGTGAGTTCGATCCCTGGTACAGAAAGAAAGAAAGAAAGAAAGAAAGAAAGAAAGAAAGAAAGAAAGAAAGAAAGAAAGAAAGAAAGAAAGAAAGAAAATGAAAAAGAAAAAGAAAAAGAAAAAGAAAAAGAAAAAGAAAAAAAGGAAGGAAGGAGGGAGAAAGGGAGCCAGGATACAGCTCAGTGGCACAGCACCTGCCTGGCACTCACAAGGTCATTGAGTTCAATCCCTAGTATCAAAAAAGAAATAGAAAGAAAGAAAGTTAATTCAAGGCCAGCCAGAGCTACACAGTGAAACCCTCTCAAAAAGACAAAAAAGGAAGAAGAGACAGAGGACATGGAGAAAGTCTCGCGACTGAGAAGTTTTGAGGATGTCAGAAATATTTTCACCATGCATTCCAAATACTAAACAGGAACCCAATTCCTTAGTGAATAATTACAAGATCTTAAGATTAAAGTGAAAACATTTGCTTCACTGAAAACACACACATGAAATGAACTTCGATTTTCTACTCTGTTAGGAGATACATGCAAAAATTTTATCCACACCTAGATACCGCAGACGCCCTATCTTCAGAACAATTCAGGGCCATTGTCATCAAAGCTCCTGCAGGGCCCTGTCCAACAGGACCCATGATTAATGAAAGAACCCAAGTGCAGATGGAAAGAAGGGATAGTTTTGTCTTCACCCACACAGGCCAGAAAGAAACCCATGAACAGTGACATAACACACTAGCACACACAGCCAGAAAGTGGTGGCTCATGCTTACAATCCCAATGCTGTGGAGGCTGAGGCAGGAGGATCAAGCATTCAAGTGCACCCTGGGCAAGTTACCACTTAGTGAGACCCAATCTGGAAATAAATTTTCAAAGGGCTGGGAATGTAACTTGGAGCAAAGGCCCTCGGCTCAGTCTCCAGTATGGCAAAAACAAGGCAGTCAAGCATGGCAAAAACAAGGCAGTCAAGCAACTTAACCAACATCTAATATTCTCTGTACCCACGCCACCTGATAACTCAACACGGCCACCACCATGTCCTGTGTGCTGCTCTGAGCATATGAAGCTACAGATGTTCTCAGAAAACTCTTCTGACCTTGCTCCCTTCTGGTCAAACCAGACTCTGAAGTGTTCTAAGTTAACACAATCAAATTTACAGCTAACGAGTACTATGTAAAAGACTATCATGCACACTAGAAGCAATCAACCATCAGTAAACTTTCTTCCCCCACCCCACCCTCAAATTTTGTTTGTGAAACAGGGTCTCGTGATGTAGTCCAGGCTGGCCTCGAATTTGCAGCAATCCTCCTGCCTCAGCCTCCCCAGTGCTAGGATTATAGGCATGTGCCACCATGCCTGGCTTCTGCAAAATATTTAAAACCTAGAGCCTGCATGATCCCTGTAATTTCAGCACTCTATAAAGGCTGAGCCAGGGAAGACTGCTGCAACTTCGAGGCCAGCTGGGACCACACAGCAAGACCATCTCAAAATTTACAATCCAGCAAAGGGGATGGGGATACTGCTCAGCAGCAGTGCCTGCCTGGCAAACTCAAGGTCATGAGTTAGATTTCCAGTACCATAAACAAAACAAAAAACAAACAAAAAAACTCCAGTAAAGGCCTCCATGCAAATAAAATAAAAAGCCGTAAGAAAAAATACTTGAGTGGAGGCAAGCATGGTACAGAGGGGTTAACTTCCAAACATCAGGTTACAGAAGTAGAAGTAGCAGGATTTCAACCAGATCTTCCAGATTCTGATAAGAAAAAGTGGAAAGGACACTCCAGCATAAAGGGAGTGGACAGCAGTGACAACTGACAGAGAAGGTGACAGAAAGAGAGGCGGTGAGAGCTGCAACAAACAGTCATGATAAGCCAGACAGCAAACATGGCAGTGTGGCCCCCAGAAGTTCCGACGCTGCTTGCTAAGAAGGCAGTGGATGCTGTGAAGATGGCAATCTCTGCAGTAGTGTCCCCGCAGCCTGACCAGCACAGGTGCCCCACCGCTCGGGCCCCACACACAGCAGCACTGAGAACCTCTGGTGTACATGTGGGGAATTAACCTGGGCAACAGAAAAGAGAAGCCAGGACTAGGGAAAGGAGGGTGTCACATCTTGAGCCCAGATGTTTCCCCAAGCCTCAAGCAGCCATAAGTGGGGCTTTTTCGGAGATGGCTGGATCTAGAGTATGTAAAGCCTGAATTGATCCATGATGCAATGCTAGGATCGATGGCACTAGGGTTAAGGGTATGAATGCCACCCACCCTAAATAGCCCGGATAAAACAGAATGGACAGGAAGAACTGTGGTCAGTCCTTGCTGTTTTGCTACCTTCTGCTTGCTGTGAACAGTTTCTCCTCTTCAATCCATCTGCCATATGCCACCCTGCCTTGGAGCCAGCCAAGTATGGACTGAAACCTCTACAAACTGTGAGTTAATAAACCTCTCCTCCTTTAACTTTGCATGTTGGGCATTTTGTCTCAGCAAGGAGAACAGTGACTAACACAGCCACTGTTAGTGGCCAGTCGGGAGAATTACCTCTGCAAGCGATGTTCACAGCCTCAGAAGGAACCCTGGTGGGGGAGCCACAAGGGAACAGGATGAAGGAAAAGCCTAATGGAACAGTGCAGGGAGGCAGATCCAGGAACAATCCGGTTATTTCAGAAGGAGCTCTCTCAAGGTTCCCAGCCTCCGTAACCAGGACAGACACAATGTGAAACAAGACGCGTCAGGAACAGGTAGTCCACGAAGTCATCTTTCTTATCTGCTCCACAGCCAAAAAGGCAGGACATGCTATGCTGGGTGTGGTGGTGTATGCCTGTAATCTCAGCACTTAAAGGCTAAAGCAGGAGGATTTTGGTGACTTCCAAGCCAGTTTGGGCTACATAACAAGACTGTTTAAAAAAAAAAAAAAGACATAAAAACTATAAGACCCCAAACTAAAGGAGTAAACTTTTTTTGTAAACTCCTTTTTTAGTTACTGAAAAGTCATTATTTATCAAGCATGACAGCTGACTCTAGGATATGATTTTGGTTTTCTGGAGATGTGGTTGGTCTCTGTTGCCCAAACTGGCCTTGAAATGACTTTGTAGCCCAGGTTATCCTCCTGCTTGGCCCCTGAGTGTAAGCATTACAGGCACTCACCATCTGTATTTTTTAACCTTTCTTTTTTTAATTTATTTTATTTTGAGACAAGGTCTCCCTAAATCAGCCACACTGGGCTCAGACTTGCCATCCTCCTGCTTCGTTCTCCCTGGTAGGTGGGATTATACGCGTGCATCACCTGCCTGTCAGACATAAAATACATTAAACTCAAAGAGCCCAGCCTATAGAAACTCAAAAGGCACAATTTCAGAAGGACTTTTTGACATAAAGAAATGAAGATCCTACGACCTATTTAGGAATGGTTCAGTCCAAAATAACTGATGGGTGAATATTTGACCTTCAAGATGCAGTGACAAGTATTTTTTTTCCTTTAAATTCGGACTCTATGAAACAGTCAAAGGATTCTGAACGGGTCTAACAGTGCACAGAACTCTAGCTTGGGGTTTTCACTGGATAACAGCCTTTTTCCCCAGCGTCACCTTTTATCAAAACCACTTGTCCCGCCTCCTCCTTCACCTTCTGCCATTTTTTAAACAAGCTAAACCGCTAGTGTGAAAACCCATTCTTAGGAACTTGAGTGGTGAGGCAAAGCAAGCAACCTCAGTGATGATGATGGTCAAGACCCACATTTAATGAATTGACCCCGGAGTCCCGTATCCTTAGCCTCTCTACTGGCTTAAGTCTTTAAAGCTTGCGCACAGAAAAAACTGAAAGACAGTGAAAGGGAAGAAAAGAACCCGGCGGGTTCTGCCGGTTTGGGGTCTCCTCCGCTCCCAGAGCTCCCCAGCCCTGTCACCTGCGCACCGCACGCTGCGGGCCACACTGCAGGACGACAGGAGGATTGCAGAGCGGCGACCGGCTCTCCAGGCTGCAGCCAGAATCCGCGAGCGCTCGGGGCCCGGGACACCCGCAGCAGCCGGGCCAGGCAGGGGCTCCAGGGCCAGCCCCGGTGACTTTGTGGCCTGTCACTCCGGCCCGTGGCCGTAACCTTCGCCAAACCTTGCGCCGCCCCGCCCGGCGGGCCGCGCCATAGGCCCGCACGCCCGCCACTCAGCGCCGCCGCCCCGCCCCACGGCGCCCCCTCCGGGCCCCCGAGGACAAAGCGGGGGACGGGGGACGCGGGACGCGGGGCGCCGGCAGCCAGGCCCCGCCGCGGCCCCCGCCCGCCGCAACCCCGGAGCTCCTGCGGCGGCGGCGGTGCCCGCGCAGGACCTGTCCGGCCCATTGTGCGCACTCATCACCGGCGCGCGGCCGCCACGGGTCTCGGGCGCGGCCTCGGGGTGCAGAGACGCCGGTCGCCCCGCGCCGTCCCGCGCCGCGCCTTACACCGGGCCCCAGGCCGGAGCTCCAGGCCGCCCGGGTATGCGCGGGGCTCGGCGCGGCCCAGCCTCCCTCAGGCCGCCTGGAGCCCGCCGCGCGCGCGCCGCCCCGCCCCTTGCCCCGCGCCCCTTGCCTCGGGACGCCCCTGGCCCGCGCCCGCCCCCGCCGCCTTACCTGACGAGGCTGCCGGGCAGCGCGGGCGGGCGCCTCAGCTCGCGCTCGGGGCTGCGGGAGGCTGCCGAGCGCCGGGCGGCCCTGGCTTGCGCCTGACGTAAAGCAGCGGCGGCCCCGGCGCCACTCGGCGGAGGGCGGGAGGCGGTGCTGCGCGGCCGCTCCGCTCCGTTACCTGGCAACTGGCCTCAGCGCCCCGCCAACCAGGCCGCGTTCCATATCCTTCCGCCCAGGCGCGGGATTACATCAGCGCGGTCCGGCCACGCCCTCCAGCCGGGCGGCGCGCGCGGGGGCGGGGACGCTTAGGGCGGCCCAGGCCAGGCCTGGCCCCCGCCCCCCACCTGTGCGCGCCTCTCCTCGCTGCGTCCTGGGCTGGCGCGTGAAAAGGAGGACTTCAATTTAAAAAAGGAAAGCAACCCAGAAGACGCGCTACAACAGTGTGACACGGTTTTTTAAAATTATTAAGTAGGCACAAAAAAATTTAAAGACATTCTGCGGGAGTCGGAAGTGGGCGCCGAAAATGCGCACTAGCCTTTTCATGCAAGTCTCCTCACACCCACCCGCCTGCCCTAACTGTGACGCCTGGGCCTGGGTGACAAGGCGCACCGCGGAGCGGCTCGGAGAGTGCGGGGGAGCGCGGGCTTCCGGGGCGGGGAGCCCGGGGCGGGGGCGGCCTGCCGGGGTCGCCTGGGGCCCCAGTCGCGGCCGGCGCGCTGGGCGCAGCGAGGCTGCTCGGGACCCGCGCCCGGCTGTGGGGCCGCTGCGCGCAGCAAAGTGCGGCCCGGAGTGCCGGGTGGGGACGCCCAGCGAGGACCGAGTGCCACCCGGGATCTCTGCCGAGTTCGCGGCAAGCGGTACTGCTGTCCTTCGCGAGGCCCCCGGGGTGAAGCGTGACCGTCCCCCGCGCACTGTAAGGGAGCCAAGGCTCGAGCGGAGAGAGCGATGGCCCACCGGGCTGTAGGACTCCTGCACCCCGGCCGGGCGCTGACGCCGATTCTCTGCCCTCCTGCCCGGCTCGCTTCCACTTGCGGGCTCCGGGGTTCACCCGAGGTGAACGCGGTGCATCAGCAGCCACTGCGCGTTCCTTCGCCCGCGTCTCCCGGCGCTGTTCCGGGCCTGGCTTGGGGCCAGGCAGGGCGTCCCTGGAGAGCACGCTCCGGAGGGCGATGAGGACCAATATCTGGGGGGAGGGGGAGGTCTGAGGTTCCCCAGACTCTGGATTTCACACCAGGAAAACGATTCCCCAAAGCAAAACGTGAGGGACTTGCAGAAGGTGGTCGAATATTAATTTTTTTTTTGCCACATTGACTGTACTACTGTCGCTTGTGTATTAGGAGAGGACTGGTGACTGACCGCGTTTAAACTAGTAGTAACAGTGTATCTCAAACACTGTGGACTACTATGTAGCCCCCACAGTCGCAGTTTATTGATCTTACCACTTTGTCACAAGCCAATTTCTTTTTTGTTGTTGTTGTTTTGGTACCCGGGATTGAACTCACAACCTCGCCCTTGCCAGGCCGGCCATCACACCGCTGAGCTAAATCCCCAGCTCCTGAGCCAATTTCTTTGAATATGCAAATATTTCCTTCTCTTAACAACAGACATACATTGATAAAATGTAAATATTCTTGGGCCCAGGAGTTGTTCTAAACGGGGAGAACAGGAATTTATTACATGCCACAGGGCAGGGCATGTAATAAATGGGCAACAAAGACAGGAGATTGTCACCTGGCGTCCCTGGAAAGGACTGGTACTGAGATGGGAAGCAGAAGATTCATGTTTGATTTCTGGGCCACAGCGTAGCATGATAGTAAGGGCACAGGAGAGGACAATTGCTTTCTTCACAGATCTGATAAAAATAGTGCCTTCTAAACCACTGGCTGCAGTGGTGGCACACAGCTATAATCCCAGTATGCAGGAGGCTGAGGCAGGAGGGTTGCTGTGAGTTCTAGGCCAGCTGGGCTACGTAGTCAGTTCAAGGTCAGCCTGAAACATATAGCGAGACCCTGTCTCTCAAAAAAAAAAACAACAACAACAACAAAGCCAGGGACACAGCTCAGTGGCATAATGCTGCCTGGCAAGTACAAGGTCCTGAGTTTGATTCCCAGTACCAAAAAACCCCAAAAACAAGCAATAGTAATAACCTGTTCTGCCACTGAATTTTGTTCTGGTTTTTAAATGTTGAATATATTCTACATGTGCTGATGAGTTCTATAGTCGTTTTTTTTATTTTTTTTATTTTAAAGAGAATAAAACAAAAGAACAGAACAAAGGAAATCAGAACAGAACATAGTCGAGTTTCTTAAACCTCAGATGTCAACTAGTGAAATATGATGCATATGAGCAAGACCGGTAGATTTGGAAACTATCTCTGGGCCAGAAAAGGAGAGAAGCACACGGGAGCGGGGAGGGACCCAGGCCTTGGAGTTGGCTGGATGGGTTCGTTATGGTCACTTAACAGGCATCTAGGGCCTCGGTGTGGTCCATTCATCCCTTGGGGCAACAGGTGACCCCCAATGGTACTACAAGGCCGGGCATCCTTGGCCTCCACAGCCGTGTGTGGGGGATGTGGCAAAGGGCACAGCCGGGCTATCCTGGGCCATCAGAAGGCACTCGGTGGCCACCACCACATGGGTGGGGCTGACAGCTGCAGGCCACTTTTTATAGACCACAAACTGGTCGAACCTGAAGGTTCTACCTGAAGGTTTCTAGGCCAAAGAGGTAAACTGAGGAGGGATTAAGTAGGATTTGGGGGTGGTGAGGAAGACTGCAGAGGACAGTGTTTGGATTACTTGTTTCCTTGGCTAAAGCTCCTGTCCTTCAGTTATTTTGATAAAAATCTCAGCAGACTTGGTAGGTTACACCCCAGGACCTTTGCACTTGTGGGAGTCCTCTTTCCACAGCACTTTGTCTCCAGATCTTTGCACTGTGGGCTGTCTCTTCTTTGAGGCTCAGCTAGAATGTCACCTACTGGGGACACCTTCCCCAGGGCCCCCTTCAGAGCAGCCAACGTTCTGAGTCGTAATGCTGCCACCCCGTTTTGGTCTTTGCTCGCAGATCTGATCTGTTTCTGGCTCGTATGTGGTTTCCTTGTTACTGAGAGCGCAGGCAAGGCCTTGTCCGAGGTCACCCCTACCCAGGCCCACCAGATGCAAGTGGCTGCCCTGCCCACCACCTTGCAGAAAGCAAGGTGGGGACAGGTTACCAACCTAAACTCAGGAGAACAACAGCTTTCTTGGCTTGGGCTATTCCCAGGGGATACTGGGGCCCCAGAGAACTGGATGAAAACTGAACTCCTTCTCTTGTGTACTTTTGACAAAGAAACCATCCTGGAGCCTGGATGTGGTGGTGTGTGCTATAATCCCAGCACTCCAGAGGCTGAGGCAGGAGGATCACCATAAGTTCAAGGCCAGCCTGAATTACATAGGGAGACCCTGTCTCAAACAAAACAAAACACACACACACAAAAACTCCCGGTTCCCACGTGCACCTGAGGTAATTTGGTTCATTTCTCCCCCTCAGGAGCACCTGCCACAGCTCTGTGACCCTGTGCCCAGCAAGGCGGTGACGAGAAGGCGTTCGCTCCGGCCCCCTCCAACCTGGACAGCCTGAAAGCCCAGGCGGGGGCGGGCCTGGAGAACCCAGGCTGAGAGGGGACTGTCACCCAGAGCGTGTGCTCCAGGCCTGAAATCCCAGTGCTCCAGGAAGCCGAGGCAGGAGGATGGCAACTTTGAGCCAGCCTGGGCAATTTAGCAATGTGAGGAGACCCTGTCTGAAAATAGAATATGAAAAAGGAAGGGCTGGAGATTTATGGTAATCATGACTCCCCCTTCATGATTTATGGTAATCATGAATGAATGAATGACTTCATTCATCAGTTGGAATGGGTTTATTCTGTTTTGTTTGACTTTATTATGCGTGATGGTATGAACAGCTGTTTTGAAGAAAACAAAACATTATGGCAGCCATTGCTGATTTAATATCATCTTGCTTGGAAGTCCTACCATGCTTTTATTCTTCTATTGTCATCAGTTCTATCATGTTGTGTCTTATTGGATTTTAATATATGTGATAGTATAAACAAAATTTTATGGAAAATGAGATACTATAGTAGCCATTGATCATTTTCTGTTATTCAATTCAGAATGCCCTGTAATCCTTTCATTCTCTTGAATGGTTTTATACCATTTTGTTATGTTTGATATTATTGTGTGTGAAGCCATGCTCAACTATTACAAAGAAAGAGACATTATGGTAGCTACTGTTAGTACCCGGTTGTCTTGTTGTAAAGTGCTGTGTTGCTTATGTTCTGTTCTGATCTGCTTTGTTGCGTCCTCTTTTGTTTTATTTTTTTAATAATAAAAATTAAAAACAAAAAAAAAAGAAGAAGGAAAAAGGGTGGAGATACAGCTCCAAGCAAAGGCCCTGGCTGGGTTCAATCTCCAGCACAGCGTGAAGGAAAGGAGAATACCCAGGCCCTGCTGCCCAACGACAGTAACACCCCAGCTCGGGGCCCGGGGGTCAGGGCGCCCTTGACACCCACGGTGGCCACAGGGCAGAGGCCACCTCCTCCACAGCTAGGGTCACCACCTTGCCCACCTTGCCCCGGGCCACAGCGCTTCGTGGCAATGCCAGGAGGCCATTCCAGCCCCGCCTTTGCAACTGGGCCACCTGGTTTCATCAGAGTCCGACCTGAGTCACCTTTCAAAGGAATGATGCCCAGCTCAGACCCGCAGCCAGCCGATGTCGAGGCCTCCCTGACGCACCCCGGTGCAGGACAGGAGCTTGCATTCCATTCCAGGGCAGGCAGGCAGCTGGCCAGGCTGCCCGCTGGCTGTCCCCAGGCCTCACCTCTGCTGCAGCCCATCCTGCAGCCCGCCAGGGAGCCGGAGAGGCAAAGCCAGGCTTCAGCGCTGACCCTGAGTCCCTGCCCAGCCTCTGTGGGCTCCCGCTGCGAGGTGTTTGAGACGATGGGGCTGAAGGGCCCTCCTCCCTGCTGAAGGGCTGTGTTAGGGCCAAAGCAGCAAAGTGTGTTTCCCCGGGAGCACAGGGAATCCAAGTCCCTTCTCCTCTTCCTCTCCCCCTCCCCTGCCCCTTGCCCCTCCACCCCTCCTCCCTGTTCCTCCTCCTCCTGCTCTTCTTCTTCCTCCTCCTCTTCCTCCTCCTCCTCCTCCTGCTCCTCTTTCTCCTCTTTGGTTTTTATGAGACTGGGCTTTCTTGCATATTCAAGACTGGCCTTGAATTCGCAGCAACCCTCCTGCCTCAGCCTCCCAAATGTTGGGGATACAGACATGTGTCACCATACCCAGTTTAAATCTCTTCATTATTCCTCCAAGCTCATTCCAGAGCTGACAGCCTCGCCCTTGCTGCTACACTTCCAGCCCACTCCTTGAAAAACTCTTGAGCCCGAGGCTCAGTGGCTGGGTGGTCCACTTCCTTCATCTGTGAATGAGTGGGTTGAGGGTCTCAGTCTCAGGGTCCTGGTGCAGGGGTGTATGAATCTGCCGTGCACCCCACTCGGGGCCGACACGAAATGCCAGCGTCTGAGCCAGCCTGTCTCGTCCTGCCCACCATCCTGTCTGGTCCCCTCTTCCTGTCCCTCCACTCTCAACACCCCACCCGACCACTCTGCATACCTGGGACGGTGTCATTCCCTGGGCTGCTGAAGAGGCCTCGGTCTGGGCCCTGCCCCTGCCTTGTCCACCTAAGCTGGCCTGTCCGCGCCTGGCTTGTGGTGTCCGCGGTCAGAGCCTCTTTCCATCTCTCTGTTCCCGGAGGTCCCCTCCCCGGCTGCCTGGCTGCAGGCCCGGCGACGGTCCTGTGAGTCTGCTCCAGGCTTAGGGTCTGTTGCACCTGGCATTTGCTGCAAGTCCCGCACTGCCTCTCGGAAGCTGTGCGACTTCCCGCAAGCTACTCCCTCTCTGAGCGGCCTTCTGCACCTCCGTAATAGAAGCCAGGAAGGCATATGCCTGTAGCAAGCTTAATTCTCCTTCCTTCCTCTCCCCAACTCACTCTTTCTTTCCTGAAACGAGGTCTCACTACCTAGATCAGAATGGTCCCAAACTCCTAGATTCAAGTGATCCTTACTCCACACCCAGGTTAAGTACTATTCCTTTTTGATTTGTTTTGTTTCGGTTTTTGAGACAGTGTCTCACAGTGTAGTTACATCTGGCCTTGAACTCACTATGTCACCCAGGGTGGCACTGAACCTGTGGCAGTTGTGCCTCAGCCTCCTGGGTGCTGCAGTTGTGTGAGCCACCACGTTCATTTCTTTTTTTTTTTTTTTTTTGGTACCGGGGATCGAACTCACGACCTTACGCTTGCCAGGCAGACGCTTAAGCCACTGAGCTAAATCCCCAGCCCCACGTTCATTTCTTGATGTGTCTGTTAAGTCCGTGAAGCCCCTTCCTGTGTCTGGGGAAACCCTCTCTCTCGCTGATCCGATGGGGATCATAGCCGGCTTCCTATGGGAGCAGGAGGCAGGGCACTGAGCACACCCCAACCTCCTGACCTCGGCCTCAGACTCATTAGTAACACCCAACACCATCCGGAGGAGGTGAGGTCTCCAGTTCCGTACCCCAAGTGCCCTGGGCTGGAAACGACTTTAATCCGCCCATGAGCCCAGCAGGCAGGCGAGGTCACTAGCAGGCCTCAGGCAGAGGAGGACGTGCCCAGGTGACCCAGGAAGGCTGGGGCAGGGAAGGCGGAGGCGGTGTCCTCTCTCTGCCCCACTGCTGACCCGGTGGAGGGGCCCCAGGGGGCGGAAGGGGACAGTCCTCAGAATCTCAGCTGGTCTCTCCTGGGTAGCAGGGAGAGCCAGATCCCGCCCCCTGAATCACAAGTCTTGGCCTGGCAGGTTCCTTGTCTTCCCTCCCTGGGCCACAGCATGCAGCAGTTCGTGGCCACCAAGGGGGACAGCAAAGTGACCCTTTCCCCCTCCACCTCAGTTCCACAAGCACTCCTGGGCCAGCTCTGGGCTGCTTGCTGGCCCCACATGACCCAGATACAGACCCTCGGAGGACTGTCCACATCTGACTAACAACGTCTGCGGAGGCCCCACTTCCCGCCCGGTGTGGGGCCCCTGGCTGTCATCACAGCACTCGGCAGGCTGAGGCAGGAGGATCACTACCTGTCTGAGCCTAGCTGGGCTACATAGCCAGACCCTTTCTCAGACAAACAAACAAACAAACAAAAAGGCCGTTTGAGAATAAAGTCACATTGTAAGGTTCTGGGGATTAAGACTTTAACACATCTTTTTGGGGGGGGCACAAAATTCAATCCATGACACCTATGATGTTCCTGCCCCTACGATTTTTTTTTTTTTTTTTTGAGCCAGGGTCTTGCTGTGTAGCCCTGGCTGCCTGCCGAGAGCTGGGGGTACAGTGTGTGCCGCCTATGTTTCTGCTTTCAGTGGCGGTGTTTGGGGACAGGCACAGGCGGAGAGCAGGTCTTTTTTTATTTTTTTTTTTTGGTACTGGGGATCGAACTCACGACCTTGTGCTTACCAGGCAGGCACTTAAGCCACTGAGCTAAATCCCCAGCCCTGGAGAGCAGGTCTTGATTGTTTTCGAACCCTTTACCCTCTCCCGCTTACCTCACTCCAACCCCCCTGCCCCTACAGCCCAGGCAGCCTCCTTGGATCTTCCTGGAAGGGAGGCACTGGGCTTCCGGTTCTTCCGTTTTGGTTTTGAGTCAGGGTCTCGCTTGTAGCCAGGCTGGCCTGGGGCTCACAGCGATCCTGGTGCACCACCTCTCCCGGTGCAGGGAGCTATTTACCTTCATCTTACAGATGAGGAAACTGCAGCTTAGAAAACAGAAGTCACTTCCTGGTTCAGCTGGTTTGCGCTAGGACTAAGAAATAAGACCGGCTCCAAATCTGGCTTTCTTCTGCCCCTCCTCTCTCCAAGCATTCCGCAAACATCTACTGAGAGGGGCAGCAGGCGCTGTGCCCGACTCTGGGAGGCACTGAAAAATGAAGCAACAGTGTCTCCAAGAAATATATAATAAGTTTGGGAACCCACTACAAAATCTAAAACTGTCATTACTAACAGCAATGACTGCTAGGAATAGAAGCAAATGGGAAATGCAAGTAGCTATGATGTCAGTAAACTTCACTGACGTTAACCATGGACCATGAGAAAGACTCAGCTCTCCATAACCAGGAAAGGAAATGTGTCAGATATAGGAACAGCATGTGCAAAGGTCCTGAGGCAGGAAAGTCACACTGCAGTGAGGTGCTGAAAGCCCTTGGGCATGGCTGGAGAATTCCAGGGGACTTTGGAGAGGCCACTGGAGGAGGAACTGCCAGGAAGAGATCAAGTTAGGCCTTGGGTGGTAGGCAAGGAGTGTGGGATACTGGTGGGAAATGAGGCTTGATGGCAGGTGTGCGAGGGAATAATTCATTTATATCTTCAGTGATTTTGGCTTGAGCTCAGGTAATGCGTCTCACGCTGTGGTGAATTCAAAGCTCTCACTTGGTGAATTCTGAGCTCTCAGGATTCTTGGATGCCAGATCATATATCTCAGATCAAAATATCCACTGGGCCAGGAGTTTGCTCCTGACAGGGAGGAGCAGGCCGTGATGGGAGGAGGTGGAGTCCTGGGAACTGCTTGCCCTTCACGGTGTCTTCCCTGGAATTCTAACAGCCTCAGCCCCTGTGAAGCTGCCCAGAGCCACACCCTGGTCAGATGCGGTAACCATGGGGAAGACCTCTCGAGCCTCGGTCTCCTCATCTGCAACCTCGTGTCACCTACTGTGTGGCCAGCTCCCCACTGCTGTGACTGAAGAGCTGAGAAATCAGCGTAAAGGAGGAGAGCTTTAGCCTGGCTCCCGTTTGCAGAGGTTTAGTCTGTGGTGAGCTAACGCCATTGCTTCTCGGCTGTAGTGAGGCAGAAACAGCATGACGGGGAGGATGCTGGGGGAGAGTGGCTCGCCTCACGGCAGCCAGGAGGAAAAGCTAGCAAGAGAGCCACAGAAGAAGGGACAGGAACTGGCAGAGTCCCCAGGTCACACTCCTCGTCCGGGCCCCACCTCCTGTTCCCGTCCTCCCCAGTAGGCAGGATGGGGCCCTTCTGGGACCCCCTTTGAGCCTCGCTGCCCTGGTGCCCAAGTCCTCCACACACGAATCTTGGGGATGCTCCACAAGTAAACCACGCCCATCTCTTAGAGAGCTGGGCCTTGTGCGGTGGCAGATCCCCGGCCTGGCCCCGGGGAAGGCTGTGCATTTCTGTGCTGGTAGCAGCAGCTCTTTTTCCAGAGCACCTGCTATGGACAGGTACCACACAGAGAACTTCGGTGTACTCCAGTGCACCCCCCTAGACATGTCCACCTTCCAGGGGAGGACACTGAGGCTCAGAGACATGAGGTGGCTCATACAAGTCACTCGTCCACCTTGTCACCCTTTCCCTTCTCTCATTCATTCCACTGCGTTCATTCATTGTTTGGCTTTTTGAGACAAGGGCTCACTATGTAGCTCAGGCTGGGTTTAAACTCACTATGTACCCCAGGCTGGCCTCGAACTCATGGCAATCCTCCTGCCTCAGCCTCCTGAGATGATAGGTGTGTGCCATCACACCAGGCTCTTTCCACTTTAAACAGCTGCAGGTCTCCAGAGCTGACAGGGACCCCGCTGGATGGGGTGGGGTTTATTGAGAGCACGGGGCCCTCCCTTAACTGAGATCCTCGCAGAGACCTCGAAGGCCCCGGCACGTGCAGATGCCATCATCTCCAGCCCTGCGTTTTGGGGATAGTGGCGTGGAAGGGCAGCTTGGGTGACTTTAGGAAGCCTCGTGCTGGAGAAGGTGGCAGTGACTCAGAGGGCGCCAAGGGTTCACGGCCCTGGTTGGGCTCCCAGACTGCTCCTAGCAGCTACTGGTGCCAGGGTGTTTCCAGGGCAATGGCTGTCACTGGTGTACATCAGAGGGCACGGCACACGTATGTTGCTGTGTCATCATCAGAAGCCTGGAGCCTGTTGGCACAAAGCCCTCAGCCAGAGGCAGGTGACCCAGCTTGCTGGGGCTCCGGCTTCCGCACAGAGCAGAGCCTGCTGGCCTGTCCCTCGGGCCCCCTGGGTCGGCCTGATGACATTGCTGGGGGCACCCAGCTGCCCAGACTTCACAGCCCACTGAGGCCTGGGCTCCCATAACCCAGCCCTCAGGGGCGCCTTGAGTAGGGATTCTGCCCACCCATGCCACCACCGTGGTCCAGCTACGGCGTCAGTGCCCGCAGCGGTTTATGTGTTGAAATCCCTGGGGGGGGCACCTTACGGAGGGGGAGCCTGGCAGGGAGGCCCAGGAAGGGATTCGTGGGGTTCTCGTGCAACCCTAAGTTCCCACGGGTGGAGCTGTGCTAAGAGTGGCCGGACCTCTGGACCCCTGCTGGCTGCTTGTGTGTCACGACGCTTTTTCTGCAGCAGGAAGCAGACGGCTTTTCTCACCAGATGTGGAGCGGTCACGGCCGCCCGGCCCTACTTTCAGCCTCAAAAAGTATGCGCTGAGCCAGATGTGGTGCCACACGCCTGTCATCCCAGCCCGTGGGAGGCCGTGGCCTTCCTCACACGCCGAGACTCAAAGCCCAGTAAGGGGGAGCGGCATGCCCAGTCCGCAGCTGTGTCAGGAGGGTTACCCCAGGCTGGGAGTCACTCCCGTAGGGGTCTGCAGCCTGCCTGCAGCCTTCCCAGTAAGGGCACCTGGAAAACTTGGTTTCTTTTCTTTTCTTTTTTTCTTGTTTGTTTAAAACAGTAATTCACTATGAAGCCCAGGCTGGCTCTAAATTCACAGTGATCCTCCTGCCTCAGCCTCCTGAGAGCTGGGAATATAGGTGTGCACCACACACCCAGCCAGTTCTTTCAAATATTTTAATTGTGTCAAGATGCACATAACGAAGTTCACTGCTCTGATCACTTCTACCTGTCCAGCTCATCAGCATTTAATACGCGTCCCTGCCAACTACTCTACGATTTTTCATCTTGCAGAACTGAAATTCTGCTCCCCTGAGAGAAGGGCCCCCTCTCTCTCCGCAGGTTCTAGAAGCTGCCGTGTTCCTTTCTGTTCCCATGAACTTGACTGCACAAGGGACCTCCCAGAGGTGGATCATCCAGTGTCTCCTTTCATGTCCGGCTAGGTCCTCAAAGCTCATCCACAGCGCGGCCGCGCGTGTCACAGCGCTGAGCTAACGCTCCATTGTTCGGTCACATTGCTTTGCTTTTCTGTTCATCTCTTGATGATCACTCAAGTTCTGGTTTTTGCTACTGGGAAAAATGCTGCCAGAGTTCAGTTCTTTTTAAACCTCCTTCCTTTTTTTTGCTAGAAATCACTTCTGCTGTTGCCTTCAGGAGCCTCAGAGGCCTTCAGGAGAATAAGAGCACCTGGCAGAGCCCCGGGGGCGTCTGCGATCCCACATGGGCTCACCTGCCGTGTCCTCGCCACTCATGAGTGCCATAGCTGCTATGATTTTACAGGAGCATGAGAAATCGCGACCTTGCCCATGGTTACACAGCCAGGAAGTGGTAGGGCTGGGGGGAGAACTCAGACCAGAGACTCCCAAACTAGTCCTCTACAGGCCCAACCCCTGCCATCCGCCGGGCCCCTCCCCCAGAGCCCCTCCCCCACAGGGCTCCTCCCGTTCCTTGGCCCCACCCCCTCTCAGTGCTTGGCACTCATAGGTCCCTCCCACTTCCCCGCCTCCAATCCCTGGTTCCTCCCACCAGTGGGCCTTCGCTACCCACAAGGCCCCGCCCATCCCATGGCTCCTCCCACTCCCTGGCTCCTCCCACCCCTGCTCCTTTGGCTCGGACCACGCCAAGTGTGGAGTGCTCCTGAACTGCCACTGGCTTGTCCCCAGTGTTTCCGTGGTGGGGAATGGGCCTCCACCGGGCATTAGCGCCAGTTGAAGGGGAGTGGGGGGAGAAGGTGGAGGAGGCGGTAAAGACGGCATCTCCCCTCGGGGGCTGGAAGGTAGCTGGTCCCTGAGAAGCAGCCTTCCCTGCTGCCCATCTGCCGAGACACACACAAAAAAGGCGGCGAGGCCCACACGGTTCCTGCCGGGCATCTCTGCACACGTGCTGGGCAGCACGGCCGTCCAGGGGAGTCCGAGGTACTCAGTGGAGGTCCCACCCCACGGGGAGGCGGCTCCCTTCGCGGCTGGCTGGAATTTCTGCCTCCAAACCGCCTGGCCCGGTCAGCGCAGGGCTGGCAGTGGCCTGCCGAGATCCTGCTTTGGAGGGCAAGGGGCTCCTCTGGAGGGCCCCCTGCGGGCCACCCTCACATTCTACCCTGGGGCAGCGGCAGCCGCAGTGTCTGCTGGGACAGTTGTCAGCCTGCGCCATGGGCTTCTGCTTTGCATCCAGGAAACAAATAAACAAAACAAACTCCTTTTAGCCTGAAGCGGGCAGGCAGTGCAGCGTGAGGGCAGAGCGGGTGTTCATACCCTTAAGATTTTCCACGTGGGGGAGGTGACGGAGAGCTAGAAGCCCAGGCACCTGGCCCTCCGCCCTGGCAGCTGGGTGCCTCCTAGGTGTGCAGGGACGCACTAACCTGTTCATGGGATCCCTTGGGGCCCTCCCCCTCTTTCATCAGATATGGAAACCTAGGCCCTGCAAAGGACCAGCAAGCCACTCACGACATAGGGCAGTAAGTGGCAAGGTTTTTTCCTTTTGTGCTGGGTGGAGCCCAGGGCCTTGCACATTTGGCAAATGCTGTATCCCTGAGGGGCCCCCACCCCACCCCGGCCCGGAAGGCAGGATTGGAATCCAGGCCCATCAGTGCCCGCTGAATTCGGGGAGGGGACTTGGAAACTAGGATTAGCTGGGGGGTCTTTGCTTGGGGTCCCTGGAAGGCAACCATGGGATGGGCGCTGGGTGCAGATGGCTGACTGTGAAACGGCCTGGCAGAACAAGGCTCTTCGAAGACGAGCGCCTCCGAGTCCTCGGAGCTGTGCCTAGACGGACTTTATGCAGCAAAGGGACTCTGTAGGGGCCATTAAGGTGAAGGGTCTTGTTTCCCACTGTTGTGTTGTGTTTAGGACACAGTCTCCACATAGGGCCCAGGCTGGTCTCAAACGATCTCCCTGTCTCAGCCTCCTGAGTGTGTGCACCACCGTGTCCAGCTCGAGGTTCCTTTTTTTTTTTTTTACCAGGAATCGAACTCACGACCTCGCATTTGCCAGGCAGGTGCTTATGCCGTTGAGCTAAATCCCCAGCCCCCTCAGCTCGAGGTTCTGAAACTTGAGATGGAGCCATCGTGTCACCCCAGCCCTAAGCAAGTCTAACACTCCAGCCCCACCTCCCGCCCCGGTCCTGGCTGGGCTGCCCCAGGCTGCCCCGGACCCTTGTGCTTCTCCCACGGCCTGTGTGCCCTGTGCCCCTGTTTTGCCAGCACTGCTCCTAGCATGCACCTGCACCTCTGCCGGACTCTCACCTCCTCCAGTGAGGCCTCTCTGGAGCAGTCCCTGCAGCCCCCAGGGGGGACAGTCTCTTGCTTGCTCCACTGCCAGCCCCCACCCTAGGGGTGGCCTTGTCTGGTGTCCTGTCCCACCTCGGGTAAGGTCCCCAAGGGCACCCAGCACGGGGAAGGCACGCTGCCGCCCACTTGGCTATTTGTATTTCTTGTCCCTGCCGAGCCGAGGCCTATGGCTCGGGTCTTCTGGTGGGGCGGCAAAGCTGGCAGGGGCACTGGAGACGCTCGGAACCCCACTCCCCCGCCCAGCTGGAGGCCCGTGGGCTCCTTGCCGGAAGCCGGGACGCTGAAGCACTGTCACGCTGCCGGGCCCAGGCCCGGGCTTTGCCTCCTCATTTACCTACTTATGTATTTGGAGACTCGGTCTCGCGGTGTAGTTCAGGTGGCCTTGACTTGGCTGCGATGCTCCTGCCTCAGCCTCTGAGTGCTGGGATCTCAGGTGTGCGCCACCATGTCTAACTCCGTCCTCTTCCTCCTAGTATGACCTAGGGCCACTTCTCCTTCCTGTCTCCTGTCCCCAGTGAAGGGGTCAGGCTGTCTCTGGTGGGTCAGTTTGAGGATCAAACAAACCATCCCTGAGTCTGGCCTTACTTTAAGCCGTGGCAGTAAGGTAGTCCTGTGGCACAAAACTCAGAATCCAGGAAGGGGACTTCCTCGGTGCAGCCCAGCCCTTACCCTCTGGACGCTGGCCACATTGCTTCCTGTGCGACATGGGACAGACACAGACTTACGCACGCGTCACCCTCACAGAGCGCCAGTCCACGCTACACACTGGGTGTTCACGGGCTCAGGAGGAGGAGGAGCCTCTGGGCAGGGCGGGATGGAGCCCAGCCCCAGCGACAGCAGGACCTCTCCCCGGGCCACGCAGCCGGCGATCCTGCCCCGAGCTGTGCTCAGCGTGCCTGGCCGGGGCTCTGCTCTGAGACCCGTGGGCTGCCCTCACCCCACCCCCTCCGGGTCCCTTCTCCGCCATGTGAGAGGAGAGAGGACGCCGCGATGCTGCTGAGGTCAGGGCCCCTGTCCTTCGAGCTGTCCCGTTGTCCCGGGGTGTGATCTCTCTGAGCCTCAGTGTCTTCACGCCTAAGCCGAAGGCCACAGAGCCTGCTGTACACTCACAGGGGGGCGGGGGGTCAGAGTGACCTGAAGGGGGCCGGGCGCCCTGGGCCCCGCTTCCCTGCAGTCCCTGGGCACGGTCGTCCAGCAGTCATCAAGGCCATGAGCGCTCCCCCCTGAAGTCACTCCGCCCGTCCCTCTCCTGTGTCCCTCACTAGGGTGCAGGCAGTGGCAGGCGAGGGCTGCCTCCGTCCCCAGCTCCACCCTGCCCCCCCCAATGCTGGGCTGGCTAGTGTGCTTTTGTTGGAGAAACCGGGCCCAGGTAGGGAGAAGCAACCGGCCTGGGAGCCCGACTGCCTAGCCTCAGGCTGAGTGTGGTTGGTGATTGGCTATATGACCTCAGAGGCCGGGCTGGGTCACCTGCTGACCCCAGGTCTGCCCCCGCCGGCCCCTCGCACAGGCCACTGTTCTGGGGCACAGAGCCACGCTGATATGGCTCCTGACTCCTGATGCAGTTTGGCGTTGGGTACAGCGAGGGGCTCCGCATGTCACCCCTGGAAATGGGCACAGCCACCGGGGCCTGTCACAGGCTATCCTGGTGGGCAGCTGGGCCAGGCATCCCGCCACCCACCCGGGCCCAGGGCTGGCCCTGTGCCGTTACAGGCCTCAGTGCCAGGGTATCCACTTGCAAAAAGACATGAGTCTGGGGGAGAAGAATAATCAGTGCCAAGGTCACCAGCCCCCAGAACAAAGCCAGTCTGATGAAGAGCCTGGGTGTCACTGGGCATGGTGGTGCTCGGGAGGCTGAGGCGGGAGGGTTGCCTCGAGGTAGCGGCCAGCCTGGGCTGCACTGTAGGACCCTGTCTCAGGGAGGAAACAAGAAAAGAAAAGGGAAAGCAAGGCAGTTCCTGCAGCTGCGTGGCGACCAGAGCAGCTCTGCATCAGGACCCCTGCCCTGGGTCCTGGAGCAGGAGGAGGCTGCCCTGTGCTGCCCTGTGCCCGAGCCCTGAATTCCCAAAGCCGGAGGATTAAATATAACCAGGCGGGAGGAGGTGGCGGTGGAAACACAGGCCCGGCCAGGAAGAGCCGGCCAAAGGGCAGTGACCGCCCGCAGGACGGGACAGGACAGGACGGCCCTGCGACAGTGGCGGCCACACAGGTGTGGCCTGCAGCTAAGGGGGAGCCCGTGCGGGGGCCGAGCCGGGCCAGGGCCATCCACGTCCATCCAGCCCATCCACAGCCCTCCACCCTGGGCTGGGGACTGAGGTCACTTTCACTTTCCTTTCCCCCTGGGCTTTCTCTGTTCCACATTTCCGTAAGTGTGCGACTTGCTCCTTTTTTTTCACAACGCCCATGTGTCCATTCTGTAGTCAGAAAGAAACAGTAGCAGGGCCTGGTGGGCACCCCTGTCATCCCAGCACTCCGGGAGGCTGAGGCAGGAGGGTCATGTGCCCAGCACCACGTGGGAAACTTAGTCGCGTAGGGAGACACTGCCCCAAAACAAAAAGTAGAAGAGCTGCCTACAGCTCGGCGTGAAGGCTCTGGTTTCAGTCTCCAACACAAGGAGAAGGCAGTCGGGCTCTCAGGTTAGATGCCAAGCTGATGGGCAGCCGGGTCCCCAGCGACTGAGCCTAGGGACAGAGACCCAGCACCGCTCGCTGGCACACATGCAGGTCACTTCCAGGGGACCAGCCGGGGCCCATCTGGGTTACCATGTGTGTTTGGTGGTGTTCTAGCTTTCACACTTTTTTATTTATTTACAGTCTCTTGGAGACAGGGTCTCTCTGTTCTGGCCTTGAACTCACTGTGTGCTCCAGGCTGGTCTTCAACTCAAGGCTACCGTCCTGCCTCAGCCTCCCGAGTGCTGGGATCGCAGCTTGCACCATCACACGTGTTTCTTTTTCTTCTCTTTCAGCAGGAGCTCGGCCCTGAGCTCGGGCAGCTTCGTCCCTGTGTTGCAGGCAGCTGAGTTAGTCAGAAATATTACAGGCAGTGAGACAGGGCTAGTTCTCCATGGAGCCAGTGCAGACACCCGGAAACTGCCCGGAAGCTGACGCCTCCTGCTGTGGGCCAGGCCTCAAGACAAAAGGCCACACAAATGCACCCATATCCTGAGGACTGACACCCTAAATAGTTCCTGTTCCCCTAGGAAAGAGTCACAGCTCTGTAAGAGTGCCTGTTTTCTATGTGACTCGCTTCCCCATTTGTCCCTAATGTCATCAATTTTACCTGAACTATTGATCTGATTGGCTAACTATAGTCATGTCCCACCTCATGCCCATCTGCCTTGTGAGTTCCCAGTCTTCCCCACCTTGAACGCATGGTTTTACTCTATAAAAGTCCCTGGAAAGACAGAGTCCTGGGCAACCCGCTCGGGACCCCTTCTGTCTCTCTCCAGACAGCAGCTTTCTCTCAAAAAATATATTGTACTCTCCACCTCTGTTGTCCTAAAATTCATTCTTTGATTTTTGAGAATAGGAGCTTGTACTGGACTTGGTAGGTGGGGAGTTTCATTCCCCTGTATCACCGCGCACACCCACGGGCATTTCTGCAGCTGAACCGACTCCTGACAGGTCGGGGACCCCCAGGAGCTGCTGGACACACTGGGGAGCGTGTGCTGGCACTGCTGTTTGTCACCCTGTCCCCACCCTAGGGACAAGGAAAGGCCATTCGAGCTGAGCCTCCCTGCCAGCCCAGCACCAGCCTCGGCTTGGGCTCTGCCTCTCCAGGCAGCCCAGCGCCCCAGGGGACTGCTCGGCACTGTCCCTGTCCCCAGGTGCCATCAGCAGCTACAGAAGCAGCCGAGGCTGTAGGGTCCCAGTGCCCCCGTCCCTGGTCCCCTTCCCCACCATAGCTGCGTTCCTGGGGACAAGGAGGGAGCCTGGTATGCAGAAGGTAAGTGCTGCACGGGCAGCTTCTCTGGAACTGGGACAGAGCCATCTGTGGCCCAGAGAGGTGAGGCAACTTCTCGGAGGACACACAGCCTGGCGGTGGAGACCATCCCATTCCCAGCAGTGGTCTCACCCCTCCCCAGCCTCCAGGTCTGGGTGGGAGGTGGGTCCTTGCTGAGACTGCTTCACAGGGGTTAGGCGTCCCTGTCACGCAGCGGGGACTGTACAGGCTGGCCGGTGACAGCTGCTGACCTCAGCTGGGGCCCGCAGAGCCCTTACTCGGACATGGCCACGGGGCCTTGCTCTGTCTGCAAATGCGTGGGTCCCCAGCCCTGGTGGAAAGTGACCCCCACCACTGAGGACAGGGCCAGGACCTCTGCTGAGCTCTGGTGGCCACAGAGGAGCAGGCACTGGCCACACAGTGGGAGTCCAGGCTGGGCTACCTGGCTGGGGGTCAGGTGTGGGAGGGATGTGCCCCCTCCTCACTCTGGCCCCGAGGGCACCTCGTCCTGGTCTGGAAGGACATGAGGACTGGGCTGGTCATCCAGGACAAGAGATCAGCGTGGGTGGACCCTGTCCGGTGACGGTGCCAGCTGAGCAGTGGGAGGGCAGCGGACCTGGGCCCTGCTCCCGGGAGCTCATGCCCCACAGGTGCCTGGAGAGGAGCCCTGTCCCTGTCCCTGCCTCACTGCTCACTGCCCCGCCCAGAGATGAGTCCCTCCCGACTCTGGCCTTGTCATTGGTTTGTCCCTTTGGTTTTTTGAGCTGTGCAGTCCAGGCTGCTGTGAAGTCATTAAGGAACCTAGGCTGGCCTTGAACTCCTGGCCAGCCTCCTGCCCCAGCCTCCTCCAGCCTCGGTTTTCCAATCTGTGCAGCGTACCCAGACGCTGCCTGGAAGGCTTGACCGCAGGCTGTGCCCGCCCAGCTCCCGGGAGGCCCCCAGGGTCACACTGGCTCCTGGGCAGCCTGGGGCAGGCTGGGTGGCGCCGGGGCCTCTGTGTCACACACGTCCGCAGCCCACAGCTGCACAGTCCTGGGCACAGCAGGGCTGTGTCTGCCAGGAAGGCGCAGTGGGGTGGGGCAGCCCTGACCCGGAGAGGGAGGGGAAGAGAGAGACCGCGGAACGGGAGACCCAGAGATGCACAGGGCGGTGGGCTCAGGGACATAGACAAAGACAGGGTGCCAGGCGTGGTGGTGCACACCTGTGCTTCCTGGGCTCAGGAGGCTGAGGCAGGAGGATCGCAGTGAATTCAAGGCCATGCTTCAAGAACCACCCAGAGTTAGGCGAGCACAAATTACCTTTTTCTCTTTACAGGACTGGGTGGTGCTAGGCAAGTGCTCTACTGAAGACATCCCAGCCTTTTTATTTGGTTGTTTTCGTTGTTTTTGAGGTAGGGTTTGCCAGGTTGGCCCTGAACTCACTATGTAGCCCACACTGGCCTCGAATCCACCGCCCTGCCTCAGCCGCTCAAGCACTGAGATTACAGGCGTGTGCCACCTAATTTAATCTGAGCCTAAATTTTGCTAAATTACCCAGGCTGGCCTTGGATTTATGATCCTCCCTTCTCACTGCCTTGCACAGCTGGGATTACAGTACGTATCACTGTCCTCAGCTTCACACATTTAAAATATGCGTTTTGTAAGCTAATTTATGGAGGCCACGTGTGGTGCCACAGGCTTATAATCAGCACTCAGGAGGCGGAGGCAGGAGGATCACAGGGAGTTTGAGGCCAGCCTATGAGGCCTTGTCTCAAAAAACCAAACAGGGCGGGGATATAGCTTACCAGTACAGCACCCGCCTGGCAGACACAAAGTGGTGAGTTCAATCCCTGGTACCAACAAAACAAAACAAAACACCCCAAAACAATAAGGGGGCTATCCGGCCGGGGATTTAGCTCAGTGGCTTAAGCGCCTGGCTGGCAAGCGTAAGGTCGTGAGTTTGATCCCAGGTACCAAAAAAAATAAATAAATAAATAAATAAATAAGGGGGCTATCAGTGTGCAGCTGACAGCCATTAGCTTCAGTTCCTTTTCCACTTCTGTTATAAAGTCGTTCCAATGGTTTTTTCCTGCCCTAGAGGAAGCTGTTTCTGGTGGGGGACGACCTGGGGACCCTGAACTGTCCCCTCAGCCTATCCGTACTCTCCCCAGTCTGGTGAGCGGAGACAGGAGGCTGAGGCAGGGCGGCACAGTTTTCCTGGCGATCATAGTCCAGGGAGGAGGAGGGCGGCCCGCAGTGGGAAAGGGTGCGGTCCGTGCAGTTTCCTGACTTGGGCTCCTCCGGGGGTGGCTGTGTGCCGGGAGATAATTGGAGGACCGCTGCCCTGTGAGCCCCTGCCCGAGGGTGACTCAGCACACAGGAAAGGGCTGGTCCTTGTACCCACATGCACTTGTTCAGCCACGTTCTGGTCCCAGATGACCAGGAAAATAGTCAAGTCAATGGGTTACAGATTGCAAGTGCCACCCTGGGTGTGGTGACACACAGTGCTGACAATCCCAGCACTCGGGAGGCTGAGGCAGGAGGGTCACCATGAATTCCAGGCCAGCCTGGGCTCCTGAGTGAGACCCTCAGAAACCCAACAGCAGCGGGCGTGTCGGCACCTCACTTCTCGGTGCATACACCACTCACAGCGCACTGCGGCCGAGATGCCACGCTGAGCGGAACCCTTGGAAACGTGGCAACAGGCTTCGGGCTTTGTGACTCTGGCCTGGCCCTGCTTTCCTGGCTGAGTCTGCAAAGGGCACCTGCAGCACACAGCAAGGCAGCTTTAGAAACAAGGCCCACACAGGGCCCCAGGGTCCTCGGGGAACCGCAAACCAAAGCCCAGGGCGGGCAGCTCGGCCTCCCTCCCGCTGCCCCCCTCCTCCCTGGCGGCCGTTATCAAATCAAACAGGAACCAGGGGCCTGAAGATGTGGGGAAATCGAAACCCTTTCCCATCGCTGCTGGCAATGTGAAGTGTCATCAGCATTCAATATGCTCTATCACCCCAGCACTCAGGAGGCTGAGGCAGGAGAATCGCTGTGAGTTTGGGGCCAGCCTGGGCTTCACAGGGAGATGCCATTCCGAAAAACAAGCCAAAACACAAAGGCTAACAGCTGCCCAAGGCCGTCAACCTGGTGGGCAGACACCTAACCCCAGCCCCAGCTGTGTGGCCAGCTGGCCTTGCCCATCTGGGTTCCTCAGCGGGGGTCCAGCAGGCAGAAGGCCGGCAAACGGGGTCTCCCTGCTCCTGGACCTGGGAGCCCCCTGCGCTGGGGAGCCACACCCGCCTGGCTGTCTCACCTGTCCCCGGGCACATTGGGGAGCCGCAGTGGTCAAGGGCCCTTCTCCCTCAGGCTGAGGTTCCCCGGTCCTTCCACCCTGGAGCCTCCCACAAAACCCACAAGCACCCATGGGTCCTGTGGAGCCAGGCCCAGGCAGCCCGGTCAGCCTGGCTTGGCCAGCAGGGCCTGGGGACCCTGGGCTGTTGCTCCCCCCTCAGAGCCCCGGCTCAGACCTGGGCACCCACATCATCCACATCCAACCTCATTCCTGCCTCAGCCTCTCCCCCCGGGCCCAACGTGGACTCCACACCAGCCACTTGCCCATTCTCCGTCCCTGGGGTGAGGACTGGGCATGGTGACTCTCTGCTGGTGGCTTTTATTTTGTTTTGAGACAGGGTCTCCTGTGTAGTTCAGACTGGCTTGGAACTCGTGGCAATCCTCCTGCCTCAGCCTCCCGAATGCTGGGGTGAACAAGTGCACACCAGGCCTGGCTCACTGTGCCGCCTTGAGCAATTTGGAGTATGTTGTTTTCCATAACACGCAGACCAGAGAGCTTGTTTTGAAAGACGAATTCAAAGCAGATTCCCTGCTGCGCTGCGACTTATCTGCTTTGAGCAGAGGCCTTGGGGCCTGAGAACAGCGGGCACAGCAGGACTTAGGGACCCAGATAGGCGGCGGGCCCCGCCTGCAGTGGGGAGAGTGTCCAGGCCACCGCAGGGCCGCCGGCCAGGGGGAAATCATCCTCTTCCTGAACACATGGGATTGTCCTCTTGTGATCCCCGCCAGACAGCAAAAGGGTGCCAGAGGGACCCCTGGAGGCAGTTGTGTGCCTGTCACCATGGCAGTGGGGTCCCCTAAGCAGGGCAGGTCCTGCCCCACTTATGGGGAGGGGGCGCTAAGCTCCCAGTGCTCTGGTCTGCCCTGCTTAGGGGACCCCACTGCCATGGCAACAGGTACACAACTGCTGATGTGGCCTAGGAGGGAATTGTGTGGGTTCCAGATGGGGGCAGCCCAGCTGGGAAGGGATTGTTCTCCCCCAGACCCACAGGTCCTCCATGGAGGACAGCTTGTTGTGTGTGGGTGGGTGGAGTCAGAATTCCAGGCCCCAGGACAGCAGCAGGTGCAAAGGTCCTGAGGTCACATGGGTGGTTTTGGCATAATTAAGCAACACACATTGCACAATGGTGTTTGCCTAGGGTTATGGGCTGTAGGTACCTGGGGGAGGAACCCATCCTGCTGCTGCTCTGCAGGGCTCAGAGGCAGGTGGAGGCCACGGAGCCCAGCAGAACAGGCCCTGATTGCAAGGCCCTGGCAGCCCACACCCCGCCTCCCTGCAGCCTCCCAGGGTGCACACAGGGACCACCCCCACACTCCCCAGGGTGGAAACAAGCATTACTGTTCGTTACTGCTTACTCTTCGGCAGTACTAGGGAGTGAACCCAGGGCCCTTGCACCGGGCTTTATCTCCAGCTCTTTTTTATTTTTATCCTTAAATTTTGAGCCAAGGTCCAGTTCAATCGCTGCTGGGGGCTGAGCTGGCCCTTTCGATCCTCCTCCCAGAGTGCCAGCGTGACAGGCGTCACCCCCGTATCTGGCTGTGGAACAAAATTTTAAAATTTCCAAATCCAAGGTAGCGGCCGGCGAGAGCCCAGCCCCGCGCTGCAGCCCAGCACCGGCCGGTCGCGTTAGGAAAGCCCGCGCGGGGCGCGTGGGCGTGTGCCCCTGATGCGGCCTTGGGGCAAATGACCTCGGGACTCAGAGCGCCGCCACGCGGTGGGCGCGGGACGTGCGCCGGTCACCGAGAAGGCCCGGTCCCGCTGTGCCACGCTGCCTCCCAGTGGCCGTGCGCAGCACTGCAGGACCACAGGGCCTGAGGGTCCCCGGGACGGGATCCAGACCGAGCTTGGTTCCCTGGGAGACCTGGTCTTCTCCGAGGTCTCCGGAGCCAAGTCCCGATCTCCATGTGTCCCCAAGGGGGGTCCCTGGACAGGCTGCAAGCACTCCCTGCACCTCGCTGCTAGGGCGTGGGGGGTGACACGCAGAGACACCCTTTGTCTTGAGCTTTATTACTGCGCACTGTATTGATTGTACCTGTTGCCACGGGGCTCAACCAGGGGCCCCAGCACTGTCAGGGGGCTGGACTCGGAGACCCCCGCCCGCAGGCAGCCACCTTGGGAAGCCGATGGCCAGGGACACCCCGGTCAAGGACACCGAGGTGACACTAGGGAGAAAGGGCGGGTGGCTGTGCGCTGTGAGTGGGCAGGGTCTCATGGCGTAGGGTCGGCGAGATCCAGGCTGCTCTGCACACCTCGTCTCAAAACTTAAGTTATGAATTGTTTTTGCAAAAGCTTTATATAAGACATTTCCACATTCTGTGACCGTCACAGGAATATACTAATCACTTACAGTAGTTCCCCAAAGTTGCTAAATAGTACACGTAGGTTTCTTGTTCTCTCAGCTTCTAAATTTAGCAATCACTTGGAGAAGTGGCTGGGGACGCTGTGCAGCCCCTGCCTGGCCAGAGGGTGGGGTCCCAAATTTGATTCCTGAGACCAAAGTATCTTTTACTTTGAGCAAACATAATTGTATGGCATAGAAGGTCCACGAACTGGGCACGGTAGTGCACTTGGGAGGCTGAGGCAAGAGGACTGCCAGAAGTTTGAGGCCAGCCTGAACTACACAGTGAAAACCTGTATCAAAAAAGAAAAAAAGGTCCCCAAAAGCCACGGGCAAGACTGTGCTGGGAAAACTTTTATAATGCACAGATAGAGTATCTCTCCTTTCAACCTCAAAGAGTTGGACTGACATAAGAACAATCTAACAGAGCGCTTGTTTGAAGCCTCTCGTCTGCAGGGGACCTTTGAAGGGCTCACACCCACGGCGTGAACAACCTGAACTTGGTCCACACAAAGGAGCGGAAGGCAGCACATGTAGGGAACGGCAGCTAACATGAGTTTTTCATCAGCCTTGTTTCTAGTGATAATGGGGTTGAATCCAGGGCCTTATGCCTATTACCAGGCTTCTACCACTAGGCCACACCCCTAGCCCTTTACAAACTTTTATTTTTAGGCAGGGTCTGACTAAATTCGCCAGCTCGGTTTTGAATTTAACATCCTCCTGCTTCAGCCTCCCAAGTAGCTGAGATTATAGGCATGTACCACCGTGCCTGCCATACCTCAGCTTTTCCCAAAGGAGGTACTCCCTCCCAACCCACTTTTCTTTTATTCCCACCACTAAAATCAACTTTCAAACAAGGGGAATAAGTAAACTCTTTCAGAGGGTAAACTTTCCTATAAAAAGTTAAATTGATGCTTAAATTACAGATCAACACTGCCAATCATATCTACATGGATTTGTTATGAATAAATGCAAGCTGTGGTCATTCTTTTAAACACAACTGCAGAATTCATTGCAAAGAAACAATGTATTTCCTCAAAAATTGTCTTATTTTTTTCCATTTACAGGGCACGCTGTGAGCTGGGGATAAAAGCGCACAACTGTAATCCTAGAACTAGGGAAGCTGAGGCAGGAGGATCTCTGAGTTGGCGATCAGCCTGGGCTACACAGTGAGTTAAGGCCAGACTGAATTACACAGTAACACATTCTCTCAAAGAAAAGAAAAATACAATGTATGTCATGGGGGGGGTAATAAAAAACAACAACAATGTATGCTAAATAAGGTACCATCTCTCCTAAGACAGGAGATAGAAAACAGAATCACTATTAGGACTGAATAGTAATAAGGCTTTAATGGCTCATTTTTCTTGCGACTATATAAATATATAAATCTTGAAAGGGTAATACTGTTAGTCAAGTAGTAAAATTCATAAAAATAAGAATTCCAGCACATTGTACAGATAACCTCATTCATTTTGCTCCCCAGTCCCCCGCCACCACCAAGCAGCTTTCACTGAATCTTTGTCGTCTGTTTTTTTTTTTTTTTTTGGAGACAGACGTAACAACTTTGTCCGGCTTAGACTCGAACTCCTGGGCCCAAGTAGTCCTCCCGCGTAGCTGAGGCACAGGCGCGCGCGCACCATCCACACAGCTTTCCGAGTGGAACTGGAAGACATAAACGAGTGTCCGCTTTCTACCTGAAATAATGCACACACTGAGGAACACAGTTCTCAGAAAATCAACTTTAAAAGCGCCAAAGCATAAAGGCCTCTTGGGAGGATTTTAATTCACACGCGAGCTGAGAGGCCTCCCTGGGGCCCCCGCGGCCGGGGCGGCAGGTCACAGCTGGGGCCGGTCGCCGCAGCAGGGGAAGTAGTCTTCGGTCCGAAACAGCACGGGCGGCTCGTAGCCGGGGTGCTGGGTCCGCGCAGGGGTCCTGGCAAACAGGGCGGGCGCGCTGAAGGTGTGCAGCAGCTTCCGGAAGGCCCGGGGCAAGGCCCCCAGCTCGGCCTCGGCCCTGGCCACCTGCTCCTCCATGCGGGCCACGCGGCCGCCCACCATGCGCACGAAGGCCTCCAGCCTGTCGATGCGGCCGTAGATGCGCCTCATCTCGGCGGCTCGCGCGTGGATGCGGGGCACGCCCTCGCTGACGACGTGCGACGAGTCGCCGCGAATCATCTCCAGCATGCCCACGAACTCGTCCACCCTGGCCAGCAGGTCTTCGAGGCTGGCGTCCAGGGCCTCCACCTCGGGCCGCGCGCCGGGCCCGGGCAGCAGGCAGGCGGCGTAGCCAGCGGCGGCGCGGCGCAGCAGTGGCAGGTCCCGGCCGGGAGCACCGTCCTCGGCGCCCTCGTCCTCCCACGGCCCTGAGGCGCTGCTGTGGCTCTGCGACACGTTGCCGCTGTCTCCACTCCAGGCCGCGACCTGCGGCTCGGCCTCGTCCGCGGACACCTCGAGTGGCGGCCCTCCGCCCTCCGAGCGACCGTCCATGGCCCCCGCTTCCGGCGCCCGGCACACGCGGCCCCGCCCACAAAGACCCTGCTTCCGGCGCGGGTGCGCACGTCCACCTTGAGGGCGCCGAGCTTCCGCCCCCAAGCCCTCGGCTTCCGGCCGCCGCCACGCACGCGCATGCGCTTCCCTCCGTTTCCGGTCCCGTAGCGTGCTTGGGCAAGCGGTTGTTTCCCGTCCTTATGCTGGGGCACGGGTCTCTGAAAAAAGTGAAATAGAAATGCAATGAAGTACATAAATCCTAAGTGTGCATATGTATGCTTTCTTACTTAGCCATGCAACCCTGTAATCGCTGTCTAGATCACTATAAAAATCATGGTCCCCACCAATGCAGGACGACTCCTTGCCACTCCTGTTTTTGGCTGAAGGGCAAAAAACCAGACAAAACCCAGGCATGATCCTGATGACTTTGAAAACTCACAGCTTCTTCAGACTGCAAATGATGAAAATTTCAAATTACCATCTAAGCTAGAATCATACCCAAGATACTTTGTAAATACGTGAAGATGAAGGTTGAGGTAAAATCCTGGAAAATTTTAGAAGCCAAAAGAAAAAAGAAAATCTCAGAAGCGTCAAAGACCATGTCCTCTAATGCCACCCAGTCTGACCAACCAATTGTTAAAAAAGAGTTTTGGGATGGGCTGCACAGAGTTTCAGTCAGTGGGGTCTCTAGGAGTTTTAAATGCTTGTTCTTAAACATTATCGGCAGAAGCTCAAAATAGAGATGGCCTTACCTGGCCAGTATTTGTAAGTGAAGCTTTTGTCAATGAAATGAACCCTCAAATAAATGGACAGAAAACATAAAAGTTTTAAAGATAACTATTGACACAAGGACTGCAGTGTGGACAGAAAGAGACAGACATGGTACCAAAGGAAAGGCCTTTGGGCTCCTCGAATTCTTTATCTCATTCATTCTTTTTTTTTTTTTTTTTTTTGAGACAGGATCTCACTATGTGGCCCAGGCTGGTCTCGAATATACAGGGATCCTCCTGCTTCTGCCTCCTGAGTGCTGGGGTTATAGGTGTGTGCCACCGTTCTCCACTTAGATTCCTCAAACCTCTACAAAAGCAGACAGAAAACAACCCATCAACAAATGTCTTTCATGAAAAGGAAGTGTAATATTAGGATGCACAGTGTCCCCCCAAAGGTTCATCTGGTGAAGGCCTGGTTGTCATCTGATGGGCTTTGAGGGACTGATTGGCTGGTGAGGGTCCTAATTTTATTAAGCTATGAGGAGATGGGGCCTAATCGGTCTAGGAATAGGTCACTGACAGCGTGCCTTCGATGGGTCAGTCTTGTCCTTGGCCCCTTCCTCTCTGGCTCTTACACACTCTCTGCTTCCTAGATGCCATGAGATGAGCAGTTTTCCTCCTCCACACCCTTCCACCATGTCCGCCTCATCACAGGCCTAAAAATAATAGAGTCAACTGACCATGGAATGAAACCTATGCAACCATGAGCAAAAAAAAAAAAAAAGAAAAAAGAAAAAAGAAAAAAAAAAGAAAAGAAAAATTACGACTTTAACTTGATTTTCTTTTTTTTTTTTTTCTTTTTTTGGTACCGGGGATCGAACTCACGACCTCATGCCTGCCAGGCAGATGCTTAAGCCACTGAGCTAAATCCTCGACCCTAACTTGATTTTCTAGGGTATTTTGCTGCATGGTGGTGGAAAGCTAATATAGACGTATGATTCAAAACCAAGAACCCTAATGTAGAAGTGAAGAGAATTATTCCTAAGCCTAGAGAATGGATCCCAGCATTCCTTTGGACCAGCAAGTTCTTTGTACTTCTCATTTCCCTTAATTTTGAAAACAAGAACATCTGTATCAGTTATTCTACACCTGGCCACAAGTTCCAGCGGATGTGTGGGACAGATAACTTGTTTAGTTTCCGAGGTCTACAGTCAGGAAGAATTGCACTGTGGAGCTGAGCTTAAGGGACTTCGCCCGGGGAACCTCATCTATGTCTGATGAGACCGATTTGGAAGACCAGATGCTACGCTTGAAGCTGACGCTTCAGTACAATTTTAATGCATAAACTACACGTGTTATTTTTTAAAATAACTTTTGGGAAGTTTGGGGGAGCTAGGAGCAAATGTGGCTTGCAGGTTGGGAGGACACGAAGCCTTGGTGGTCAGTCAGAGGGGAGATTGTGGCTGCCCACTGGCCTCCAGGAGGACCCCCGGTGAGCTCTGCCCCCTTGTGTCTCTACTCTTGCGTGTGCCACACACAAGAGTACTGTCGCATGGGGCCGGGGATTTAGCTCAGTGGCTTAAGCGCCTGCCTGGCAAGCGTGAGGTCGTGAGTTCGATCCCCGGTACCAAAAAAAAAAAAAAGAGTATTGTCGCATGTGTACCAGGCTTAGCAGTTTGCTTAGGAAAGGACGAAATGATGGTTTGTGACTTGAGGACGAGTTCATAAAAGGTGGCATGGTATTGCTTCCTCTCCAAGCACTTGTTGCAGGGAAAACCAGCTGCTTTCTCCAGAACCAGCTCGATGGAGAAGCCCGTTAGCAAGGAACTGAGGCCTCTGTCCAAAAGCTAGTGGGAACAGGCTTCTCCCTGACAACCTCATGAGCAAGGGGTTCTGGGGAAGAGTCCTCCCGCCCTGTCCAAGCACAGAGATGGCTGCAGCCCCAGGCTCATTCTGGCCTCCTACAGAGCTCGGCGCGAGGAGCAGTTCTGCAGAGCAGCGGCAGGTGGCGCCAGCGGCCCTCAAGACCCTGGGTCTCAGGAGGTGGCTGCCCAGCTGGAAGGCATCAGAAATCCAGCCGCCTACAGGTTCAAGTGGGGGAAAAAAGCGCTATTTGTTTTCCCAAGCAGGAGGAGGGAGAAATATTTAGCAGGTTAAATATTTGGTTTGGAAACATTCTGTCGGCAACCTGTGTCTATGAACAAACACATGGATCAACAAATGAGGTGTATGCACACAGTGGAATATTACTCAGCCAGAAAAAGGAAGGGAAGGTTGACACCTGCTACAATACAGATGGGCCTGGGGATATTATGCTGAATGAAATAAGCCAGTCACAAAAGGACAGATTCCATGCCTCCACTCATAGGAGATTCCTAGAGGACACAAATTCACAGAGACAAAAAGTAAAATAGGGGTCAACCCAGGGCTGGAAGGGCAGGGGCTTTAGGGTTTTGTTTGACATGATAGAGTTCTAGAGGTGGGTGGCACAATGGTCAACTGTTAGCACTGTCGAGCCTCTTGGAAATGGTTAGGATGGTAACTATAAAGTTAGGAGTTTGTAATGCACGTTACCATGGTAACCCCTGATGTACTTTAACATTTTGTTGTAGTTTTTCTTGTTCTCCTTTCTTTCTTTTTATCTATGAATGAAATATATATATTTTTAAGTTATGAGTTTTCACCGTGTTTAAAAACTCTCACTGGCCATGTCAGCGCACACCTGTGACCCAGCACTCGGGAGGCTGAGGCAGGAGGATCGCTGCATGTTCAAGACCAGCGTGGGCTTCAAAGTGAGCCCCAGGCCGGCCTGAACTGCATAGCGAGACCCTGTCTCACAAAGACAAAAACAAAAAAACAAACCAGAAGTCCCCGAACCAGGTCCAGTTACTGACCATGTGCATGCCGCCTCCTGACTAACTCTGGTGGCTTCCTGAAACTGGAGTCAGAAAACTGCTGAGTGGGGGTGCAGCCAGGCTGATCCCCGCCGCCATTCACTCCTTCTCTCCATGCCCTGCCTCGTGTGTCTTGTGGCAGAAGTCGAATCCTGTCATTTGGATGTGCTGCTTTTAGAAACCTGGTGTGGCCTGGGACAGACAGATCGATGGAGGACCTGTGTGACTCAAAGTGTGGATGGAAAGCTGCGTGGCCGGGGGTCCCCTTGCATCCCCTGCAGCAGCTGTCACTGGCTGGTGACCTCCCAGGGACTGGGCCTGGGCTCTGCCCTGGGTCGGGCAGGAGTGGACCTTCCTTGGTGACCCCGAGCTTTCATCTCCCTCTCTCTGCCGGGCAGGCAATGAGTAAAGGAATGAGAAATTCACCTGGTGAATGTCTCGGAGGCTGGGGTGGTCATGAAAATGAACCATACACTCTTGGACCCAGTAGTCCCGTGGGCACGCTCCCAGGGCAAACCCCAAGCATTAATACAGAGCAAAATAAAAGGCAGCTCTCGGGACCAGGGAGACAGAACTTCCGCCAAGAGATGGGGAGGCAAGGAACAAAGATGCACTTTGTGACTATTGACGGACGCGTGCAGAGTCACAAAACAGGCTCGGTGCCAGGCTACATTATCTCAGTGACTTTGTCCCGTAGGGTTTGTGGCCCACGTGTCACTGAACGGCAGACAGGGAGACGGGGACCGGGATGACTGTGGCAGTCAGGCTGCACCCTGAGGCAAACGCTGAGGTGGGAAGGAAATGAGCAGCGTCTCCGAGACTGGTGTCGTTTCACAGGCGTTTATTCATTAGGGAGACATCACGGAGTTGCCAGCCGGGCGCTGGGCGGGGGATCGGGTCCCGGGACTCATACGGGTGCTGCCTTCACGAAGTAGCTGTGACAGGCGGACGTGAGTGCGGCCACGAACACCATGAACTCGTTGAAGTCCACCTCGGCGTCTCCGTTGGCGTCCAGGTCCTTGAGCAGTTTGTCCACAGTGTCCTTGTCCCTCGCACTCTAGAGAGGGAGGCCCGGGGTCAGTGACAGTGATGTCGGGCAGGGCTCAGCCTCCGCCAGGCCCCGCTGCTAGAGGGACACGGCCCGGGAGTGGCCTGTGCTGCGGTCCCAAGGCTCAGGGCCAGGCCCGAGCCCCAGGGACCCGCCAGGGCTCACGCGGGGGGAAGGGTTGACCCTAGGCGTGGAGAGAGCGCGGAACTCTTGCTCCTCCTGTCTTGGGCGGTTCAGTCTTCTCGGAGAGGGTCAGGCCGTGGCGGGGTGTCTGAACCCCGGGCTCCTGTGCCCTGTGCCCCAGGGACCAGCCCCACCAGGTGCAGCTCCGCATATCGGCAGCAGGGGGCGCCGAGGGCCGGCCTGGGCGCCCGAGGGCTGCGTGTGCTTGGGGCTGCGGCTGTGTACCCCAGGTGTTCCCCACAGCCGGTGGGCCAGCTCGGAAGTGAGGGGCACTGGGAATCCAGCGGGATGCAGCCCGCGCCCGCGCACCAGACCAGCCTGCCGGCGCCTAGAGCCAGGGCCGTCCAGGCAGCCAGGGCCGGCTGGGCTGGACTGGGCTGGACTGGGCTGGGCTCCCCGCCCCCAAGGGAGATGTCGTTCTGGGACTTTGTGTGACTCTGCCAGTCTTCAGGATCACTAGGAGGCAGGGCTGGGAAAGGGCGCCGCAGTGCCCCCCGCCCCCGGAATTCTGACAGAACCCAGCCTAGAGACTCCTTGACTTGGGCGCTGGTCCTCAAAACTGTTTCCTGCAACTCGGGAGAGGCAATCACGCCTGTAATCCCAGGACTCAGGAGGCTGAGGCAGGAGGATGGTGCAGAGTTTGAGGCCAATCAGGGCTACATAAATTGACCCTTTCTCAAAAAACCCTCCCCTCCCCCCGCACCTGCATCACCGTCACTGACCCTCATGTCTTGGCATTAAATCCTCAAATGAGATGCTCATCAAGACACCCACACCCTGTGCACAAATTCCCAGCGGAGCGGGTGTGTCCCATGAGCATGAGTTTGAGAATTTATGTTTTAACATCAAATCCCAAACAGTAGTAAATGGTGGCTGGGTTAGTGGTGCACCCCTGTAACCCAGCCCCTCTGGAGGCTGAAGCGGGAGGCTCAGAGAGACCTTGTCTCAAAACTGAAAACGACCCAGGCAGGGGGGCCCATGCCCGTAATCCCAGCGTCTGAGAGGCTGAGGCAGGAGGAGCTACATAGTGAGACCTTGTCTCTAAAAGAAAAATGTCTTCCCTGCATTCATGTTGGGTAACCAGAACCCCAGCGTTCTGAGGCGCTGCGGGTCCCTGAAGGGCTGCTTCGGGCTGAATGCTGTGGGGCTCAGAGCCCGTGAGCACCGGTGACAGAGCAATGGGGGGGGGAGAAAAGGTGGGGAGGGGCAGGGCAGAGGGATGAGCAGGAGGGGAGGGAGGTAGGGAGCGGGGAGGCGGAGTGGGGCAGGAAGGGTCCGGTGAAGGACAGGGCAGGCTTCTGCTCAGACCTGCCGGGGCTCCAGGGCGAAGCAGGCTGCTCCTGCCACCCGAGCTCCAGGCCTGTGAGTCCCTGCCTTCTCGGAGGTCCCCAGAGAGGCTGCTGGCTCTGGCCCAGCAGTGCCACCACGGGTCCTCCCTGTCCTATTCCTGCTGTCCACACTAATGCCAGGCAACAAGGGGCCTGGGCAGCGGGAAGCAGGAAGTGGACGGCAGCCCTGGAGAGGGACTGCGCCACCAGATGGCTCAGGGCGCCCTGGACTCCATTCTGCCCCACACCCAGCAGGCCCTGCAGGGGACACCAGGGTGCGGGCCCAGCCTGGTTCCCGCCCTGTCCCAGCCGGGTTTGTGCCGCCAGGCGGCAGCCCAGCCTCACCTGCAGGAAGCCTGGGAGCTCCTTCTCCATCAGCGCCTTCAGCTCGCTCTTGGTCAAGCTCTGCTTGTTGCCCTCCCCGGCCGCGTAGCGGGCGAAGACGTCGATGATCAGGCCCATGGCTGTCTCCAGCTCCGTCATGGTGGGGCTCTGCTGCCTGGCTCGGGCTGAGCAGGAAATGCGGTCTGGTCCGGGCGGTCCCCGAGGCTTTATGAGGCCAGCCGTGTTGACACAGAGGGTGGGACTGGCCAGCCGTCCCCAGCCCAGCCACTTCGGAGCCACACTGCGTTCCTGCGTGTGTGGGGGTCACCGCTGAGTCACAGGGGTCCACCCCTCCTCGGGCGAGAGTGTGGGGTCTCTGCATGAGTGGGCCTGCTGAGTGTTTGTTGAGTGAGTCATGCATAAGCCTGCCCTGCCTCGCCTCGGGCTTCAGAATGCGCAGGCATCCAGCTAGGGCTGACGCAACGTCTGCTCAGGGGATGACGCGTTGTATGAGGGACAGGTCACCCCCTCTTCAGACCAGCCTGGTTACTTGAAGAAGCAGCTGACCCCTCTACCCCACCTCCAGCCACAGCTGCTAAAGGAGCAGCTTTGCAGTGTTTGCAGGACCACGTCCTGGGTTCCAATCCTGCCCCAGCCTCTCCCAGAGTACTGTCCTCCAATCAGTGGCCCAGCTCCCAAGTGTCCCCTGGGCGTCCGCTGCAAAGCATGGTGGGAGGCTAACCCAGCCGAGGTGCCCATGGGGCTCGGTTGTAAACGGACACATCGCTTTGCCCACCTTTTCCGCAGTGGAGGTGCAGTGTGTGCGTGCTGTGACTGCCAGCGGTGAGGTGAGGACAGTGTCACCACACTCCCTCCCAAGGCAGGCAGGTCCCTCTCAGCCAAGATGGCAAGAAACTGGTCCCCATGGCTACCACATGACCGGATCAGTCTGGAGCGGGCTGTCACGCAGGAGAAGGAAGAAGGGCCCCAGGAGGGAGTGGCCCCTGCCCCTTTGGAAAGTGTAAGCCCAGGAATCACAAAGGAGGCTGACACAAACCCAGAGAGCTTTCTCAGTGCGGAGCAGGCCTGCCACGTGGGAGCGCAGAGGCCCGAGTGGGAGGCATCCCCTGGCCCCCTGCGGCAGGAGCAGGGCAGAGAGGGGCACCGTGGCGGCCACGCAGAGCCCGGGCTGGGCAGGCAGAGGGGACCCGCCAGGAGGCCCCCCAAGTCTGGAAGTTTCCGAGAACCCCCTCCCCCGCCCCGGCAGGCTTGTGTGGCCACTCCCCCGCCCCCGCAGGATCAGAGACTTCTGCCCTGCAGCAGGTTAGGGTCAGGCTGGGAGGCCGCCTGGGCCCGTCCTGGGTAATGCACCTTTCTGGCCCTGCTGATGGGGACATCAGCAGGAGCCTTAGGGAAAGGGGCTTTCTGCATGGTAGCCAGGCAGCTGGGGGTTTCTTTTTGGCAGATAGGACAGGGCTGGGCTGGACAGTGCCCCTCGCTTCACCCCGCAGCCGCCCCCTCCTTCCCTTTCTCTTCTAAGTGTCCCTGCCGCTTCCACAGCCTCTCCCTCCCTCCCGCTCCTTCCCACAGATGACAGGAAACAGGTCATGTTTGGCCTGTTTGTTCCACGTAATGCGGTGATCGGTGGTCCCTTCCATTCTCCCACACCATGGGACTCTGTTCTTCTTTATGGCTGAATAGTACTCCGCCGTGTGTGCATGCCACATTTCCCGTATTCAAACAGCTGTGGATGGGCACCTAGGCTGGTTCCGTCTCTTGGCTATTTGAATGGTGCTGTGATAGACAGGGTGTTTAGGTATCCACCGTCTGCTAACTTCAGTTCCCTCAGTATATACAGTGGATCAGATGCCAGCTCTAGCTTAATTTATTTGAGGAGCCTCCACACTGGTTTTTTTGTTTGTATGTTTGTTTTGGTACCAGGGTTTGAACTCATGACCTTGAACTTGCCAGGCAGGTGCTTATGCTGCTGAGCTAAATCCCTGGCCCTCTGCCCTGTTTCTGCAGTGGCTGTACCAATTTACACACCCACTAGTGTGCAGAAACCCCCTCCCCCATCTCACTAGCGCATTTTTGTTTTATTTGTAGTGCTGGGGGTTGAACCCAGAGCCTTTTGACTGACCTGTATACCCAGCCGCATAGCTCCACCCACTTTTTAGGTTGCTAAGTTGCCCAAGCTGGATTCAACCTTGCGATTCCAGAGTGCTGGGACAACAGGTGTGTGCACTTGCCTTGTTTTTTTTTTTTTTTTTTTTGGTGTCAGGAATCGAACTCATGACCTTGTACCTTGCGCTTGCCAAGCAGGCACTTATGACACAGAGCTAAATCCCCAGCCCCTGGCTTGTTTTTTTGTATTCTTGATGACTGCCATCATACCTGGGGTGAGGTGAAATCTCAGTGTAGTTTGATTTGCATTTTCCTAATGATTAAAGATGTGAAATTTTTTTTCTTTTTTCTATAGGATCTTGCTGTGTAGTTCAGGCTGACTTCGAACTTGAGGAGATCCTCCTGCCTCAGCCTCCTGAGTGCTAGGATTACAGATGTGTTTGCCGCCATGCATGGCTGAATATATTTTTCATATACTTTTGGCCTTTGTACTTCTAGAGAAGTGTCTGGTCAGTTCATTTGCCTGTTTACTATTGGGTTATTTGGGGTTTGTTTGTTTTGTTTTGTTTTGAGGGGTTTTTTTTTTTTTTTGGTACCAGGGATCAAATTCACGACCACACGCTTGCAAGGCAGGCACTTGTTTTGAGTTCTTTACGTGTCTTCGCTGTTCGTTCCCTCAGAGGGCGGCTGCCGCAGTTTCCCAACTGCACAGACTGCGCCCCACTCCGCATCTGTGGATTCTGTCATTTCCTGGCCGCTGGAGCCCTGTCAGGAAGTCTTTGCCTGTGCTTAGGGCTTATGTGTCCCCCTGGGTGTTCTCCCAGCCGCTCCAAAGCTCCAGCTCTTGCATTTGCATCTTTGATCCATGTGAAGTGGGTTTTGTCTGGGGTGACAGGCAGGGCTCCAGCTTCCCCCTGCACCCCTTCTTAAAGAGGCCGTCTCTTCTCCCACGCGTGTCTGTGGCCCCTCTGGCCAGCACCCGTGCGCTGTGATGCGGTCTGCGTCGGCGTCCTCTGTTGCGGCCGCTTCCCGCTGCTCTGGGCCCCGTGGCTGTGGGGTACGCACGGAACCCGGGTACCGTGATCGCGCCGCCTTAGCTCTCCTTGCTCAGGGCTGCTCTGGCCATTCTGTGTCTTGTGTGTTTTCCCGAGACTTTCAGGATTGTTCTTCCTGCTCTAGGAAGAGGGTCATTGGTGTTGTGATGGGGATTGCATTGAATCTGGAGGTCGCTTTTCTGACACTTTTATTTTATTATTTATTTATTATTTGGCGGCTGGAATCGAACTCATGACCTCGAGCTTGCCAGGCAGGCACGGTGCCACTGAGCTACATCCTGGTCCTCTGATACTTTTCAATGGTCCCGGAGACCTCACTGGGGAATGTGGCAGTGACCGGAGGCTGTGGAGGGTCCAGAGCAGCCAGTGCTGATTCCCGCAGGAAATCGCCACGCTTCCTCTTTTTCTCAGAGAACTTAGTTAGAAAGTCATCTTTTTCCAAGTTTTGGTTTCAAGCACTGATAGAAGCCACAGTGGCCCATTTAGGGTCTCCTCGAGGTGCAGATCTACAGAGTCATGGCTGGTAGAGCGGACCCGCAGGAAATGCCAGGTCAAAGTGCATGACCCACTTGACCTTTGCCCTCTGACCCACCCACTGGGGCAGGGCAGGAGCTGATTTCCCAGACCACCTGTGCTGTATTCAAAGGTGAGGAAGCCGGGGTTACATTGGCCTCCAAAGCCGGCTCCTTCCCCACAGGAGTGTCCCTGGCCACCTGGGAGCCGTTTTCCTTCCCATCCTCCAAGCATGGGGACCCAGGGTCCCTGGGCCCAGCAGTGAGATGCCGTGGGGTCCTGGGGACCAGGAAGCAGGACGGGGTGGCGGAACTGGGGGGTCGCCGGGGTGGATTTTCCCGATGCCCATGGCTCAGAGGGAGCTGGGGAAAGCAGCTCCGGCTGGCCGCAGGGTGGACACTGGGAAGGCTGCTGCAGGGCAGAGAGCTCTCACCAGAACCACCTGCCACTGTCCCTGCAGGCCACTGTCCCTGCAGGCCACCGCAGTCAGGAGGCCGAGGAGGCAGCTCCTTGCCCCTCACTGGGCTGTGTGCTGGGCAGTGTCTCCAGACTGACTGGTGGAGCTCGGCACCCGCTGTCCCTGGCTGCCAGTCTGGTGTCCCGGTACCTGGGCACAGGGACGTTTGTGTCCAGCACCAAAAGGCCAGACAGTGAATCGGAGTGACAAGGTGCCTGCTTGTTAACCAGCATTCAGGTCCTCACCTCAAGAATGGGCAGGATGAGGAGTGTTGTCCCCCCACTTCTGACATGGCCACCCCAACACCAAGCCACTGGGGAGGCCAGAAAGGTCTCCAGGTCAGCTGGAGCTCCGGACCTAGTGGGAAGCAACAGCACCAGCACCCTGTGAGGGTCCCCCTGCAGCTGGGAGGTGCAGGTGGGCCATTCTTTGGGGCCTCCTCTGGACTTTTCCACCCTGAGACACCTCCACTGTGGACTCCACTGTCCCTCTCCGAAGTGCTCTGGCACCAGGCCTCTCGGGCCCCTGTCCTCTCCATGCTTGTGGGTCTCAGCCAGCAAGGGCCCTGCCTTCCTCCCTGCCACCTCTTCCCTTGCTCTGTCCCCTCGCCCTTCTGCCCCCTTCTGGCTGGAGACCCGGAGGTCCAGGCTGTGCTGCCCAGCCTGGACAACAGCTGTGAGCCAGCTAGGTCTCCACAGGGACAGGTCAGTGAAGCAGGAAGAGGGGGTCCCAGTGCCTGCCACAGGGGAAGCCGAGGCTCAGAGCGAGGAAGCGGGAAGCAGACTCCAAGGTTCCTGCTCAAACACGTCCCAAGCCAAACCGGTTTCCTCCTCCATCAGGTCTCAGACAAATATTTGGTGAGGGCAGAGGCTGAGAGAGCTGAGAAAATCAGTTTCCCAGGGCCAAGCGGGGTCATGAACTGTGTAGCTGGGAGCCCAGGGGCCGTCGCCCAGCTCTTGCAGCTAGGGGCTCAGGCACCACTCGTGGCCAGATGATAGCTCACTGGGGGGAAGGGGGGCTGGCCCTGCAGAATGCAATAAGCCCTTCAGTCCATTCCTGCTTCCTTCCGGAAGCCTGGAGGTGATGTCTGGAGAAGCAGCAGCTATGTTGCAACCATGTGGGTGAGGATAACTGTTTCCCGTCGCTGTGATGGGCAGCTTTAAGATAACTGGTTGGTTTCCCTGAGGCTGCATAGCCGTCTCTCCCCAGCTGCTGGTGGCTGCCTTGAATTTACAATCCTCCTGTCTCGGTCTCCCAGTGAGTGTGCTTTATGGCCCTCTGTGCAGGGCTTAGGGATGAGATGTTATGTTTGAACATTGGTGGTCCTCAAAATCTGTCCTCGCCAATGTTTTGGTGAGTTTGTTGTTTGTCTTTTTGAGGCAGGGTCTCACTATGCAGTTCAGGCTGGCCTTGAGCTCACTTTGTAGCCCAGGCTGGTCTCCAACATTCAAGGAATCCTCCCGCCTCAGCCTCCCGAGTGCTGGGATTACATGCGTGCACCACCGCACCTAGCTGGGACCATTAATTATTATAGTGGGACTTGAACCCAGGCAGGGCCTTTGCACTGAACATCATGTGGGCACACTGGGCACCCTCCTTCCTCTCTGGCCTCGGGGAGCCGAGTCCTCTCTGCTCTTGCCGCTAGCCAGCTTGGCGAGGGCCCTACCTCAGTGCCTGCAGCAGTCACAGCACGGAGCAGGCCCTGCCTGCCAGTGACAGCTGATCCTGGACTCACTGGGAACAAGGCCACCTCTGGCCCGCAGAGGTGGCTCCGGTGACTAACGGTGCAGTCACCTTACTAAACCTGTGCTCAGCCTTGGAACTTTTCGAACCACGGCTCCAGCCACACCCAGCCACTCCTTCCTGGGCCTGCCTGGAAGTCACCGCCCCAGGCGCTCCAGTGCTCAGGGGGCTGCCTCAGCTGCTGTCACCCGGGGAGCTGCTTCCTGTGCCCCGGCCGGCCACAGAGCACACCCTCTGAGCTCCACAGGCTCACTTTGTCTCTTGGGGTCTCCTGTGGGCCTTGGTTGGTCCACCTACTTGGGACAATTTTTACCTGGATACCTTGTGTCTATTTTGTATTTTGAGAAAAGGTCTTGCTAAATTGCCCGGGCCTGGCTCCAACTTTTGATCCTCCTGCCTCAGTCTCCCAGAGAGTTACACCGGGACAGCTACACATTTAGCAAACACTTAGGTAGCTCCCCCTGTGGCCAGGCACTGCTCTAAGCATCTGACAAATACCAGATCCAGTCAAGCAAGCACTCACCAAATCCACTGTGTCTCAACCCATGATGGCCTCTGAGAAGTCCCCAGTACCAGCCTCGGCTCTTAAAAAACTCTTCTCAAGCTTTCTCAAACTCCCTGGACACAGAGATAGCTTGTTGACTGCACTTCCAGCGTCTGACACGGGGATGAGTGGCCAAACTCCTGCTTCTGGAGGCCCCTTCCTCTGCTGCCCTCCTGTGGATCAAACCTCCCTCCCAATGCTACAGCCCTTTTTTGTTTGTGTGTGTGTTTGTCTTTCTTCCTGGAGACAAGGTCTCACTATTTAGGCCAGGATGGCCTTGAGCTCATGGCCACCCTTCTGCCTCAGCCTCCTGAGTGCTGAGATGAAAGGGGTGGGCCACTATGCCTGGCTACTATGGGCCCTTGAACACCTAGCCCAGTAGGTGTGATTGCCACTTAGGTAACAGCCACAACCAAGGTGTTATTTCCACTCTGAAAAGTGTATTTAGCTTCCCTTTCTGGGCCAGGTCATAAAAATTATGCAGACTGATTGTCAGTATTTGTTTTTTTATGCAAATGACCTTGGCAGCCAGCTGGAGCTCAGGTCTCAGTCCCTGTGAAGTCCGGCTCCGAAGTCACCTGGAAACCGCATTGCGACGCCCAGCCACAGGCCGTGTCTCCAGCCCCTCTGCCCTTTGGAGCCTGGCAGCGCAGGAAAGTCTAGCAGAAGTCCACCCACAGTCAGCAAACGCCATGCCCGGAACTCATCCTCCAAGGTCACCCACCAGTTACACGGCCAGGTATGGCTCCCAGGAGAAAGCCACACCAAAGCCAGCTTTGTCCTTTGCTCCCAGGCGTAGGAGACCATAATGAAACCGCAATAACAAACATGGGCCACACCGAAGCTTACGTTCCGGGCCATCTTCTTTACGTGGGAATGTTTCATTAAAAGGTCTTTTTCAAACCGAGTGCAGTATTAATAATAATAATAATAAAGCATGAAGGGGGCTGGGGATTTAGCTCAGCGGCATGAGCACCTGCCTGGCAAGCATGAGGTCATGAGTTCGATCCCTGTTACCAAATAAAAAAAAAAAAAGCATGAAGAGTCTGGTGGCACAAGTCTGTAACCCCAGTGTTCAGGAGGCTGAGGCAGGATTGCTAACTCAGGGCCAGGCTGGCTTACCAAATGAAACAGTGAGCGCTGTCACAAACAAAAAGCCAGGGGGTGGTGGCGTGGGTCTGCAATCCTAGCACTTCCAGAGGCTGAGACAGGAGGATGGAAAGAAAGTCTGGGCCCAGCCTAGACAGTTTAGGCACTTAGAAAGAGCCTGCTCTGATGCGGAATCCAGGACTAGACCAAGGAGACCCCGCACCAGAGAGACTTCAGAAGGCAGCTTTACTATGCCAGTGGGCTGATGGGAACCTCAGTTCCAAGTCATCACCAGTGACTGGCGTTTTCCAATCATTTTATGTCTGTTTCCAAAAGGAAGAACAAAAGGCTGATAACATAATGTGCTCCGGGTGGTTACACGTCTTTGTCATTAATTGCCAGGTAGAATTTAGTCTTACAGAAACAGTAACTAGACAAGGTTATTACTGTACAGTGTAGAGGAAGAATCCAGCATTGTCTGAGACTGGGCAGAGATGTCCTTGCACTGATAACTCTCTGGGACTCGGAAGCAACAGAAACATTTCCTCCTGCCTGGGCTACACTTATCTTGCAGTTGGTACCGGAATGTCAGAGCTCATCAAGTTTGTAGCTTTCTGACCATGGGAATGGGCTGTGTTTGCCGGTCTCATCTCTGAGCTGTGTTAGAAATATGCTTAGTTTTAGAGATAATAAGTTTTCAATTTTTCTCTGCATTAAAATAGCTTCTACATTTCAACATAAATAACACAGTAAAAAAGGACTGGGGAGCTAGCCTGGTGCTACGGCCCTGGGTTCCATTCCCAGAATTGTATCAGAAACAACAAAAACTGCACCTCCTAATCTAAGACTTAAAGCATGGGACTGAACAGTTAGTTTAACATGGTGAAAACAGGAATAGAAAAATGGGAAGGCACTGGGGACTTAGCTCAGTGGCATAAGCACCTGCCTGGTAAACTCAAGGTCATGAGTTCAATCCCCAGTACCCCCCCCAAAAAAAAGAAAAATGGGGAAGTCGAGGCAGGAAAACGGTTTCCTCCCTCCACACAGCCAGGCCCCTTATTCAACGCAGAAGTGGGGAAAACGCACGTTTTTGTGACTTATGTGTTGAGACTGTCACATCCTGGACCGACAGAAGCAAACCCAATGACCCACAGAGACAGCGTGGGAGCCGTGGGAACGGTGGGCCGTGTTCACGCGAGTCCACTGCTCCCACCATAGCTGACAGAGATGCTCCTCACCCCCGGCTCCCCTGTCCACATCGGATCATGCTCTCCCCTGAGACCATGCAGAGAGGCGACACACCGCCCCCCCTTGGCCCTGTACGACTGCTGGGGATCCTGCCTTCCCTTCTGTTCCTCTCTCATGCCGCCGGTGTTCCCCCCCTGCGGTCCACGGAGGCTCCATGCAACCTAAAGCTCCAGACATTTCCAGGGAAACTGCGAAGGCCACGCCCATAAGCCCCCAAGGAGTCTGCTGATAGGTTTGGCCTTCAGGCCACGCCCCTTTCTTTACAGCCACGCCCCTCGTGGCGAGCACTGGAGGCCGCATGGGTAAGTCAGGGTGTGTGGCTTTGGGGGGGGTGCTTGATAGAAAACCTTCTGACTGCTGCCTACCTGGCCCCCTCTCTTTTTACCTTAGGTCACACGCACAGGTAACTCCCACCCAGTTGGGAGTTAACTTTGGGGCTCAGAGCGGATTCCGTGGCCGAGGGCCTGGGTGCTGAGGGTTCCGAGGCTGGTGGGATTTGGGGGCGGGTTGACATAGGATCTTACCAACTTCTAACTAGCTGAGCCAGGTCCCCCCCACCTGGTTCTACTTTTCTACTTCAACAATATCCTGGCTCTTCTGCGGAGATTTTCATTCAGGTGCTAGGAATCGAACTCAGGACCTCGAGCTTGCCAGCCAGGTGCTATGCTGTTGAACTCTATCCCCGAGATTTTCATTAGGGCTGCATGGATTTACTGTGTCACCAAGGACAAACCTAGATGAACCTACTAGCTTCACGTGCTCTTAGCTGACTTGCACATGACCATTTCTGGAGATCACGTGGCTGACATTGTGATACCCCTAGCTTGTTGTAGGTGACACCCTGTCTTGTGACTCGAGGTAATGAAGGTTGCCTAAGTTACTCTGCAGGGACCTGCAGGCCAGTTCTGTTAAAATGCTGACTTTTCACTTGGGCCTACAGACATCTTGCGCCTGTGTCTCTTGCTTCTTTAAATCTTGGGACAGTCTGCTCAGCTCTGCGCGTACACAGCTGACCACTGAGGCGCCTTGTTAACAACTGTATCTGTAAGTCCTTAGCTCCAGGGCAAAGAGAAGCTGGTTTGGGAGCTCCCTCCTCTCCACTCTGGCCACCACTGAAGCCTTTTTTTCCTCCCTAACTGTTATGGTTTGCGTCTGGATGTCCCCCAAAGCCTCATGCAGTCACAGGGTGGCTTCTAGAGTTTGTGAATGATGCATGGACCAATGCTGGGGTTATGGGTGTGAGTGCTACACCCACCCTAGGCCAGGTAGCCTGCACACACTGTAAGGGAGGGAAAGAGTCTTGCCTTCACACTCTTCTCTTTTTGGCCTTGCTGCTTTTGCTGTCTTCCACCAACATCCACTGTTGCTTCTCTATCAGACCACCCTGCCTTGGAGTCAACTGATATAGACTGAAACCTCCACAAACTGTGAGCTAAATAAACCTTTCCCTCTTTTAATTTTGGGTGTCACGTATTTTGTCTTAGCGATGAGAGAAAAGTAACGCACCAACACTGGTCACTCAGACATCAGTTTTTTCCATGGGATGAAGCTGGGGGTGGTGGCACAGGCCTATAATCCCAGCATTCAAGAGGCTGAGGCAAGAAGATTGAAGAGATTTTGAGGCCAGCCTGGGGTAAATAGTGAGTTCAAGGCCAGACTGAACTGGACAATGAGACTCCACCTCAAAAAACAAAGACCAAAAACCCATGGTATGAGCCCATGGACCTGGGGTAATAAATAGAGCACTTTGGAGAATTACAATACTGTCAATCTGTTTTTTGTTGTTGTTTTTGTTTTCAGTACTCAGGATTGAACAGAGAGCCTTTGCATTGAGGTGCATATCCAGCTCTTTTCAATTCATTTAAAAATTTGCCTTTTTTAAAAATTTGCAGTGCTGGGGATGGAATCTAGGACCTTACACATAGTAGGCAAGTGACGCTAAACTGCATCCCCATCCCTAATGTTTTAAAATTTGGAAGCAGTTTCACTATGCTAGGTTGCCCAGGCTGAGCTGAGCTCAAACTTAGATTCTCCTACCTCAGCCTCTCAGTGTGCTGGAATTACAGGTATACTCCATACACTTGTCTTTGGGTGTTCTTTAATGTTTTTTTTTATATTTGATTTGATTTGGTTTTTTGGTACCAGGGATCAAACTCACAACCTCAGGCTTGCCAGGCAGACGCTTATGCTGCTCAGCTAATCCCCAGCCCCTCCCAGTTCCTTTAATGTATTTTGATATAACTGTATGCAGAAAAGGTTTTCACATATTAGCCAGGCATGGTAGCATACATGTGTAATGCCAGCACTGAGGAGACTGAGGCAGGAGGATCACTGCAACTTGGAGGCCAGTGTGGGCTACACAGTAAATTCAAGGCCACTTTGGTCTCAAAAAATAAAACAATGTGTATTAACTACTGTTATTCTATTTTATTTTTACTATTATGAAATTTTGTTTTACCTTTTTTCCATTAAAAATACTTCTGTTAATTAGAATTAATAAATTAAAAAACAAAACAAGAAAAGATTTTTCGTGCATTACAAAGTGCCACGTGCTAAGCTTTTCCTGGTTCATGGGCCCTGGCTTGAACGTGCCCCTCCCAAATGCAGGTTCGTGAAGACAGTGACCTTCTGGAGAAAGCCTTGGTAGCAGCTGTAACTAGTGAGGTGACGGGGGCCTAATCCAGTGACTGAGGTTCTTATGGGAAGGAGCCAGGTGACTGTGGAGGCAGATGAAACCTGGGTGACCAGAAGCCGGGAAGGGGCCGGGAAGGGCTGCCGAGGTCAGACTCCCGGCCTGCAGCGCCCGGTCTGCCGCTCCAGCCACCCCCTGGAGGCGGTTTGTCACGCTGTCCCTGGGGGGTCGCTGTCTCACCTGAGCCTGGTCTACGCTGCTATTGAGGAAACCCTGCACAAATCCTCCAGCTTCCCGGCCCCACACTGACTTGAAAATGACTAATTTTGGGGGTCACAGCTGGGCATCGCTTAGTGCTCCCCCACCTGCTGGCCGTGGACAGCACCTCTGCCGTGAGGCTTGTGTGGTATCAGTCTTTCTTGGCGACCTAAAGGCCACTTCTGAAAGTGCTGATTCTCTGGGTGCCGCAGAGGCCCCATGGGATGAGGGGTGGCGTCTGTCTCCACATGTGCCCTCATCTTTGGGCCACTGACGCTTTGGGCTGCCAACACCAGACCACAGAGGGAGCAAAAGTTGGGGTCCCCAGGGTCTGGTGCACCCCAAGAAACAGAACCGCCCTCTTTGCAGTCTGTCTCTGTCCCTTAGGTGCCTGGACTAAGAAGCCAGCCACCCGGGCAGCCGAGATTCCGTCCTCCTTTCCCTGCCGCTAGTAAGGCTCCTGCCATTACTCTGCCTCTTGGGTCCCGACTTTACCAGAATCTGGCCTTTTTTTAGTTACAGAACCTTTCAGAAAGTTCTTTCTTTTTAAATTTGGTTGAGTCAGCGTCCACCGTAGTCCAGGCTGGGTTTGAACTATGTAGCCCCGGTTGGCCACGAACTCATGCCAATCCTCCTGCCTCAGCCTCCTGAGTGCTGGGATCACAGGTGTGTGCCACCATGCCCAATTTATACCGCCTCCCCGTGGATGAACTGGGTGGTGCTCAGCCTGGTCACTGGCTTTTTTTGGGGGGGGGGGGTACAGGGGTACTCACGACCTCACGCTTGCCAGGCAGGCACTTAAGCCACTAAGCTAAATCCCCAGGCTGGCTTTTCTTTCTTTCTTTTTTTTTCGTCTTTCTGAGACAGGGCCTCACTATTACATAGTTCAGGCTGGTCTCCAACTCAAGAGATCTTCCTGCTTCAGCCTCCAAGTGCTGGGATTACATGCCTAAGTTACCATGCCTGGCTAGCACATTGATTCTTCCAGAGCTTTAAAGCAGTAGTCACCCTCCAAGGCCAAGCTCACCAACTCCTTGTTCTTTCCAAGCCCTTTCCCCGTGTCTCCCGGGTCACAGCGGCCGGTGTGAGCTTGCGGCACACGGCTTTCTATTGCCTGTTTCTACCATCTCGGCTGCCCAGGAAGCAGGCTGAGGTGAAAACTGGAGCGCAGGCACTTTTGGGGACCCACACTGTGGTGGGAGCGGGCCTGCTGGGTGTGGGACCCGGCTAACACAGCCTGAGAAGCCTTGGCTGCTGCCTCGGGCCCTCTGGAGCGGAGCTCCCCTTCCACCAGACCCCAGGGGAGGACACAGGGTCCTGGGCCTGGCCCACAGGAAGGGTGCGGCTCAGCACGGTGCGTCCTGTGCCCTCGGCCTGCAGCCCCGGGACTCCAGCCTTCATTTCTGCAGGCATCAGTGCCTCCAAAGGGAGCCCCACTTCAGTGAACAGTGCAGGAGTGATGGGACGCACTTGAAGCCCAGTATTTGGGGCATCAGTGCCAATGCATCATTTATCGTAATAAATGTCATGTTTTCTAAAGCATAGACCTCACAAATTTGTGCCACCCCTGTGCAAAAGCCACACAGTCCACTGCCCTTCACACAGTTTCCCATCTCGGTGGGCCCGAGCGTTACCCCCACCTGGCGATCACGCTGAATGAGAACTAGAGGCCTCTAATTCGGACTGCAAAGCGGAGCCCCTATGTGAAACCCTCTGAAAGTGCCTGGGCTGTCAGAAGGACACGGTCCCTCCCTGCCCTGAGGCCCAGACTCCACCCTGGCCAGTGAGGTCCCCGGGAGGGGATAGGCCTCTGCAGGGCCAGGGAGCTCCCCTGCTCCGCAGTGAGGACAGTCAAGGAGAGAATGTACAGCCTTGGAGAAACAAAACTCGGCCGGGGTTTAGCTCAGTGGTGTTAAGCGCCCACCTGGCGAGCACAGCTGTGAGTTCAAGCTCCAGTACCACAACAGAACAAGGGGACACAACTCGTTAACAACTGCCTAGATCGTTTGTCTTTTTCAAGCAAATGAATACTTTTATTAACATGGTTAAGTTTGTCTTTTAAACATGGTAGGGTTTTGACCTCAAATACTCATCAGGCCTGCTACTCAAATGCACTAACTGCTGGACAGCACAGGAACTGTGAAGAAGATGCCGCCGCGCTGACCCTCGCAGACAGCCCCATGCTTTTTTCCTGCAGCCCCTCAAAGACCTTTGCAAATAGCTTCTGTTTGATGCCCAGAATCCCCCCCATTACTTCGACTTGTCCAGAAGGTCAGGACCTCTTCTCCTAGGCTAGCTTCCAGGGAAACAGCGCTGAGTCAGGTTGTCCAAACAAACTCTCCAGACAGGTCACATCAGACGGTGCAGCACACAGAATTTACATTTGTGAACAAAATACGTCTCTCCTCCTTTGGTCTCACACAGAAATGAAAGTCCCCCGGTACAAACAATGCCACCCCCTCCTCCCGGTCCACCAGTCCTCTCCACTCAGGCCCGTCGGCATCCCCAGCTCAAGTCTGGTCCCTTCTTAAGCAGCTGCTGCTCGGAGTCCTCTTGAGAATGAGCGCGGCCCCATGGCACCTCCCGAGCCGCGCAGCACCACCCGCCTCTGCGTCTCAGGCGTCACAGACCCAAAGTTCCAGGGAGCTCTCAGGTCACACAAGAAAGCAAAGCATTTCAAAAATTTAGGAATAACCGAAGCCCAGAAACCAATGTGACTGCCTCAAGAGCTTACAATCTAGGTCCTAGGTCTGCATGTGAGAGCGTTTCCAAACAAAAGTTACTTTCCAAACAAAAACACTGGACGGTCAAAACTCATATTGAGGTCATCAACCACAGATCATAGCAGAAACGTAGTGTAAGTGAGGACAGAGTGGAGACAGAGAAAAAAGGGAAAACAAAAGGCTCTCTGGTTTCAGCTTCTCCAGGGTGTCAGCCAATCTCCATCGCTTGACCAGAATCCATTGGCTGGAAACCTACAGAGTAACCGGGAGAGACAGCTGTTATCTATCAGATCAGTCCCGCGGGGGAACATACCAACCCGACCAGTAGGAGGCCGCCCCTTCTAGGGGCATCTGGCTCATTCCCATCTTCCAGCAAAATCTGGGATCTTCCAAAGACCTCCCTCTGACAATTCTCTTTCCATACCCCTCCCCCGCCAAGCTATGCCGTCTGGTTTTGCTCCATTGGTAACATTTAGGTTTATTGTTATTATTTGCTTTTTCCCGGACAAGGTTTCATTACACAGCCCAGGCTGGCCTTGAACTCACAGCAATCCTCCTGCCTCAGCCTCCCGAGTATTGGGATGTCAGGGTGCACTTCCGCAAGCGGTTAAGTTTATGATTCTATAAGGAACCCCTCTGCTTACCCCCTTGGGTTACAACCAAATGCGTACCAGGCCGAAACAGTAATCATATTTTTCAAAACTGCTAACGTGAAACACCATTTCGGCGGCGTGTCGAGACGCCTCCTGGGTAAAGAGCCGAGCTCCCTCTCCTCCTCCTTCCCCACCCCAAGTGCGTCTTGACTTTCGTGTTTTTGAAGCAGGGCCTCGACCCCGCAGCGATCCTCCCGCCTCGGCCTCCCCGGCGCCGCCGCGCCCGCCACGTGCGCCCCTCCTTCCGGGCAGCGCGCGCCCGCCTGCCCTCCGCTTCCGGCCGCCCTTACCGCCGGCTCCCTCACGACGACTCGCCCTTCTCTATCCGCCGCACCAGCTGCACCAGCATCTCGGCCATCTTCGCCATCTCCTGGGCCTTCTCCTCGGCCTTGTCGCCCCGCGGCGCCGGCCGGGCCTGCGCGCCGTCGGCCGCGCTCTGCAGGTGGTTGAGCGCGCTCTCCTCCGAGGCCTCCACCTGCGTCTTGATCTGGATGAGCAGATTGTCCATCTCCCACAGCTTGCCGCGCTCGCGCGCCTGCGCCCGCCCGCGCTCGCGCGTCAGCGCCGCGATGTCCTCGCGCATCTCGTGGATGACGGGCAGCAGGAACTGCTCGAAGTCCTCCTCGGGCTCCAGCACCTCCACCTCCTCGGGCTCCGCCAGCTCCACCGCGTCCAGGGGCCGCATCGCGCCGCCGCTTCCGACGTCTGCGGGGGGCAGGACGGACGCTCGCCGCGCTCAGCCACAGGGCCCCGCGACGGCCTCGGCGGACTTGCGCGCTCCTCCCAACTTTTCTCCGGAGAGAACCGCGCGGGGAGGCGACTGGCGAGCAGCGAAGCGCCGAACAAAATGGAGTCCTAGGCGTCAAGCAGCGCTCCGCGCGTTGCAGCCGCTTTTACGACTCGGTTGGGCTTTGCTTTACGGTCGCGTTGCCGGGCGCTGGCGCGCGCACGCCTAAAGAGAGGCGGTGGGCCGTGCCGTGGGGGCACGCACGCGCAAACGAGGCGGTGGGCGGTGCTGCGGGAGCGCGCACGCAGACAAGCTCGAGTGCGCGCCCCCGCGCCTCCGGCGTTTGCTGTCCCTGTAGGTGTGCGGGTGGGAACCCTCCCGGTGGGAACCCTCCCGGCGCCCTCCTTCTGCGCTCTCGCGGACGCAGCTCACGTTTTCAGGGGTCTCCTGTCCTGGAAGAGAGGGCTTAAGAAACAGCGGGTCAGAGGCCCCAGCTCCCGGCCGCCGCGGCCCCTCCTCGGAGGCCCGGGGACGCGCCCCCCGCAGCGTTGGCAGTCAGCTGCCAAGTCGGCTGTGTCCGGGGTCCGTCTGTGCACCGCCCGGGCCCCGCGTTCCTAGGTACAGGCCGGGGGACCGGGGTACAGCTCAGCTGCACCACGCCTGCCTGCCAAACGCAAGTTCCCCAGTTCGATTCCCAGTACCAAAAATAAATGAATTAATTTTAAAAAATTAGTTTAGGCGCAAGCCCGTGTTGGGTGTCTCCTGAGGACCCCACAGGCTCCGAGCTCAGCTGGGTGTTGTGGAGGCACTGTCCCCAGCCGTCTTCAGGAAGGCCTCCTCTTCCCCTACCCCTCCGCTCTCTGTCCCTTTCCTATTCCTCTCTTCCCCGCCTCTGCCAGTCAGGGGCTCCGGCTAAGCCCCTTTCCGGCACCCTGAACCCCAGCCTTGTGGCCTCCTCCTTTGCTGCATCTTTCTAGGGATTGAGGGCCCTGGTGGGGCTGAGTCAGCTCTGTGTCCCTTCATGGAGCTGAATTAGTAAGTTCGCTTTCACATCCACTCAGCACAAGCTTTTTGTTTATTTTGCCAGACAGGCACTGTACCAGTGAACTACAGCTCTGGCCCTCAACACAAAACTTTAAGGAAAGATGTTAAGTTTCTGTTAACCCAGTTATAGCAGGCGACTGAGTTAGTCAGAAATACTATAGGCAGAGAGATAAAATTGGGTCCTCAATAGAGCCAGTGCTGACACCTGGAAACTGCAGGGGAGACAGACACTTCCTGCTGTGGGCCAGGCCTCAAGACAAAGGATCAAACAAATGAATCCACATCCTAAAGACTGATATTCTAATTAGTTCCCTCTCACCCTGGAGTCACTTCCCATCCTTCTAGGGGAAAGGTCACAGCTCCAAGAATGCTTCCTCTGTGACTTACTTTCCCATTTGTCCCTAATGTAATCAATTTTACCTAAACTATTGATCTTATTGGCTAACTATAGTTATGTCCCACCTTATGCCCATCTGCCTTGGGAGTTCCCAGTCTTCCCCCACCTTGAACCCATGGTTTTACTCTATAGAAGTCCCTAAAAAAGAGTCCTGGGCAACCCGCTCCGGGTTAATTCTTTGATTTTAGAGAACACGAACTCGGACATAGTAGGTCGGGAGTTTCATTCTCTTATATCACAGTCACTAAATAGCCATAAATATTTCAGAATCTAGATTGCAAAGTTGTTTTCAGTTAGTGGGTGTAAGTCACAGATTTAGATATGGCAGACGTAAGGATTGAAAGACAGAATAGCCAAATACCCACACAAAAGATAAACAAGTCATGAAAATGTTTTGTAGCCAACAAGCAGGGACATATGTAAAGTGCAAGCATTTCCTTCCCCACTGTACTAAATCTCCGGGCTGAATCTCCGGCCGTGTGCGTGCGTGTGTGTGTGTGTGTGTGTGTGTGTGTGTGTGTAGACAGGATCTCTCTCCATAACCCGGGCCGGCCTTGAACTCGGTGATCCTCCTGCCTTGGCCTCTGGGATACAGGTGTGCACCACTGCACTGCTCCCAGCCGTTTGTACATTTTTGGTTTTGACACATGGTTGCTAAATTGCGCAGGCTAGGCTCTGAATTGTCATCTTCCTGCCTCAGCCTCCTGCAGCTGGGGTTATTGGCATGTGGTACTGATTGAGGAGAATGAAACTCTAGACCTACTATGTCTGCGAGTTCCTGTTCTCTAAAATCAAAGAATTAATTTTAGGACAACAGAGGTGAAGAGTGGAATATATTTATTGAGAGAAAGCTGCTGTCTGGAGAGAGACAGAAGGGGTCCCGAGCAGGTTGCCCAGGACTCTGTCTTTCCAGGGACTTTTATAGAGTAAAACCATGCGTTCGAGGCGGGGGAAGACTGGGAACTCACAAGGCAGATGGGCATGAGGTGGGACATGACTATAGTTAGCCAATCAGATCAATAGTTCAGGTAAAATTGATTACATTAGGGACGAATGGGAAAGCAAGTCACATAGGAAGCGGGCATTCTTGGGGTTGTGACCTTTCCCCTTAGCAGGTTGGGATAGCAGCTCCAGGGTGAGAGGGAACTAATTAGAATATCAGTCCCCAGGATGTGGATTCATTTGTTTGATCCTTTGTCTTGAGGTCTGGCCCGCAGCAGGAGGTGTGTCCTCCAAGGTCATCAGACGTGTGGTCCTCTGTGCCAGCTCCCTGGAGGGCCTAGCCCTGTCTGCCTGCCTATAATGTTTCTAACCGGCTCAGCTGCCTGTAACAGTACCATGCTTAACTAAGTGCGGGGTTCTTATTTAGGTCTTTCTCAGATTCTTTATATTTTGGTTGCTGGTAAAAACGAAAAAACATTTAGGCTTTCCTGGTATATCAGTTGCAACCATCTCATAATTTTCTTGTAGGTGATACAGGGGAATGAAACTCCTGACCTACTATGTCCAGTACAAGTTCCTGTTCTCTAAAATCGAAGAATGAATTTTAGGACAACAGAGGTGAAGAGTAGAATATATTTATTGAGAGAAAGAAAGCTTCTGTCTGAGAGAGACAGAAGGGGTCCCGGGCGGGTTGCCCAGGACTCTTGTCTTTTCCAGGGACTTTTATAGAGGAAAACCATGGGTTTAAGGCAGGGGAGGTGGGGAGCTAGGAACTCACCCGGCAGATGGGCATAAGGTGGGACATAACTATAGTTAGCCCATAAGATTAATAGTTCAGGTAAAATTGATTACATTAGGGACAAATGGGAAAGCAAATCAAGTAGGAAGCGGGCATTCTTAGGGTTGTGACCTTGCCCCTGGGGGGATGGGATGGTGACTCCAGGCTTTCTCAGGGTGAGGGGGAACTAATTAGGATATCAGTCCCCAGGATGTGGATGCATTTGTTTGATCCTTTGTCCTGAGGCCTGGCCCACAGCAGGAGGTGTCTGTCTCCCCCACAGTTGTAAGGTGTCTGCACTGGCTCCTTTGAGGACCCAGCCCTGCCTCCCTGCCTGTAATATTTCTAACTAACTGGGTTGCTGCCTGCAACAATAGGGATAAAAAAATGGCTGGAAGAGCAGTGAGACACCAGTGCACACCTGTTCACACAGCGTACACAACACTGCCCCAGTGAGGATGAGACGCCGTAGAAACTCCCACTGCTTGGGAGTAGCAAGGTAAAACCGCGCAGCCTCATTGGAAGACGGATTGGTGGTTCCTTATAAAACTGAACACACCCCTATGTGACCCAGCAGAATGAGTTTTAGCAACAACAGAAGTTAAGAGCAGAATATATTTATTGAGAGAAAGAAAGCTTCCATCCAAGAGAGAAACAGAAGGGGTCCTGAACGGTTGCCAAACTGTCTTTTCTAAGGACTTTTATAGAACAAAACCACCAGGTGCGGCAGATCCAAAGTGGGGGAAAGATGGGACCTTGCAAGGTGGGCATGAGGTGGGACATAATTATGGTCAACCAATAAGATTACAAGTATAATTGCTGAGGTAAGATTATTAAATCGGGATCCTAAATAGGGAAGCAAGCCATGTGACAAGGGGGAACAGGGCCTTTGCCTGTAGGGCATTGGATTAGTGATTTCTGGCCTCCTCAAGGGAATGGATATTTAGAATATCAGTCCCTGAGGTTTATGCTTAGGGTATGGCTGCATTTGTTTTGTCTTTTGAGATCTGGCCTGCAATGGGAGGGAGGTGTTTGTTTTCTCCCTTAATTGCAGGGTACCTGGGCTTCTGCGTTGCTTCCTTTGAGGGTACAGCCCTGTCTGACCACCTTATTGTTCTAACTCAGCTCCCTGTAACAGTGATCACATTCCTTGATACTCATCCCATTGCGATGAACCTGTGTATCTACGCAAAAACCTCACTCGGTATTTATAGCAACTTTTTTCATAATTGCTAAAACACAGAAGCAACTTACCTTTTGTAGGGGAGAGGGCTAAACCGTGGTCATCCAGACAGTGGAGTTTGAGTCAGTGCTAAAAGAAACGAACCATCAAACTGGGAGAAGACAGGGGAGAAGCTTAACGGGACATGTTAAATGGTGCAGCAAGCCAGTCTGTGGGGCTGCCTGGTGATTCCAGCTTAGGACCTGGAAAAGGGAGAAGGATGGAGGTAGGAGAAGGCAGGGGTGGCCAGGAGGGAAGGATGAGGGAGTGACAGATGGCGGCGGGACGGTGACACCTCCTTGTGATGCAGCAAACCTGAGCCATAACAAGGACACAGCAGGGCAGTCTAACTCGTGGTAACAAATGCACCACTCGGGTGCAAGGGTGTAAGTGTGTGTGTGTGTGTGTGTGTGTGTGTAGGAGCTCTATGCTCAATATTGGAACAAACCTAAATGTACTCTAGAAAAATCGGTTTGAAAAGGAGGCGAGGGGGCTGGGGATTTAGCTCAGCAGCGTAAGTGCCTGCCTTGCAAGGGCTTGGAAATGAGTTTGATCCCCGGTACCGATTTAAACAAAAACAAGAAAGAAAAAGAGGCGAGTGTTAGGATTTTTGGTGCGGTGAAACAGTAAAATATGAGATAAAAGAGACCTTTATTTCCAAGCACGTGGAGAGAAGTCCACCACCACAGACAGCCTGGCCTTCTCTAACCTGCATGTGCGGGTTAGGGTACTCATATAACCTCTGACCTGGGCGGTGCCCAGGGCGGGGACAGGTAATGCACAGGTTACTGATTGAGGGTACTTTCAGCCACTGGGGAAGGTGACTACAGTTTGGTCCCGTCCCTTGCTCTTGCCCCCCACCGCAGCTTTCCAGGGCACAACTCTTTCAGAGGGGACGAGTGGCTCCCACCCCGTGGATGAGTTGAGAAGGGCTGGCCTTTCCCTAGGGTGGTATGAGCTCAGGCCCCGCCAGCTAGGTGCAGGCTTTTTTTTTTTTTTTTTTTTTGAGACAGGGTCTCAATATGCGGTTCAGGCTGGCCTTGAGCTCACTTTGTAGCCCAGGCTGGTCTAGAATTTGCAATGATCCGCCTGCCTCAGCCTCCCAAGTGCTGGGATTACAGGAGTGCACCACCACGCCCGGCTAGGTGGAGGCTTTTGTGCAGGGCCTAGACCAGTGTCCGGTATTCATTACATGTCCCATCGCTAGCACTGGCTTGCTTTGATTTTAGTTTCTGTTCATTATCTCCTTTCTACTTCATTTGGCTTACTCCATTTAAATTTTTTTCTATTTAATTTCTAAAACTCAGGTCATCAGTGTTTTTCTTCCTTTCTTCTTTTGCTATGGGGTACAATGCTGGGACTTTGTGACATCAGGCCACACCCACCTTCCCAGCCAGCTTGCCTCGCCCCAGTCTCTCGCCCCAGCACCTACACTCTTCAGTTCCCTTCAGACTTCAGCTGCGTCACACAGCTTTTGATGTTGAGCTTTTCGTTAGTATTTAGTTCTGTATTTCCATCCCCACTGTGATGTGCCTGTTGTATTTGTGTGGTACTGGAGACTGAACCCAGGGCCTTTACCCTGAGTTACAGCCCTAGACTGTTTTTATTTTGAAAAGGTCTCAGCAAGTCCACCCAGGCAGGGCTCAGACTCCTGATTCTCCTGCCTCAGCCTCCCAAAGTGCTGAGAATACGGCGTGTGCCACATCACCTGGCTTTGGCCGTATTTATGGGATTGACACAGTGACTCCATTTTGATCTTGACAGCTCCCTCATTTTTCACACAACTACTCTTGTCCTGAAGCCATTCTGATTAGTCATCATTTTGTCACCACACTTTCCTCATTAAATTGCTTTACCTCAGGTATTTGTTACAGGAACAGAATGGTGACAAGCATGCTTTCCCAGTTTGTCCTTTCCTGGGTGGAGCCTCAGACGCCATGTAATTTCCTCATATCTCAATTTACTGTCTGAAGCATCTTTACAAATGATACGCAATTCACAGAGTCCATCTGTCAAAGCACAGAGTTTGGTGTGCCTCTTACTACCTGATTCCAAAATGGTCTTGTTGCCAGGTGTGGTGGTGCAGTCTGTAATCCCAGCACTCGGGAGGCTGAGGCAGGAGGATCATTGCAAGTTCAAGACCAGCCTGGGCTGCATGGTGAGACCCTGTCTCAAAAAAAAGTGACTTCATCATCCCCCAAAGGAGGCCCATCACTCCATTCTCTGCTCCCCAGCAGCAGATCACATGGGTCTTCTGCCTGTCCTGGACATCAGTGGCCTGGGGGCCTGGCTGTCTCAAGGTCCACTCATGCTGTAGCAGGGAAAGAGACCCTTTATTTTGATGGCTGCATAGTATTCCATGGTATGTGCAGCCATGCCTCCACACACAGGCACTGGGCCCTTTTCACTTTTGGGCTCCTGTGACACTGCGTTGCATAGGAGCACAGCTGTTGTGTAGATGAATGTCCACGCTTCTCCGGGGCACAGACAGCCTCACTGTCCCTGCTGCTAGCCTCGTCTTTCGTCGTCGTTTTGAGACAGACTCTCACTATGCACTTCAGGCTGGCCTTGAACTCAGGTAGCATAGGCTGGCTTCAGGCTCATGGTGATATCCTCCTGCCTCAGCCTCCCAGATGCTGGGATTACAGTCATGTGCAAGCATACGGGGCAGCATCATAACTTATTTAACAGAAATCGCCAAATGTGTTTTTAGTCCGTTCAGGGCATCAAGGCAGCCAGGAGAGCGAGGGACAGAGGCCCGGGCTGCTGCGGGGCGAGTCCTCCCCTGCTCCCTTGGTGGAGTGTGAGAATGCAGGGGGCATCTCACAGCTGCTGTGGACGGTGGCGAGAGCGATGGGGGGGCACGAGTTCACAGCGAAAGGCCGGGCTTAGTGAGGGGCTCAGGACCGTGGTCTTCACCGCAATATTTAAAACCCGAAACATCCGCTGTATTTTGTGGTCCCTAGAGGTGACCTGTGCATTTCCGGTGCAGTCTGACTGCTGCAGACGAAGTTCATTATTTTGAAACCTCTATGCTTCACAGATGCCCTGAGGTGGCAACGTACGATAAAAAGCAGCACAAGTAAACTAACTGGGAGGCAAAGATATTTTTGTTACAGAAAACACGCAGCGTGGATGTGGGTTTCTGCACCTCTCCGGGCCGAGTCAGCGTGCCCTTACTGGGCGCACAGGGCGGGAGGAAGCTGGCAGGGCGGTGAGGGCCTGTGGGCTCCTAGCTACTTTTTTGAGGTAAGGTCTCACTACCAGGCCAGGTTGGCCTCAAACTGTGGGGACCCTCCCGCCTCGGCTTCTGGGGCGTTGGGGTCGGTACTTGAGGCCTGGTGCAGACTGGGCAACATCTACCACACAGCCACACCCCAGCCCTACCTGAATCTCTTCCTGTGCACTTTGGGGACACAGGCAGTAAATCAGTGGGGACACACCTGCCCACTAGCATGTGTGAACACAGAGGTCTTTTACAAAACGTTTCGCCCCAATGTATTCCTGTTACTGAGATGCTCACCCTGGGACTTTGCATAACTATTCCCCACGTGGCAAGCAAGTACCCACCACTGGATCTTGGACACATGAAGTTGAGTGTGGCATGTGACACGAGTCTTCAGGACACGTCCAACCTCAAAGTGCTTGTGGTTGTGACTTTATTTTTGGTGGGTTTTTGTTTTGTTTTGTTTTTTGTCTTTTTGAGACATGGTCTCGCTATGCGGTTCAGGGCGGGTTTGAGCTCACTTTGTAGCTCAGGCTGGTCTCAAACTTGCAACAATTCTCCTGCCTCAGCCTCCTGTTTGCTGGGATTACAGGTGTGCACCATCGTGCCCAGCTCTTGGTGTTTCTGGTTTTCTAAGATGCTATTAAAAGTTCAGGCTATATGGCAAGCATGAGGTCGTGAGTTTGATCCCCGGTTACCAAAAAAAAAAAAAAAAAAAAAAAAAAAATTCAGGCTATATTAAACACCCTAAAAAAAAAACCCCAAAAGTCAGAGGGGCTGATATGGGAGAAGTCTGAGTTCATGCCCAGCCTGGCCAATGTTGCGAGTTCCTGTCTCAAAATAAAAAGAACAGAGGGCTGGGATGGAGCTCACCGTGAAGGCCCCGGTCACTAACTCAGGGGAGGGAAAAAGGAGGAAAGGAGCATGCGTGTGTGAAGAGGGGAGGGGGTTCACACCTCCTGCCTGCTAAGGTCCTTTTTATTTCAAAAATCACGAGAGCAAGGCACCAAGGCCCCTCCGCATCCACGGTCCGATGAGCAGCCCCTCCCTGCCCAGCCCCTGTCCGGCACGGCGGCCCGAAGCTCACTGCTGTCGGAAGTGGACGAAGAACGTGCGGATCTCCTTGGGGTGGACAGTGACCCTGCAGCTGCTGGGCGGCCTTGAACGGGAGGCGGGGCGGCCTGAGGAGCACAGGGAGTCCGTCCAGCAGAGCCCGCACACCACGCGGCTGCTGCAGTCTGCTCGGGCTCCTGGTGAGGACGGCCCTTCTTCCCACTACACGTCCATCTGTCTGTCCATCCAGCCGCTCATCTGTCCCTCCCTTCCTCCCGCTACCTATCCCTCCCTCCACGCTTCCCCCAGGAACTGAGTGTCCACTCTGTACCCAGCCGTATGTGGTCAGTGGTGGACAACAAGGAGATGCGCAGGACGGGGAACACCTGGGACAGGAGAGTGGAGGCCAGACCAGAGGGATGAGGGCCAGCCCGGGGCAGGGCCAACCATCGACGGGAGCCCGAGGCTGCCAGGCTGGCAGGAGGAGCAACGGGTGTGTGCGGCGTGGGCGTGACCTTGAGTTTGGGGCCCTTGCCCTGGGCATGCAGCCTCGTGTGCATGTGCGTACACCAAGTGCACGCCACTCCCCACTCCCCCATGTACCTCTGTGAGGCCCTGACCAGAGCCTCTCTCTCCCTCTTTTGCAGTAGTGGACACTGAACCCAGGGCCTCCACACCAAGCCTCACCTCCCCACGCTTTTTTATTTTTTGCCAGGGTCTGGCAAGGTTGCTACGTTGACCAGGTGGACTGGAATGTGCAGTCCTCCTGTTTCAGCCTCGCAGAGTGCTGGGAGGACAGCTGCACACCACATCTGCCTCCAAGCTGCTCTGGTAGATTCAGGCGGCCACAGTCACAGGCAGATGGCTGCGTCCAGGCAGCTCTGCTCAGCTCGGGGCTGGCTGGGGACGGGACGCGAGCGCAGGGCCCCTAACCTGTCTGGCGGCCAGGCTTTGTCCTCCAGCTCCAGCGCTGCATGGAGTGCACGTCCCAGGTCCCTGTGAGCGAGCGCTCCTGCACCGCCGCCACGGTCCCGAGCCCCCGCAGCACGGCCTGCAAGGACAGAGACAGCAGAGCTCCACAAGCCCCCGGGATCCCCACAGAGCAGAGACCAAACAGCAGGGCCAGCCAGGCCGAGCAGGCCCAGCCCGGAGCCGGAGAAGGTGCCCTCATTTCCAAACTGGCCTGGGTGCTCCGGCCCAGGGACCTCGGTAGCCAGGGCCTCAGACTCTGGGTTCTCTGCCTGGTGCGCTGTGTCCATGGTAGGACAGGCGAGGGACAGCTCACCTCCAGATCCACGGTCGCTGGCTGGGACAGCACCGGGTCCTCCCCCGCCTCGTACAGGTGGTGCAGCCGCAGCAGGACCCGGCGCAGGTCTGCCTGGGCCTGCCCTGGGTGGCCTTGGGGACAGAAGGTAGCAGTGAGGACCCCACTCCGCTCCAACAGCCTGAGGGCCTTTGGTCTGTGCCTGGCATGTGACTCCACCCATATTCCCGACGTCCCTGAGAGGCAGGGGACGGGGCCCTCCTGGACAGGCAGCAAGCCAGGGCCGGGGGACGGTCCCCTCCCCATGGCCCCAGTGCAGCTCCCAGGGATTGGCAGGACATGGCTCCCCGGGGAACCTCATGGGGGGAGGGGACAGTGTGGCCAGTGCTGGGAAGGGCCACCTTGCCCAGTGGTGAGTGACCACTCATCCCAGCAGCCTCCACTGTCTCCCTGTTGTCCAGATAAGGGGGCAGAGCCGTGACAAGGCTGAAATGTCCCTCCCCTCATCATCTGCTGATGGACGGGCTGGTGGTTGGAGAAGGAGCGTGGGAGGGGCCCCGGCCCTGGCGCCTCACTGGTCCGCAGTGCCCGCATGTGCTCGCTGTGGTCCGCGCTGTAGTTCCAGCCGGGGAGGCTCAGGGTCTGCAGGTGCAGGTTTGCGGGCAGCGTCACAGCCGGCTGCTGCTGGGGGCCCTGGGGCCTTGAGGCAGGTCCTGCAGGGCGGGAGGCCAGAGCCAGGGGCTCAGGCAGTGCTGCCTCTGGCCCGCACAGCTCCCTGCCGCGTCCTCCCCCCGCCGGCCTCTCCTGCCTGTCCAGCAGGGAGACGTGCTCAGGCCCTCACTGCTGCTGCCTCCATCCCTGCTGAGGGCACCGAGCCTAAGAGCGACAGGGATCCACCGCGTGGAGGGCACGCCGCCTGTGCAGGGTCCCACAGTGAGCCCCTCCCTGCTCTGGTCCCACTCCCAGCTCCTCAGTCCCACTCCACCCAGCAGGGGCTGCCATGGCTCACACTTCCCCCGGCCACACAAACAGCCCAGGCTCCCGGGCCAGACCCAAACAGAGTCCATGTGAGCCCTTCCCTGGGACACTCTTTTGGGTGCTCTGGTTGGGATCTTTTGTTTTTGAGACTGGTCTTGAACTTGCTATGTAGCCCAGCAGATTCTCCTGCCTCAGCCTCCTGAGTGCTGAGACTGCAGGTGTGTATCACCCCACCAGGCTTGGTTTCTTTTCTCTATCCCGAGTGCCATATGTTGAGGCTTAGTCACCAGCCGCTGGTGCCATCACTGGGAGGTGGAGGAGCCCTCAGAGGGCAGGGCCAAGCGAGAGGAAGGTGGGTAACTGCACTGTGGTCAGTTTCCACCTTGTAGTTGGACCATGGACTAGAAGCACCTGGTGACAGTGTGGGCAGATCCAGGCAGAGCCAGCCTGCGCACTACGGCCTTTCCTGCCCTGCCCCTGCCCGGATCCGAGGGCTCCCATGGTCCCCGCTGGCAGCCCGGTGCTGCGTACCCTGGGCGGGAGCCCCGCATCCCGGCAGCTCCCTGAGCAGCACGACCGGCCTGTGCTGGAGTGCCAGTGCGCTCTGCGGGCGCAGGCTGGTGGTGACCGCCGGAGGCCCCAGCAGCAGCCAGAGCACCGGGTGGACGACGGAGGTGTCGTTCAGCGTGAGGTTGTAGTTCAGGTCCCAGGCCAGGTTGTTCCACAGGCGCCGATGCAGCATGACCTGGGGAGGGGACGGCAGAGCCCTGCAGCTGGCCACCGAGCCGTGCCCAGGGTGGCCGAGTGGAAGAGCGGCCTGCTTACCTCCACCTGCCCGCCGCCTGGGCTGGAGACGCCGTGCGCTCGCTCGGCCAGCAGCACCAGCCTGCTCCTGCCGTCCTCGATGTAGGCCGACTGCACCATGGGGTAGTAGTTCTGCGGGCACAGAGGTCACCAGCAGGGGTCGCGGGGGCACCCTAGTCCCTGAGACTGACACCCGGATCGAGCTCCCTGCGCTACTGCTTCCCAGGCCTGAGCCTGGCTCTAGCTCTGTTTGACCCACCTCACTGCATCTACCCTCACAGCTGCTCTCTGACAAAGCACTCCCTTTACAGAAAGGGAAACCGAGGCACAAACCAAGATGCTTATCTGGCAGTACCAGGACTCCGATGCCAGTCGGACCTGGAGTGCACAGATGCGTGGCAAAGCGGCTTTAAGAGAGGTCTCTTCTACTAAGAGCGGATGTTAATACAAGGAAGCCAATGTGGTGGCTCGCTCACACCTGAAAAGCCAGCATTCGGGGAGGCTGAGGCAGGAAGATCCCAGATTCGAGCCTAGCCAGGAAAACTTAGTAAGACTGTCTCAAAATTTAACAGTGAGAAAAAGGCTGAGGACAGCTCGGCTCAGCATGATGGCCCTGGGTTCCATCCCTGGTATCACAAGAGCAGGGGGAACAGGAAAAGCACCCCAGGGCTGCAGTGCAGGCCGCACGGGCATACCCGTGCAATGGTGTTGTTCACGTCAGCCCTGTAGGGCCTCCGCTGCATCTGGTAGCCGTTGTTGTCTGAGTAGAGGACCTGCCGATTGTCCAGATCGCTACTGGTCCTCAGGACGGCCTCGCGGTTCAGCTCCAGGGGCCCCACTCGGTACTCCTGCTCTATGCGGTGGCATAGCAGCTCTGCCCCGGAGCCTGGGGACACATGGGCCAGCCGGGAGTGGATGGCATAGGTGTAAGCCCGGGCCGCGGCGTCCCTGGAGGAGAAGGTTGAGGGAGTGCAGCTGCAGGAGCCTCGGGAGGCCCTGTCTCCTCTCCTTCCTTCCTGCATGAGGAAGGGCAGGCAGCCAGGCAGCCTTTTTGGGCCATGAGGACAATGGCACAGCCAAGGACACAGAAACACAGCAAGAGGATGCAGGTCTCTGAGACTAGGTGCAGCTGCACCTGGCCTGGGCCACTGGTGTGAGAACATGAACCCGTCTTGCTGATGACGGAGTGTAAACACGAGGGGAGCCTAGAGCAATTTGCTTCCGCTCCAGCAAATTCTCCTAAAGCAACAACCACCCCGGAGCAAGGAGGCCACGTGGGTGTGAGCCGCGGGGCCCAGGGGCACCTGTAGAAGAGCTGCCGGATCTCGGTCACCAGCTCTCCCAACACCATCTCCAGCCCCACGGCTTCCCAGGCGGGCACAGCCGTCTCATTGGGCGCGAACAGGTAGTTGTCAGAAATGGGGCCCTGAGTGACGTCCCCGTTGGCGTGGTACTCCAGGAACTCCTGGCTCACGCGCACCGTCCAGTTGCTCTGTCTGCAGGAAGAGAAGAAATGCAGTTATCGTGAACACCCTGGACGAGGTCTCGCGGGCACGGATCCTGTGACCCGGGTGGCATCTGCTCCTCCTGGGGGCGGCTGTGAGCCAGAGGTGAAGAACTGCCCTGCAGGGAGCCCCAGAAAGGAGGAACAGGACTGGGGACCCCAGACCAGCCTTGTGTTCCATCATGCACTGCAGGCCTGGGGAGGCAGCACACCCCGCCCCGTGGAGGGGGCAGGCACCCCAGAGCCTTCTAGATGCAGGGTGGTGAGGTGTTTTGGTACCAGGGATTTGAACCCAAGGCCGTTGCTCTGAGCTACATCCTCAGGCCTTCATTTTTATTTTTTATTTTGAGACAGTCTTGCTGCGTTGCCCAAGCCGGGCTGGAACTTGCCATCCTCCTGCCTCAGCCTCCCGGAGTGCTGGGACTGCAGGCCTGCACCACCGCAGCAGGCTGGGTGTGGAAAGGGTAGCTGTGCTTGTGTTATAGGCAAAAGACACATCTGCATCTGTTGTGTGCTTCTGGGCTGGCCTGGCCGTGGGGGAGGACTAGGAACTGGCCCGCTCTGGACCCGCTCTGGGGATTTCCGGGGGTCGGTGGGGAAGAGGGGCCCGGATGAGCCCCTGCTGTGACCTGACAGGAAAGACTGGTTTCCATCTGGCTGCTGCAGTGCACGTGGACGGTGGACGGTGCACGTCCACGTGAGCTCAGGGCTGAATGTGCTGGAGAAGGGGCCCTGCGGGGTGTGGCCACTGGGCGTGGCCTGGAAGGTGATCTCCTGTCCTCTGTTCCTGCCTCTCTCTGCTCCCAGGCTGCTGGAACGCGAGCAGCTTTCTCTCACCAGACCCTTCCACCCCATGCCCCTGCCTTGGAGCAGCTGACTGTGGACTGGACCCCAACCGGGAGACAAGTGAACCTCTCGCCCTTTGAGCTGTGGGTGTCGGGTACCCTGTCTGTGACAGGAAAGACACTGCTACTGGCCAGTGTGAAGGTGAGGGTGCAGCCTGGCAGAGGGCACAGCAAGGGCCGGCCCTGCGGGGCACTGGCAGAGTGGGCGCTGGGCATGGTGAGGGAGCAGACGCAGGCGCCCCTCTCCCAGGCTGGCGGCGTCTCCAGCCCTCTGGCCCTGCTCCAGTCCCGAGGTGCCTTTGTCCTACTCACACCTGCTGTCTGTCCCAGGAAGAGCCTGGCTGGGCCCCGATGAGGACTCTGTGGGCGGAGACGCGCTGCTGGCCACCCCGGCCTGAGCCCTAAGCCTGGCCCTGAGGCCTCTCCCGCCTCCTCCTCTGTCTCCTTGCTCGCCTTTCCCATCCCTCACTCTGGACTGTCACATGCGTCCATCCGTCGGGAGCCCACTCAGGAACAACACTGTGTTCTGCAGAGCAGCTGGGGTTGGGGACAAACGCATTGGCACCGCCTGAGGAAGGACAGGGCTCAGTCTACACCCGCTGGGGGTAGGTGGGCGGACAGGTAGGTGGATGGGTGGGTAGATAGGTGGCGAGTGGATAAATGGAGAACCGATGGATGGGTTCAGGCGATGGAGGGCTCAGTAGATGGAGGCACAGATAGGTGGATGGACAGGTAGATGGGCTTACGTACGTATGGATGGGCAGATAGCATGGAGGATGGGTGGGTGGGTGGCTAGAGGGTGAACAGGCAGGTGGGAGGGTGGATGGGGAGACAGTGAGAGGGTAGAAACGTGACTCTGAAGGTCCCTTTCTGTTCTAAAGACATCGTGTCTCTACATATCTCTGAGCCTGGAGAGGTGGACGACACACTTTCTCCAGGGTGAGCCCCTGGACGCCACCCTGTCTCCGGACGCACAGCTCTGGAGTGGCATGGGCTAAGTGGCCTTTTTTTTATTTTATTGTATTTTTTTTTGGTACCGGGGATTGAACTCACAACCTCACGCTTGCCAGGCAGGTGCTTAAGCCACTGAGCTAAATCCCCGGCCCTAAGTGGCCTTTTTGCCCTGGCCTCAGCCTGCCCTCCTCGAGTTGGGACCAGGGTCAAGGAGGGCTCCACTCACACCCAGTCCTTCCCTCGTGCCGCGAGCAGCGGCCACCCAGGGCCCTCGGCCTCAGGGCCAGCAAGGGCGCACTTCACCTCTCCTGGATGCCATGCAGCAGGTTGGTGTCCGGGTCCAGCAGCACCGTGTAGCAGTCGTTCACCACGGGCACCAGGCGCCGGTTCCCCCGGCTGGTGTGTCGCCGCCTGCGGCCGAACCGGACAGTGCTGGCCATGGTGGCAGCTGCCTGGGTCCCCATCGTGGGCTTGACGCTGTAGTGCCGGTAGCTGAGGCCCGGGATGGTGACCAGGATCAGCAGGTCATAGGCAGAGGGGTCCCTGGTGGACCTCTGGATCTGCAGAGCCAGCAGGACGGAGTGGACGCTGGACCTCAGTGCTGTAAGCTCGGCCAGGAGCCCTGGCCTGCACCGCTGTCCGCTGGGTGCCGACCACCCACAAGGCAGAGGTGTCCTTCCAGCTCCCAACTGTGCCCCGCGCACCTCCTCACACCCTTTTCTGGTTGTGGGTTCCCTTCCAGGACCCCTATAGCACACTTCGCCTCTGGGGAAGCCTTCCATGTCCCGAAGACGGCTGGCTAGGAAGTCCCCAGGGCCTCTCCCAGTCTCAGCTCCCTCAGTCTTCCTTTACCCCCAGGAGTGATGACTTCCAGATCTGATTTTTCTTTTTTTGGTACCAGGCAGGCGCTAAATCCCAGGCCCTAATTTTTTTTTGAGACAGGGTCTTGGTACATAGCCCAGCCTGGCCTGGAACTCATGTGACCCTCCTGCCTCAGCCTCTTGCGTACTGGGATTGCAGACGTGCATACTAACCTGCTTCAGATGTGAACTTAACCTCTGCCCTTGTCTGGAACCAGAGACCCACATGTACACTTCCTTCGGGCAGAGCCAGCCCTCCCCGACCAGCCTCTAACGTCCCCTGGGGCACCGTTTCCTGTTGGCCCTCCTGACCTCTGCCAGTCCAGGGCATCTGACTGGGGGGGTGGGAAAGGTCACCGAGCACCACGCCAAGATCCTGCACCCAAGAGAAAACCCAGCACCCACCCCAGGGCCAGCCCAGAATGGTGTCAGCAGTGTTTGCTGGGTGACTGAGTGACGTCAGCCCCGGGGACTCCTGGATCCCCTCTGGAAACTGAGCCGGCCCAGGCAGGGGAAGGCAGGGCGTGGACCGCCCAGCTGCTGGAAGTTGGGGTGCTGCAGAGGCGCTGCCTGGGCTCACCCCCTCAGCCCTGCATTCCAGACCCCCAAGGGCTCCAGGCCTTTCCAGCGGGAGGGAGCTCACGCCCGTACCTGTGCGGGCACGAGGCGGCCCGATTCATCGGTGACGCTGGCTCCAGGGAAACCGACGGTCAGGGTGATGATAGTGGTGACAGTCCAGGCCAGCGGGTTGTAGACAGAGGCCAGGTGTCCTTCAGGCCTTGTACCTACACACGGCGCACAGGCCTTCCCTGATGCCCTGACCCACTGACTTGTGGGTACCTCTCCATACAAGGGAGACTGAGGCAGGGGAGCCCTGGGAGCAGCGGGTGAGGGGCAGGTAGACAGACAGGCAGCGCTAACCACGCAGCACAAGCCGCCCCTCAGGGTGGGTCCTGAGCAGGGGGTGGGACACTGGGGTCCCTGTGCTCCTCACACGTCTTCTCCCCACCTGCCCTTTAGGGTGAGAAAACTGAGGCCAGAAATGTCCCCTTGCCTGGGACGTCAGAGCTCAGGCACTGCTAGGCCTGCACAGAGGCCAGACGAGACAACACCAAGAAGTACACGACCAACACACAGTGGTGGCACAGCCTGTAATCCTGGCACTGTGGGAGGCTGAGGCAGGAGGAGTCAAGGTTTGAGTTCTGCCTGGGCAGGGCTGGGGACTTAGCTCAGTGCCAAGGCCCTGGGTTCAATCTCCAGCACCACAGAACAAACGATAAACAGTTCAGAATGACCAGAGTGCAGGCAGAGGCAGGGCCTGGGGACCAAGTCACCCCTGTCACTCAGGATTTTCCGGGTTACGGAATCCTGGCTGCAGAAAGCTGGTAGGACTGTCACTACGCACATGGATCCACAAAGGGGCAGGTTGCCTGGTGATGATCTGTTCCCTGGATGCCAGGCCCAGGGGGGGACCCTAGCAGGGCAGCACAGGGTCACAGGGTAAAGCTGCTCCCCTCCTCTGGCCTGATGTGAGTTAGGATAAAACCCCTGCTGTTTCCTCAGCTGTAAGATGAGGGTAATGACAGCTCTTGTCCTGTTCCGTTTTTATAGTCCAGGCTGGCCTTGAACTCACCATGCAGCCCAGGCTGGCCTCCAACTCTAGGTGACCCTCCTGGCTCAGCCTCCTGAGAGCTGAGATCCTAGGCCTGTGCCACCACACCAGCTCCTACAGATGCTTTTTTGCGAGGCAGTGAATTAAATCCTCCAGGCAGAGTATTGTGAGCCTAGGAAATGCTCAAAATGTGCTCACAGTCTCTTCTGGCTCTAATTGTAATCTCCACCCCCGTCAGTTCACCGATGAGGGCATGGAGGGTGACAGCTCTGGAGTCACTAAGGTTACACCACCGGCAGGAGCTGACGGGGACGGGGACCTTGCAGTGTGAAGCACAGGCCTCTGGTCCCCTCCCTGGTCCTCCTGGCTCCCTCCTGAGAACAGGCCGCAAGCGCCCACAGGTGGCTTACCCAAGTCGGACCCCAGGGCCGCGCGCTGGGCACTGTCCTGGGCAATGGAGGCCATCAGCTTGTGCACGCCCCGAGTACCCATGGCCAGGTGCTCCACGTACATGTCGCTCACCTTGGGGGACTCGGTTCCAGTGATGGCGTCATGGTGCTGGACCTGTGCACCCGGGCAGGGAAGAAGCATATCAGGACCGGAGCCCGTGGGAGAAGGTGGGCGTCCCTCTCTCTCACCAAACGGGAAACTGAGGCCGAGGACCTTGTGCAGCCTCTGCTGACCCAGGCAAAGAGACCCCAACCCGGTGACATCTGTAAGGGACGGACACAGGCTCCCCTCTGGGACGTCCCTGCAGCACCAGCTCCACCTCCTCTACTAAGGAGTGGTGCCAGGGCCGGATTATCTCGCAGAAGGGGAAACTGAGGCTCACAGGAAACCACCTTGGCCCACTGCTCCCTCTGATTGACTTTACTGTCTGATTATTCCCGACAAAAAGACAGGTTCTGTGGAAATTCCCTTCGGTGACTAAGCTGGCTGGTGGGGCCAGCTCATGGGACCTCTTGCGTGTTCATTTCCCAGTGGAGATGGCGTTCAGGACCATCGTGCCCCACGGCAGCCACTGCGCCGAGTGGGAGGAGGGAGTTGCTCCATCTTCTGGGGGGGGGGATCAGGGCTCAGAGAGGGCAGGCCCTGCTGCTGAGGTCATGCAGGGAACTGCATGGCCAGCAGGCCCGCCAGACACCAATGCCACCCTATCCTGTCCTTCATTCCTCTCGAGAAAATCAGCTGCAGAGATCAATGAAGCCATTGGCCGGGCGCCACCAGACCTAGCCCCACCTCGCCATGAACCAGGCTCGTGACCAAAGGAACTTTAGTCTTCCCATCTGTAAAGTGGGGTGTTAGAGCCTGGGGCCAACGACTTGCTAGGACAGGGTGGGAGGCGCCCAGCACGGCAGGCTGCACCGTGTCTCTGCAGCCCCGATGTGTGTGGTATTACCTCGGAGACGGCCCAGCGGAGCTGCTGCAGTTGCTGCAGCGCCCAGGTGGGGTCCAGAGTCCCTCGGGGTGCCGGCCACATGTAGCGCGTGAACATAGACTCCCCTGCGTACAGCAAGGCGCTGGCTTGCCGTGCCAGTCCCTTGAGGGTGCTGCGGGAGGTGTAGAAGCCCGTCCAGGCCTGCAGCTGTTCTGGAAGACCAGATGGGGGTCTGAGACTCCAGCCCCAGGGGATGCTGGGACAGGCTCGCACTGCGGCAGGGACATCTCGGGGGGGGGCGGATGGGACTGGTGGTGTGAGCTGTCATGATCTGGGCAGAGAGGAGGCCAGGGCCAGGGTGCAGTGGGGCTGAGCACCTCCCTGCCCGGGGCTGGCCTGTGCCTCTGCTCCCTGTTCTGCGCCCACAGGACCTGGGTTAGACCTTAAAAGGTGGCCATGGATGTGGGGGGCAGATAGACAGGGATCCCCACATTTCCCCCAGCAAACTGAGTGACTTGTGGGGTGGGGCGGGGCTTCTAAGTCAGGCAACTCCAAAGCCCAAGGTCTAATGGCAGTACCGCTAGGCCCACCTGGACACAGTCCTGCCTACCTCTACTGCCCCACTGTATGCTGCAGGACACAACTCCTCCAGCCTTAGAAACCACAGCCACACAACAAACTTCTCCCACTGACAATAACCACGCCCACACAACAAACTCCTCCCACGGACAGTAACCACGCCCACAGAGCCCTCCCACCCACCAGTAAGCACACCCATATGACCACCATTCTACTCTACCTGTAGCCACGCCCACATGACACACTCATTTGGAAACTTACAACTAGGCCCACCGGACACGCCCCCTACGTGCCATCACCATGCCCACATGGCAAAGCCCCTCCCACTGGGGGGTATCATGACCACGCCCACGTGGCATAGTCACTCCCACCAGAATAACCACAGTCACACCTCTCCTTCTACCTGATGGTAACCACGCCCACATCCCTGCCCCCACCCTCTCCACAAGGTCCCTGAGGGCCACAGTCCTGCAGGCCAAGGCTCATCAGTGAGCCCTGGAGGTGGGGAAGGAAGGAGACCACTGCCAAGCCTTCCCACGGGTCTCCCCCATCCCCCCAGAACCCCCTCACTGCAGAAACCCGGCCCACAGGTGTGTGGACTGGGAGGAGCTGTGACCCAACCCCAGGGTGCTGGGGTCACTGGCCCAGCCAGGCCTTCCTGTGGTTGTGGCCCTGGTGACCCTCGGCCCCAGCAGCCCCATCAGATGGGGACAGCCACAGCCATGCGGCTCCTTCCCCACCAGCCTTCCAGGTGGCCTCCAGGGGGGCACCCACAGGTAGGCAGGTGCCGGGCAGAGCAGCCTGCGGCGCAGCGCTGCATCAGGTCCCTGGGCTGTCCTGGCTGGGGCGACCCGGCCAGTACTCTGTTCCCATCTGCGCGCAGGTGGGCAGGACCCAAGGCCCTCTGGGGCTGTGACGTCTTCTGCAACAAAGATTGGACAGCCCCAGGCAGGCCTGCGATGGGGTGCAGAGGGCAGAGGGGCAGGGCTGCCAGGGCAGCTGGCACGGGTGCCAGGGGCGAGCAAGCCTGGGGCCGGTGCACACGCCCCATGCCCTGTGCCCTCGCTGTGGCAGGCCTAGAGGCAGCTTCCGGAGCAGGAGTGGGTGGCCATGGCCGGCCTGGCCCCAGGGCCCATGGACGACAGCTAATTATTAAGGTTCCATGTGCTGGGCCTTCCTCTGAGCTTTTCCTGACCCATTTAGTGTGTGTGACGACCCAAAGGACAGAGCAGCAGGACGGTTCCCACCGTGTGGCTCGCCGGGCAGGGAGGGGCTGTTAGGCAGCCGGCCCAGTGGCAGGCCCGAGGACCCCACGGAGAGCCCAGCGGGGAGCAGCCTTGCACCCCACCCCGAGGCCGAGCCTGAGAGGCCGAACCTGAGGCGTAGGGCAGGAAGTCCTGGTGGTCCCGGATGCCCCAGGTGACACTGAGCTCGTGCAGGGCGCGGAAGTACTCGCCCAGCGTGGCATACTCCACCGTCACGCCCAGCTCGGCGGCGTGGCTGTTGACGTGCTCCAGCAGTGGGTCCATGTTGGCAAACTGCACCGAGGCGTTGAAGAACTGCTTGTCACAGCCCTGCAGGGGGACACGGGAGCTGGGCCAGAGTCCCCAGCGGGTCAGGGTGGTCAGCGCTGTCCCTGTCCAGCCCCCAGTGAGGGCACCCCCAGGCCTCTCGAGGCTGGTCAGGATCACTGCATATCAATCTGCTAACTAATAATACGGGATTTTTTAATTTGTTTGTTTCTTGAGCGCGAGGTCTCACTCTGCAGTTCAGGCTGGCCTTGAATGCACTACGGGGCCCAGGCTGGCTTCAGACTCACAGTGATCCTCCTGCCTCAGCCTCCTGAGTGCGCCACCACACCTGGTGACACCATGATGCTCACAGCCACGGTTCACATTCCTGACCTCGAGCCCCTTCTCAGTCCTGATGCTGTCCCTTCCGAGGCACCCTGCTGTACAGCCCTGTGGCCTCAGGACAGCTCCCTGACTTCTCTGACGCCCAACCCCTCAAATGCGGAACGGGACCCCAGCCACGTCTGCCTCCTCTGGCAGGGAGGGAGACGGAGCTGCCAGGGCCTGGTGAGTGGTGGCCCGGGACCCACGTGGCTTACCCAGGGCCAGAGCACGTGGGGCGTCCGGAACCAGGCGGCCCGCTGCTTCACGTTCGCCACCAGGACCTGGGCATAGAGCTCCACGTTGGCTGGGGTGACGGGCTCGCTCATGTTGGGGTACACCCCGTCCTTGGGGAGGCTCTCGAAGACAGCCACGCCGTTCCAGTAAAAGCCGGACCTGAAGAAGTGGGGGAGCGCTCAGCGCAGGCAGACTCCAAACCCAGCACCCCGTTTATGTCGGGGCCACGGCATCCTCCCGGCCTGGGTCATTTTAGGGGCCACCGGAGCCAGCAGCCCCTGCTCCCCACCCCATGGCCCTGCTCCTGCGGGTCAGCCTGCTTGCCAGCTGACCCACGGCCTCAGGAGCCCGAGCGAGCTGGGGACAAAACTCAAGGGGGCCACGAATCTCTCAACAGTGCGTCTGTCTGTCTGTGCATTGTCTGTCTATCCGTCTGGCTGTCCTGCCTCAGCCTCCCACAGTGCTGGGATTACAGGTTTGAACCAACCTCTGCGCTCACCTGGCAGATAACATTTTAATGCAATATTTAAAAAACATAAAGCATACAAATCAATGATCAGTACATTGTCATGAGTTTTAAAGACGGCTCAGGACTAACAGATATCCTCTTCTCCTCCAGCTCTGGCATGGCTTGGGGTGCCCTACGTCCCAGGAATAGGGTTCAGGGTGTGGCCCCTGTCCAGAGCCTACAGTCCTGGGTCACCTCCCGCACGGCTCTGGTGGGAGACCAGCAGGCTGCTACGGGGACCGGCGGGAGCACAGAAAAGCAGCGGAGACAGCGCCCAGCAGCCGGGCAAGTGGCAGGGGCGGCTGCAGTCCCTGCTGTGTCCCTTGCTCCCCACCCGCAGCCTGCCTTTCTCCTCCGAGCTGGATTTGAACCCAGGGCCTAGCAAGTCCAGAGACGGCAGCCTGGTGTGGTCCAGAAGTGAGGCTGGGAAGATAGCTAGAACCAATCGCTGGCTCCCACTCTCACCAGCCGTGGGTCCTGGGTGGGCTGCGGTGCCTCAGTTTCTCCTCCTGACGGGACGTTCTGAAGCCTTCCCTGAGGGTTTCTGGGGTGATGGGGAAGACAAACTGGGCCCGTGCACAGGGGCTCCTCTCCCACTCTGTCACCAGGGATTGTCCCAGCCCGACGCTGCAGAGAGCCACAGGTTTGTGCCACCAGGCCCAGGCCCTGAGAGCTGGTGCCCCCGTGGGCCGGCTCGGCGGGGCCCTGCTCGGGGCGGGAACATCTGCCATGGACACACTTTGGTCCGTCTGGCTTCCTTTCCTTGGGCATGCCCAGGGCAGCCAGGCACTGGTCAGGTCAGGGTGCATGCTCTTGGGAGTAAATCCTCATTCTTAAATAACTTGGTGTCAGGCCTGGGGTGGCCCACACCTGCAACGCAGCACCTGGAGGCTGAGGCAGGAAGATCAGAGCGAGTTCGAGGCCAGCCTGAACTACACAGTGAGACCCTGCCTCAAAACAAAACAAAAGCCCAAATAACCCTCCATCGGGCTGAGGGTGACCAGCCAGAGGACTGTGGGGTAACCAGCGCTGGAGTCCTTCGTGTCCCGTTCACCAGCCGGGGGCCTGTGCTGGCCACTGATGGGCGCTGGCCCAAGTCTCCTCTGGGACGGGACACGGTCCAGGCCAGGGCCGCACCTGTTGGAGAAGGGCAGGTGGGCGGGCGTGCAGTAGCTGAACTGGTCCATGACGTGCGTGAAGATCTCCTGCTGCGTGGACAGGGACGGCGACCCTCGCCACACGAACTGCAGGCCCTGCAGGCCCAGAGGGGACAGGGTGGGGTTGCGATGAGGCCCTGGCTCCCTCCCCCTTGGACCCCCATTCCTCCCTGTCCCCTCCAGCCTCCCCTGGGCATTTGCAGGTGAAACGAGCCCCCTGGGAAGTGTGCTCAGTGTTCAGTGGCGCCATCTGGGGGCCTGGACAGAACACTATGCTTCATACCTCAGTCTCCCCATCTGTGAAATGGGCCGGATTCTAATTCTGCCCGTGTTTATGGTGTGAACAGAGGCCCTGAGGCTGTGACCGCCTTCGAAAGCAGAGCCTTCACAGAGGCAAGCATGGCAGCAGGAGGCCACTAAGATGGGTCCCCTGCAGTGCTGTTAAAGTCCCCTCCCGCGTTGCCCCGAGCCCTGCGCACCTGGGCCTCCTGCATGGCGTCCTTGAGGTCGTAGTCGATGCGGGAGATGAGGTGGGCGTGGAAGCCCGCCAGGGCGAACAGAGTGGGTGTCGTGGAGGAGGCGCCGAACGGGTCCACGTGCCAGGAGAAGCGCGGCCGGACCCCGAACGTTTCGTACAGGAACCCGTGTCCTTCTGCAGGGACAGGGGCTCGCTGGTGCCACTGCCCACATGCCGTGCACCCCAGCAGGCTGAGTGCCTGCTGCCAGGCTGAGCTGGGGGGCATAGGTGGCAGATGTGAGGCTCCAACAAAATTTTTTTTTTTGGAAATAGGATCTTGCTATGTGGTTCAGGCTGATCTCAAACTTGCAGCAATCCTCCTGCCTCAGCCTCCTGGATTTACAGGCCTGTGCCACCATGCCCTCCACTTTTAGGTCTTAGTTGTGGTGAAGCGTTTGTAGCAGATAATTTACCGGGTTCCAAGTGTCCTCTGGTTCCATCTGGGCAGCAGGAAGCTGAGGACAGGGTCTGTGAACCCTGACACCGCACAGCTCTGACGGCCACCGTGCGGCTTGGGCCTGGGGTCCAGGCTCTGGTGGTTCAAGGCCGCCTGGGAATTCCTGCGTCTTCCCCAAGGTGAGGCTGTGTGAGGGCTCATCTCTAACAAGCACCGGCCTGCGTCTCTGAGACCTGGCCACCATGGTTGCTTCACTTTCTCATGGTCCCCTCCCCAGGGACCCCAGCTGTGCAGGCTGCAGGGTGAGGCCACAGGGCTCCAGATGCCCCCTGGTGCGCAAGCTGGGCAGCAGACTCTGAGCCCCACCTACCCCCAGTGGCCACCTCCCCTGGAGCCACAGCGCCCTGAGCAAGCCCCTCCTGAACGCGCACCCACAGGCACTGCACCCCCAAGGGTTTGCTGTTGGGAGCTAAGTTCAGGGAAGGAGGCAGGCAGGCAGCCACAGGTAAGACTACACAGTCCTCCGCACGGGTCACCCACGGGCCACACACCCCTCATTCCCCAGGCACCCCGCGAGAGCCAGGCACTGGGCTCAGGGCTGCAGGGGAAAAAGAGCCCCAACTTGAGTAAGGCATCGCTTAGAGGTCCCCAAGCCCCGTTCCAAATGCCCCTCTGAACCCCAGAGAGACGCAGCTGGGAGCTGATCTGCAGCATGGAGAGCGGAGACGTGGGGAGCTGGAGCCCCACTGCCTTTCACTGATGGGGCCCACAGGCCTGTGACCCCACTGCCAGGCCCATGGACTGCTTCAGCACAGATAAACCCTACAATTCCAATGTGCCTAAGTAACCTTTTAAGAGCATGGACTGTGGATATAGCCAATAATGTGTGTATTAACCCTGCCGGGCTTCAGGGGAAAATTCCTCACCATAAGTAAAAAGAGTCAGGAAGAAGGCTTCTATGCCTCTTTGTACTGCTCCAAACGTAACTGTATGGCCATGTGATGCCTGGAGCCGTGGCAGTCATCTTGTGACCATGAGGGTCAGGGTCTGAGAATCCTAGACATCAAAGAGCTGTCTAACTGGCCCCCAAACCACCCTCTGAACTATTTCCATCTCACTAGGGAAACGGTAAATGTGCTCAAGACTCAAATCCCTGTTGCTCAGGTTCTCTGACCTTCCAGCCAAACACAGGAAGAGTGATTAATGAAGGGCACTGCTAAATACCCCCAGTGGACATCCTCCCTTTGTTCCTTTAGGTAACAGAACCTCAGCACCTTAGTTACAAATCCCCATTCAAGAGCAAATAGAAGAATTCTTTGCCCAATCATGGAAAGACTTACTTCCTCATGCTGGACCGGTTTTTCCAGGTAAAGAAAAATGAACTGCTTCCCTCATTTCTCGGGAAATCCCAGCTAAAAAGCACATTCTCCAGCTTCTCATGTTGCCTAAAGAGGTCACAACTCCATTCTGGCTACCAGAATGTGAGCAAAAGCAATGGACTACACGTCCCAGCCTCACCTGCAACAGATGAAGCCATGTGACTAACCCCCAGCCAATAGGCTATGCCCAGAAATGAGGGACTACATTTCCCAGTTTTCCCTGCAGCAGATAAAGCCATGTGACTAACTCCTGGCCGATAGGATATGCCTAGAACTGCAGACCTACCCTTCCCAGTTTGCCTTGCAGCCATTAGATGCTGTGTAACTCAGTCTTGTTCAATGGGGCTGCAGCAGAAGTTATGGGAGGGTGGAGACTAAATTTTGGCCATTAGGAACAGGAACAAAAGAGACTGGGTTTTCTTCTGGGGTCACCCCCTGGGGCACAGCCCTGCAGGCTCTGGCAGGAGAGAGAAGTTGGCCACAGCATCTGGTCTCAGCTAAGGCAGTGGAACTAGCACCTAGCTCGACAGTGGGCAGCGCGCAGAGGCAGGAAGATGGGGCCTTCACACTGCGGCTGCTCCCAGCTCCCTCCGGTCAAAGCTCTTGCTTGGCCTGCCTGGGAGATTGATTGGGAGGTCAGGGGCCAACAGCCCAGGCCACAGAGGGGCCCTGGCAGGGCAAGAGGGGGCTGGAGGTGGGACCGGATTTGGGTTCCACAGCACAGGGTGGCGGTGGCCACGGGGACAGCACCAGGTGTCCCCTTCGCCCTGGCCTGGAACTCTCACTCACTTCCCACAGGCTGCACGTGCCCAGCCTCAGGCCGGCTCAGGATAGGGACAGGGATGGGGACAGGGACAGGGACGCGCTGCTCTTCCAGGGCTCTGGGAAGCTGCCTGCTGGGAGGGAACAAAAGTTCCTGTGCACAGCTTGCCTCTGACCATGGAGTGGCCTGCCCGGGAAGGGGTGTCCCCTTTTCTGGCTAGAAATGCGGCTGGACTTTGGTGTGACCACAGGCTCGGCATGGGGGAGGGAGAGGCGGACAGCTCGGGACCCCAGCCCAGAGGCCCTGAGTCCCGGGGCAGCCAAGCTGGCAGCATCCAACCTGCCAGCCTCACAGGTGAGCTGGGGACAGAGGAGGGACTAGGGCAGCGAGGGCAGCCAGCGCACCGGCTCCCCAGTGTGGCCTGCTGGGCACGGTCTCCCCTGCCCTGGGTGCCCTGAGCCAGCAGGACCCAGCCAGACCTGGGCTCAAGCTCTGGCTCTAAGCCTTGCATCTCTCGGGCCTCAGTTTCCTCAGCTGCTGACGGCACCACCTGCTAGCAGATGCTCACAGGACACAGCAGAGGGACAGGCCTGCACTGGCCACTGGGAGGGGCTGAGAGGACACGTGAGCCACAGATGTGTCCTCTACAGAGCTGGGTACGGTGGTACGCAATATTAATCCCTGCACTAGGGAGGCTGAGTCAGGAGGATCGCCAGGAGTTAGAAGCCAGCCTGGACTACACAGCAAGACCCTGTCTCAGGAAACAAACTTCTTCCTCCTTTACACCTCTGTAAGGTCACCCATCACCAGGGCTGCCCAGAGGGCACCCTAGAGCAAGGTGACAGGGACCCCAGTGCCTGTCTTCTGCAGGCGCTGTGAGCTCAGCCTGTTTTAGAAATGAAGGCTCAGGGCCGGGATTTAGCTCAGTGGCAGAAGCGAGAGGTCGTGAGTTCCATCCCCGGTACCCCCGCCCCCAAAAGGAGAGAAATCAAGTCTCACAAAACTGACTCATGCTGGGCCCTCCGGGACCCTCCTGCCCCACAGCAAGGCACCCCGCGCTTGCTGGGGCTTCTGGCTGTCACGCTACAGGCCCTACGTGGCAGCATGCGGCCCCTGCGAGGGTCCGGGCTGGGAGCTCCCGCCTGCCCAGCGCCACGCCCTGGGCACACACAGGTGAGTCGCCTGGGGGGGCTTGCAGTCTGGGGTACGGGGCGGCAATGGAAACTGTGGACCAGAGCGGGGTCCCTAGAGCAGCATCCTCGGTGTCGTCGTCGAGAGGATGCGGGAGATGAGAGGGGAAATGCCCGGGACAGGGCCGCACGGGAGTGGGTGCTGCAGCAGGGCCAGTGGGACAGGACTTGAGGTGACCACCCTGTCATTGTCAAACTTGGCAAAAGCTCTTAGGGACATCCGGCCCTGTCACTGGGCCATAGGCCCAGCCCCAGAGCATGGGGCATGAGCCCGGGGCTGCCAGTAGAAGCCACGAACACATAGGGGCTGTGGCTACACCACCTTGCAGCTGTCGCGGGGAGCCCAGAACGCCTGAAGCCCAGACCCAGGGCCAAAGTGCGGGACGACTCCAGGGTGCCAGGAGGGGACAGCGGCTGGCACAGGCCTGGATCTGAGTCCTGCCCTCCTATCTGCCCTCGAGAGTCACTTTGTTCCTTTGGCCTCAGTTTCCTCAACTGTAGAATGGGACCTAGTGTTAGCAGACCTGCTCCTTAGCCTGCCATGGTGCCTGGGTGACAGGAAGCCGGCTGACATTTCCTGAGCATTCATGAGGGACCGACACATCCTACTGAAAGTGCTTTATTTGAAGCGTCTATTTAATCCTGGCAACAACCCTGTGAGGAATCAGGAAACGGGCTGGGGAGGGCCACAGGGGCCGGCACCCCTAACCCTCCACTCCGCTCCCTCAGCCAGGCAAGCACCGCCCCATGAGCCTCTATCCCCGACTGCCAGGGCCCCGTAAACACAGACAGAGCCCAGAACTCAGGGCCCCCCCGTCTGCCGCAGACCCCCCCCATCTGCCGCAGACCCCCGGGCGCTGGGCAGGGCCAAACCTGTGAGCTGCAGGATCTGGTCATCCAGGTGGGTCACCGCCTCGTCGTGCATCACCTGGCCTCCGATGACAAACTCCAGGCGGCCTTGGGCCACGAGCTGGCGGACCTTGGCGTGGGTGGCAGAGAGAAGATGGCCAGGTTATGTGGCCCAGCCAGCCAGGGCTGGGGCTGGGGGCCGGGCCTGCAGCGCCCCACGGTGCCCTCCACGACCTCCGCACCGGCCGATTCCACAAACTCCGGGCAACCTGTCCACGCGGGGCCACCGCCCTAAAGCGCCTGGCCCGCGGCAGCGTTTGGGGTAACTGAATTGTTCATTCCGAAATGATTTCAAACTCGGCAGAAGTTGCAGGGGTGATCCAGACAGCTAAGAGCGGCCGCCGTCCCGCCCCGGGCTCACACGGGGCTCTCTCCCTCTGCCCTGCGGACCCCAGCTCTGCACGCCGGGGTGCTGCTCCGGAGCCAGGCAAAGGAAGCCGGCGGCCTCACTGTGTGCGGGAGAGGAGCGGGGCAGAGGCGACATGGGCCGCCCCGCGCAGAAGGATCAAAATCAGAATTAATTCACCTCAGTGCGACCCATCCCCCACTGCTCCATCTCCTGCCCCAGCGCAGGATGCAGCTCGGTTGTCCTCCGTGTCCTTCCGTCCAGGACAGGTCCCCACCCGCTTGTGACCCTGGCAGCCGCCTGTCCCTCTGAGCCAGGACTGTCTCTGTGAGCTGCGTGACAACCCCGTGACCCGGCTCGGGGCCAGGGGCCGAGGCCCACCAGGGCCGACTCACGGGCTGCCGCGGGAGGGTCCCCTCCCTGGTGGGACCCTGCACACAGCGCCCCCACCTTAGCTCCGGGCCTCCACACGCCGGGAGGAGCCCGGCTCCGGGGATTTGCGCAGTGCGGGCCTTTATGGGGCTCGAGCCCCCCCAGGGCACCGGTACCTGTGCTTTCTGCTGCCCCGAGGCCACCTCGTCCCACCACAGCCGGAAGAACTCCTGCTCCACCGCAATGAACCGCCGCCGCTCCCCGCGCGCCAGCTCCGCCACCACGGACGTGTAGACGTTGGCCGCGTACGCCCGCATGCTCTCCTGGGGGGGGTCACACCAGGTGTCCCCAAACTCTGCAGGCCCCAGGGCGTGGCCGTGTGGGGCTGAACCCTCCCACCCCCACCGCCTGTCCACGTGACCCAGCACGTGCTCTTCGGGGCCTTGGAGTCCTGGGGCCTGGGTGTCCCTGGGGGGCTGCAGCTGGCCCCTCGCCCACTCCACCCCCAGGCACGGGGCTGCCCCGCAGCCAGCAGAGAGCACTGGGGACGGGGTGCAAAGTGCAGGAGCCATGGCTCGGCCTGGGTGGCCACGGACCTCTCTGGGTCTCCGTCTCGTTTTGCGGGAGCCAGGAGCGCCGGGTACAGCACGCTCCCTTAGTCTTCAGGGGGCTCCACTGCACCTGGGGGCTCCCCACAGCCCCCAGGCACGCAGGACCGAGTTGACACTCGGCACCAAGGCTGGACGTGGGGGCCCACACCTGCCATCCCAGCACTCGGGAGGCTGAGGCAGGAGGACTGCTGTGATTCAAGGCCAGAGGAAAACCGTGTCCCAAAAAATGAAAAACAAAAAATAAATAAAATGCCACCCCTGGCTGATGGGTGTTTTTGTAAACTGATTCCAGCTGTAAACTCGAAGGGGTTTTGTGGATTTTCCTAGGAATGTCTCGTCTCATCCTAAAAATACACACGCAGAGGCCTGGGGAGTGACGTCCAGTGCCCCTGGTGAGGCTGAAGGAGAGGATGACTTCCATCATTCATTCATTCAGTGGGTATAGCCAGAGCTGGGGATCCCAGGCCATGGGGCCCCAGGGAAAACATGGGATTAGGAAGCCAGCAGGTAAAACTCTAGATGGTGACAAGTGCCACAGGGGGCCCTAAAGGCAGGGCTTTGTGGGGAGGGCCACACTGACACAGACTGGGCAAGCGGACTGGGACCACAGGTCCTGTGCAAAGGCCCTGGGGCAGAAGACCAGGGAAGCCTCAGGGCAGCACGGAGACTCTGCTCCTCAGAACTCAGGGGTTCCCTGGGCATGGGAAGGCCCCACCAGTGTGAGTCACAGGCTGATGCTGCCCCCAACCCCAGGGCCCACCAACGGGCTCCACCCCAGCGCAACCCCTGGCCTAAGGCCCTGCGCAGAATCACGAGATGACCACAGGCCCACCCCAAACCTGTACTCGGCAGGGGGAGGCGAGGCCCCGCCTGTCACCCGGCTGCAGCTTGGGAACTGGGTTCCTCTGTCCACCCCACAGGTGCCCCTGCCTCCGCCCACCACCGCAGGCAAGACCCCATCGACCAGCGCGCTGCCCCGCAGAGGTAAACTGAGTCTCGGAGCCAGGGAGGGGCCACAGTGGAGAGTCCGCCACTCGCCGGCCCGGCACCGCGGGGACCGCAGCCCGGCACGCACCTGCACGGTGTAGACCCAGCCCACGTCCATGTGGCTGTGCGGCACCACGAAGGCCCGGATGGGGCCCGCGGCCCGGGACCCCCGCAACAGCAGGGGCCCGAGGAGCAGCGGCAGCCAGCGCAGGAGCGCCATGCGCGGCGGCGACTTCCGGCTGCGGCCCCGCCCCGTGCCCGCGCCCCGACCGCGTCGCGGCAGCCCCGCCTCTGTGACCCCGCTGCTGCCGGCGCCCGGCGGAGTCCGCCCCTTTGCTCCTCACGGCGCCCGGTGCTGCCGCTGCGCCGGCCTGCGCGTCCGCCTCCGCCGTGCTTCCGGGCCGGGCGGCGGCTGGGCACCGAGTCCCCGAGGGAGGCCGTCGTCTTGTACTGTGACACTACGCGTGAAATAAAAGCGAGCAAGAAAAATCGGGGACCAGGGGACGAGACGGTGCGGGCAGGCGACTCACTATCCGCCCCTCGACAGAGGACAGCAGGGAGCGGTGACAGGAGTGTGAAACTCCCCCGGGGAGGCAGCCGGGGGCCACGGTGCCCCCAGCTACAGGGCCCAGCCTCCCCGGACAGGTCCGGGCAGACTACGTGCACGGGGCCGACCCATCCCTGGGCCCGTCGCTGGCCAGGCTCGGGCTGGACTACACTTCCCAGCCGCCTCTGCGCCGCCATGGCCACGGGGCCAGGGCGGGCCAATAGGGTGTGTGCAGGGTTGTTGCTGCCCAGGCACCGCCCCTCTGCCCCCCCTACCTCCTTGGAGTAGGCTTCCAAGGGCCCCATGGAGCCCTGTGGACCGACCGACTGTGTAGTGAGAGAGAAATGAGCTTGCTTGCTTGCTTTATTTTGTGTTGAGACAGGGTCTTGCTATGTAGTCTAGGCTGGCCTTGAATTCACTATGTAGTCCCGGCCAGGCTGTCCTCAAATTTGTAGAGATCCTCCTGCCTCAGCCTCTTGAGTGCTGTGATTACAGAGGTGCCTGGCAAGAAACAAACTATTTTGTTGAGGCAGTGGACTGATCTGGTAGACTGCATCACAGACCGCAGCCTGGCCCATCCTACTCTCACAGGCTAACCCAGAAACCTCGGCAAACTCCCTAACTTCGCCGTACTGTGCACGTACTGTCCCAATCAGGCCAGGGAGTGGCCACAGTCACCGAGGGGAGCCAGCCTCATTATCTGTGCCACCACAGAGGGCCCAGGCCACCCTGTGCCTGCTGGGCTCCAGATGTGCGGTGCCCACTCGCCCGGGCCGCCACAGCCCTCGCTCCTCAGGCAGTTTCGCCTGCTGAGGAAGCCGCGCCTGCCAGTGCAGGGAGGGAGGTCAAGTCCTGACTCCTCCAATCCTTTGGTCCTGTCACCTTGGCTTGACCCCTGGTGTCTCTGGCTGGGGCCTGGCATTAGTAGCTCCCTGTCAGTGCAGGGCATGGCCCGGGCCTGCCCTATGCCTCTGTCACCTTGGCCTGGTGACGCTGTGCCTCACCCTGAGGCTCTTACTCCAGGAAGCTGAGGGGACCCTAGAGCCCCAGGCTCCCGAATCGAACACCGCGGACACTGTGGTGATGGCGCATTTGCACTCAGGACAGCCGAGTGGGGCGCAGCGCTGGTCTGCAGGCAGGCTGAGGCACCTGGGCCCCGGCTCGCCCGTGCTTGAGTGGCCCCAGGCCAGCTTCCCCCTTCTTGCCCCAGGGCACCTGCTGCCATCCTGACCTGGACCACGTGACAGCAGTTGCACAGCCCTGTGACACTGAAGCCATTTATGTGACTTAGCCTTATGGCCTCCAGATGCATCTGTTTCCCTACACGTGACTCAGGCCTGCCCTTCTTCGTGGCAGAGTAGTGCTCCACGGTGTGTGAACCCCACACTCTCATTACCCGCTCCTCTGCCCGTGGACTGCCCGTGTACTGTCCCAATCAGGCCAGGGAGTGGCCACAGTCACCGAGGGGAGCCAGCCTCATTATCTGTGCCACCACAGAGGGCCCAGGCCACCCTGTGCCTGCTGGGCTCCAGATGTGCGGTGCCCACTCGCCCGGCCACTTCCCAGAGTTCACTGTCCCGGGGTCCCTGGTTCTTCCAGAGAGCCGCTTTCTCCCCCGGGTGTCTGAGACCGGAACTGAAGTGACCCCCAGTTCCCTGGTGAAAGCCTGACCGTCCTGGTGCCCCTGGAGGGAGGTGGAGCAGCCGTTCCTTCCAGAGGAGCAAGCATGGTGTGGGGCGAGGAGGACTCGGACAGGACTCCGACAGGGCTCCCGCAGAGGAGCCCACAGCCTGGCTCAGCAATGCAAATCGGCCTGGCCAGGTGCTGGTGTGGCGTCTTTGAAGCAAGGGACAGGGCAGTTTCCCCACCCGAGACTCCCAAAAAGCCTGTGTGAGCCTGGCGGGAGGGCGGGCCAGGCCCCCGGCTGTGGGCTGGACAGTCTCAAGGTGAGAGGCTGTGACTTCCCAGGGCAGCAAGGACCACACGTCCGTGCTGAAGCACCGGCCCCAAAACACGAGACTCTGCCTGGCGCTGTGCTGTGCAGATTGGCCTCCGAGTGGCCTCTCTGCACCGTGCAGAGGTGACCTCAGGCCTCCTAGCGTGCCCAGCTCTCAGCGCTCGGTACTTCCCGCCACTTTCAGGGTCACTCATCCCCGAGCCACTCCCCTCTTCAGCAATGAATAGAATCTGGGTTCGGCCCTGGGTTGAGGCCTTAGTTCCAGTTAACCATCACCCCAGCTGGACTTAGGCCCCCTTGGCTCCCACAACTCTAGCTACGCTGCACTGGGGGTGGTGGACTGGATTTAGCGCACTAGAATTCCGATAACTTTCTTTGGGATTATGAATATAAATTTGCCGGACCTTGACAGCTGCACTTTCGGGGGCTTGGTGCTGCCCCCAGTAGACCAGGCTGGGGGGGTGTCACCTGATGTCACCCAAGGCCACATGGCCCCAACTTCTAGGCATTCCTGTAGCTGTGGGGTTCCCATTATGATTCTAATTTGCATTTCTCTCTTGGCTAAAAATGTTGAGCATCTTTTTACGGGCTTATCTGGGGCTATTTCTTATTATTATTATTTTTTTTTTTTGGTGCCAGGGATCGAACTCACAACCTCGAGCTTGCCAGGCAGGCGCTTAAGCCACTGAGCTAAATCCCCAGCCCATTTTTTTGGTTTTTTGAGGCAATGACTGCATTATTCAGGCTGGCCTCGAACTTACAGCGATGCTCCTGCCTCGGTCTCCTAGTGCTGGGATTACATGGAGGTGCCACCACACATGCCCCGAGACGTTTACAGGTGTCAGTTGTAGGTTGTACCTGTCGGTCTGAGGCCACCTGGAAAGCTGCTTCTATGAGGCGTGAGCTTTAGGTCCAGGTCTGGGTCCGCCCATCTTGGCAGGGCCCTGCTGCTGGGCTTGGCATCGTGGGCTGGAAAGAGGAACTTTCTGCCCAGCCACGAGCTGGGCAGGGCCGGCCTCGCCCGCCGGCTCTTCTGTAACCTGGAGTCTGCGTGGACACCAGCAGCTGCTGGCTGTGCTGACTCGGGCCACGGACCTCTCTAAGGTCAAGTCCCTTGTGCACCTTCTTCCTGCGGCATCACTGAGGCACCAGGCACATGGGGCCTTGAGCAGCCAGGTGCCAGGAGCTGGCACTGCTCTTCGGGCTCAGGGCTGGGCAGAGGCCTTGGGTCTAGAGAGGACCCAGGGGGTGATTTTCCTTCAAAACCTCCAGGTTCACCAAGCCTGCTGGCGCACGCTTGTAATCTCAGCACTCAGGAGGCTGAGGCAGGAGTGTTACAGGCAGCTGAGCCGGTTAGAAACATTATAGGCAGGCAGACAGGGCTAGGCCCTCCAGGGAGCTGGCACAGAGGACCACACGTCTGATGACCTTGGAGGACACAACTCCTGCTGCGGGCCAGATCTCAAGACAAAGGATCAAACGTGCATCTACATCCTGGGGACTGATATTCTAATTAGTTCCCTCTCACCCTGGAGCTGCTATCCCAACCTGCTAAGGGGAAAGGTCACAACCCCAAGAATGCCCGCTTCCTATGTGACTTGCTTTCCCATTCGACCCTAATGTCATCAATTTTACCTGAACTATTGATCTGATTGGCTAATTATAGTAATGTCCCACCTCATGCCCATCTGCCCGGTGAGTTCCCAGTCTTCCCCACCTTGAACGCATGGTTTTACTCTATAAAAGTCCCTGGAAAGACAGAGTGCTGGGCAACCTGCTCAGGCCCTCTTCTCTCTTCAGACAGAAGCTTTCTTTCTCTTGATAAATATATTCTGCTCTTCACCTCCGTTGTTCCTAAAATTCATTCATCAGTTTTAGAGATCATGAGCTCTCGTACATAGCAGGCCGGGAGTTTCTTTCTCCTCTATCAGGAGGATCATTGCAAGTTCGAGACCAGCCTGGGCTACGGAAGTGAGCTCAAGGCCACTGAACTGTATAAAGAGACCCTGCCTCAAAAAGACAAAAACAGGGCTGGGGATTTAGCTCAGCGGCATAAACGCCTGCCTGGCAAGTGAGAGGTCATGAGTTTGATCCCCGGTACAAAAAAACAACAACAACAAAAAGACAAAAACAAAACAAAAAAAACCTCCAGGGAGGACAGTGAGGGACAGGGAGGTGAAGCCAGCCTGGCACTGTCCACCGCCCTCAGAGCTAAGGACGCAGAGGCCCGGGCCCGGCCAGCGCCAGCCGTCGGAGCGTTTTGGGAGAGGGTGCACCCGCGGGGAGGCCCAGTTGCCCCTCCACGTCTTCCCCAGGTTGGAGGTTGATCCCCACCCTTTGCCTGGGGGCTTGAACCCCGCCTCACCTGCCCTTTCTCATCACGGCCACCAGAGGGCGCCAGGGCCAAGCGGCCGCTGTTCGTGGTGCTGAATTCTGACCGCGGGCGGAGCGTCTGGGCCTCAGGGAGCGGGCGCGGATTTCACCACCGCGCGGGGCTGTCACTGTGAGTCAGTGCTGCCCCTGGGTCCGCTCTGACACCCACCCGTCGCGTCCCTGTGTCCCGAGCCTCGAGCACGCTCTCCTGGCGCAGGGTAGCAGATGTGACATTCGGCCCAGCCATGCCTCACTGCCACCACCAGGTGACCTTGAGCCTCCTGCAGCCACTGTTGACCTTGACCCTCCCCTCGGCCATGGGCTGACCTTGGGGAGTTGGATGTGTCCACAGAGCTCTCAAAGCCGGGCGTGGTGGCGCACACCTGTGATCCCAGCACTTGGAGGCTGAGGCAGGAGGATCGCTGCAAGTTCAAGGCCAGCCTGGGCTACAAAGTGAGCCCAAGGCCAGCCTGAACTGCAGGGCGAGACCCTGTCTCAAAAGGACAAAAGTCAAATAAAAGAAAAGAAAAGAAAGAAAGAGAAAAGCTCTGTGTCTGGTGGCTGGCTCATGTCCCTGGGGCCAGTCAGGGACGGTCACTATTACCAGCCCCTCCTGCATAGCTGAGGGCTGAGCCCACCACAGGCCCTGCGTCACCTTCCCTCTGCTGCTTGCGCTTCTGTGTGGGACCATAGGACCGGCGCTGGGCCTTCGCCTCCCGCAGCTCCCTGCCGGCGCTCAGTGCAGCCCAGCAGAGCTGTCTGGAAGGTGGATTTTCTCAGAGACCTGGGCTTTGCTCCGCTGTCTCCAGTGAACCCCCGAGGCAGTGGCAGAGGGCGGGTGGCGGCCCAGGCTTGTCCTGCCCAATTTACAGTGAAAGACACTGAGCTCCCTGCGTGGGGAGCTGGTGCTGGGCAGCCCAGGGCCCTCCCGGGAGCCCAGCTCTGCGCCTGGTGCCCGCGTGCAAGGCGCCTGGCTGTCTCCGCCCTGGACTTGGGGCCATTGGTTTCCTGGAGCAGCCTGAGCTGTGCATTCCAGAATTTGATTTTACTCACACCTGCGCCTCCCGTTGAGCACCTCGGAACGGCAGCAAATTGCTTTACTGATTTTGAGCCGCACCACCAGTGTGGCCGCAGTATCACGTTGTTACCAGGCGTTGTGGTAACACCGGTGCATGGATGGAATTTCCTGAGGTGGGTTATGAGCGGATTCTTTCAAAATGTGACCTCTCTCAGCGGGTGCCATCTGTGGTCTCCACGCAGGCTTGGCGGAGGCTGGGCGCCCCCCTCTGCCTCCATCCTGCCGACTCCTCCCCTGGCCTGGCCCAGATGGCAGGCGAGATGCCACGGCCCGGGTCATCCAGCATGGTGGTGACACAATCTCCAGGAAGGTCGGCTGCAAGGAAACCCCCACCAAAATCACCTCCGAGGCTGACCAGTGTCACTCTCTGCATGAGTCTCCTGTGCACCCGCACTTTCTGCTGACACCAAACGCTCCAACTCTGCATCTGGGGAGGACGGTGGAAGTGTTCCGGGACGTTCACGAGTGGTTGGTAGGGAGCGTGCGCCTTACGGCGGCCTGCAGAAGGGTCTGGAGTGGTGGCTAAGGGAGGCGGGGGGGCGACAGTCCGTCTGTCGTGCTGATTTCCACATTCTTCCGGGGTGGCAGATGCGCTGGCCTCCTGGCTAAGCATGCACGGGCTCTGATGGTGGCAGTTTCCTCTTCTCTAGCCAAAGATTCCGTTCGCAATTTTCAGTATGTTAAGCAGCATGCTTACTTTTGCCTGTGTATGAGGTATTGAAGAAATAATTATAAAAGTGTATATATGATAAAAGGTAGGGTTTCATGGTTTATTAAAAATAGGAGGGCAGGGGATATAGCTCAGGGGCATAAGTGCCTGCCTGGCGAGCATGAGGTCTTGAGTTTGATTTCTGGTACCAAAAAGAAAAGGGGTGGGGGAGCTTCCTTCTAAGCACACTGCAGGAGACCGGGAATCTGAAGGCTTGAGACTCAGGCGGCGTGCCCACCATGCGCCCCCTGCCGGGCCTGCGGCGCATCAGCCGGGAGAGCCCTCCGCGGCTCTGACCTTGGGAAACCTGTGTGACGTAGGTCGTAGGTCGCAGGGACAGGAAACGTCTTCAGTCTCCTGTTACAGGCAGCTGAGTGGGTTAGAAATATTCTAGGCGGTTAGACAGGGCCGGGCCCTCAAAGGAGCCAGTGCAGACGCCCAGACACCTTGCAACCTTAGAGGAGACGGACACCTCTGCTGAGGGCCAGACCTCAGGACAAAAGGCAAAAGGAATGCAGCCACATCCTAGGTACAAGCATCAGGGACTGATGTCCTACAGAGGACATCAGTGTGGGAAACCCGCACCTTGAGGAGCCAGGAGTCACCGTCCCAACCCCCTGCAGGAAGAGTCACTGCTAAGCATGCCCGCTTGCTATGTAACTCACTTCCCCATTTGTCCCTGGTCAGTTTTACCTGAAAAATTAATCGTACTGGTCAACCGCAGTTCTGGTCCACCCTGTGCCCACCTTGTGAGTTCCCATGTTTTCCCACCTTGGTCCCATCTCACCTCATGGTTTGCTCTATAAAAGTCCTTAGAGAAGACAGAGTCATGGCAGCCCACTCGGGACCCCTTCTGTCTCAGACAGAAGCTTTCTCTCTCTCAATAAATAGTTCTGCTCTTAACCTCCGCTGTTCCTAAAATTCATTCTTGGATTATAGATCACAGGAGCTCCTACCAGACATGCAGTAGGTCGGGAGTTTCATTCCCCTGTATCACTCGGGACACTGAGTTTATGTTCGGGGTGATTTATCCTGAGGAAATGACCCATAAAAGGTTCTAAATCTGTCTGCCTAAAGATAGCTACTACAAAATTATATATCAGTAGAAGCAACACAAAACCCACCTGGAATCCAGCATGCGGTGGCCAGGACAGTTTCCCAGCGGCAGCTTCTGTTGGCCTCTGGGAGTTTTGCGAATGTGTTTCTTTTGAGTCACTGCGGACCACAGCCGTTTTCATCGCAGGGGAGGCAGCTCTGCTTCTCCCTCCGCGCTCTGTGTGCGAACAAAATGCTTAGATTTAGGAGAAGCCTTTGGTGCCAGCGGGGAGAGAAGTGGATTCTGACCTGTGGCAGGGGGAGCTGAGGAAGATGGGGCTGATTCTCGGGCACAGAAGTTGGGGACCTGTGGGGCAGGGTGGGTGTGTGGCTCTGGATGACGCTGGACCAGGCTCCTGCCGTCTGCTCTCTGCTGAGCTGGGCCTCAGTCCAGCCTGGGTCCCTGGGCTGGCGTCTTTGCAGTGTGTACACATGGTCAGACAGGGGTCACTGGGTCACTTTCTGACCTCTCTTTGGGGCTCCCTTATTCCAGGGACTTGAAGATTTTCTACTCCAGGTGGATCCAGCCCTGGTGGCGGCCCTGGGGGCTCAGGAAGAGAGGATGAGGTCCCATGAGCTTTGAGGTTGCACGGAGCCCCAGTGAGGGGCACAAGGCTGCCCGTCCCCCGATGCTGGGGATGGGATTCCTGGGCAAGGCTTTGCTCTCAGCCCTGCAGTGGCAGTTGGTTTTTGGCTACATTAGGTTATTTCTTGAGACAGGTTTTCACTGTGTTATTCAGGTCGGCCTTGGACTCATGGTGACCCTCCTGCCTCAGCCTCCTAGGTGTGTGCCCGGCCACGCCCTCTCACCCCTGTGGTTTTGGCTTTGTAAATGCGCCAGGCTGACTTTTGGTTTTGCCATTGCCAGGTGTGGGGCATCTGTGTTTCCCGTCTTGAGCGTCTTTGGATCCAGCTTCCGGTGGTTCGTGTCCCGGGAGCCCCTGGTGGTCACGTGTGCAGGGCGGACCTGCTGTCCCCCAGGGCTCACGGATGTGCTCATCTTCACCAAGTCTAGTCCTTCTGCCCAGGGGCCACCAGCCCTATGTCCTTGCTGTCACCGTCCCCCTGTCCCTGCTTCCTGGCTTCCTCGTAGCTGTGCAGGAAGCAGTTTATCAGGAAAAGCCCAGGGGACCCAGCCCGGAGCAGGGGGTGGCGGTGGAGCTGTGGTCAGCGACAGCTGTAGATGACCCACCAGGAGCCTGCAGGCTGGGATGGCCTGTCCGTCTGCCCTGCTCTCACTCAGACAGCTGCGTGCTGCGTGTCCCCGTCACAGGCTGGGAGTTCCCCTGAGGGCCCGTCTAAGGCTCCCCCTTCCCTGTGACAGGAAGGTGTTAAGTCACAGCGTCTGCCCCTGAAGGCTCAGCTCCATGTGTCACCGGCTCTGGACAGTGGCAGGAGTGAATCTCGGTTTCCGTTCTGAGGGAACGGCTGGGGTGCTTTCTCCTCTCTGTGGGGTGGTGCAGCCTCAGGGAGGCCGGTTTCTAACTTCACACACGTGCACCCAGCCTGCTGCAAGCGCTCAGGTCCTGAGGTGACGGCGGTGAAGGGCTCAGTGTGCCGGCCCTGGCAGACCGGCACCCGGACCTACCACGTGCACCCCAAGGAGGCAGCCGGGGTGAGGGGCTCCTGTCGCACCGAGCTTCCAAATTGATCGCAGAGGCCACTGACCCTGACTGTGGACTCTCCCCATTTCATGGATAAAGAAATCGAGGCCCAGCAGAGATGATGAACTTGCCAGAGGGAGGTGGTGAAGGACTGTCTTGCCAGTTCCCGCTGCGGGTCTCTGAGGAACGTTCTCTGCACCTCAGGCCTCAGTTTCTCTGAGTATAAACGCAGCTAATCCAGAGGGCCGCAGAGGGGAGTGTGGACCCCGGAATGGAGCGCACCCCGGACGGATGTGGTCCTGAGAGTGGCAGCCCGCCTACCCCCAGCTTGGGACCCTGCACTGGGGCTCCTCAGGGTCACCCCGATCCCTGCCCGGAAGTTGGACAGGAAGCTAGTTTCCATCTCTCCTGCAGAGTCCTGGGTCTCACAGCCAATTTCCGTCTGGGGGGGACTGTGCTTGTCACTCTGGGGACTGCACGTGCACAGGGGTGTGATGCAGGTCGCTTGCTGCTGGCAGCGTCCACAGGGCTCTGGGCTGTCCAGGCTGTGCCCGGGAGACCCTGCCTGGAAGGACACGTGGCTGGCGAGGCTCTGGGGATGGAGCTGCTCCTCCAAAGGCCCCAACAGGAGCACAGCACCAAGGAGGGACGGTGGCTGTGACCTGGCTGGGCCTGGGGCTGCACGGCCTGACCACGGGCCAGTCTGGGGACAGGGACTCGTGGGGCACAGCTGCAGCCCCTCTGCCACACGGGTCGGCGCATCAGTGAAGCTTCAGCAGAGCATCCAGCAACACCGCAGGTGCAGGTGGTGAGGACGGGGACTGGATGCCCTGGGTCAGCGAGGCTGCTCCCAGCAGCGAGGCCCGGGGGACCCTGACATCCTCCTCAGTGTCCTGAGCAGAGCAGCAGCTGCAGGTGCCTCTGTCCCTGGGGTCCAAGGACACGTGCATGGGCCGGAACCTGGCAGGGTGCTGTGACAGGGTCCTGAGGCTGTTGAACCTGAGTGCCCCGAGCTGGGAGGCTCCAAACCACACAATTGAGCCTGGTGTGATGGCGCACACCTGTAATCTCAGCTCCCTGGGAGGCTGAGGCAGGAGGATGGTAAGCTTGAGCCTGGCCTGGGCAACTTAGTGATTAGAGAGACCTTGTCTCCAAATAAAAGAGGGAGAAGGGCTGGGGCGCAGCTTGGTGGGAAGCCCAGGGTCCCCCCTCAGTGATGCACAAACCAACAAAAACCCAACCCTGTGGAAATGTGTTGCTTCGTGGTTCTAGAGGCCGGAGCCTGTGGTCACGATGTGGGGGCCCCTCTGTGGCCCTGAACCCCGCTCCTGGTTCTGTGGCTCTAGTCCTCAGGATGGATGTCTCCGCAGTCTCTTCCCACGACCTCATCTGTCCGGGGCGAGGACAAGGGCGTCTCCTTCCAGGGCTCTGATCTGCCGCAGCCCAGCTGGGGGGCTGGTGCAGAGCCCTGGGTCTCCAGAGCTGAGCTGCGTAGGTCACGGGGATCGCCTGGGGCCTGGGGAGAGCAGTGCGAGGTGGGGGTCCGCAGGGCCCTGGACTTCAGACACATGGGATGCCAGAGGTGGCCTGGCTGGTGGAAGCTGTGTGCAGTGTCTTACAGGTCCCCAAATCCAGTGTGAGGACAGCCGGAGGGGTCCTCAGGGGTGGGGCAAGGCCCGCGACCAAGAAGCTCCATGGGCGTTTGTTCCCTCTGTCCCCGCCTTCCACAGGCAAGGCTACCGTGTCCCTCCTGCCGGGGACACAGTGACAGGTGCCACATTGGAAGCAGAGGTCGGGGACAGAGCTGTCACTCGGGCACTGGAGCAGCTGACGCAGGGACCCCGCGGCAGCAGGCAGTGTGGCCCAGGGTCCCGTGTGGCTCTGCAGCAGAGGACGCCCCCAGCCAGGCTGGGAGTTGCCCAGGTAACAGTGCCTGTCCCACTTCCTGCTGCTTCTGTCCTCTAGAAAACGGCCGGTCACCAGATGCATATTGTAAGAATCAGTCAAAGCCAAGTACTCTACCTCTCTGCTTCCCCTTTGCAACCCATAAAAGCCTCCCTCCCTGGGCCTTCGAGGCCTGACTTTTTTTGGTCTTTTTGAGACAGAGTCTCGCTATGCAGTTCAGGCTGGACTTGAGCTCACTTTGTAGCCCAGGCTGGTCTTGAACTCACAAGGATCCTCCTGCCTCAGCCGCCCCAGTGCTGGGATTACAGGTGTGCGCCACCATGGTCAGCACAAGCAACAAGAGCAAAGGAGAGGAGCATGGAGAGAAGACTCTTTTTGTGCCTTTTATTGTATGTAGGACATACCCCGTGGGGTGCAGCACTCACACCCTTGATCCCCACATTGGACCAGGAGTCAGTCACAAAGTCTAGAAGCCCACCCCTGACGGCATGAGGTTTGGGGGGACATGCAGACCCAAGCAATAACAAAGGCCACCTGTGCTGATCTCTTTGGTGACCTGTCATGGCCCTCGTAGATAAAACAAGGTCCTCTCCAGTCCCGGTGGGAAGGTGTGCCCTCGAGATTTCTCGAGTCCCCTTGGAGATCTGGAGGAGGATTCTTAGCTACCTGCTGAGTGGCTCACATCAGACTCAAAAGGGAGGAGGATGCAGTCCGGTCTGGTCACCGGATAAAGTAAGACCCCAGGGGCACCCCAGGCCTGCTGCTGCTCCCAAGGGAGCTTGTGCGAGGTGGCCATGGTTTCCTCCTTAAATCTGTGGTAGAATTCTCCAGTGCATCCATCAGGGCCTGGTACCTTCTCTTCGGGAGATTATCAATTATTGATTCATTTTCTTTACTAGAGGCAGGCCTGTTCAGAATATTTCTTCATAGGTGAGTTTAAGAAGATTGTCTTCTTCCAAAGAATTAGTTTAAATTTGCAGCATAGAACTGTTCCTCGTATTTCTTAATCCTCCTTTTGGTGCTTACAGGATCTATAACAGTATTCTCATTTCTGATATTAATCGCCTGGGTCTTCTCCTATCTTATTCGCATAAAGGTGTATCAACTTTTCAAAGAAACAGATTTTTTAATCTTATTGATTGTTCTCTATTGATTCATTTTTTATTTCATTGATGTCTGCTTTAATTTTTAGCCTGACGTGGTAGCCTACACTTGTACTCCCAGCATTCTGGAGGCTGAGGCAGAAGGATCACTGCAAGTTTGAGGCCAGCCTGGGCTACATAGTGAGTTCAAGGCCAGCCTGGACTATGTAATGAGGAGAGGAGAAGGGGAGTAGAAGGAAGAGGAGGGGAAGAAGAAATATTTGCGGTGCCAGGGATTTAGCTCAGTGGCTTAAGCGCCTACCTGGCAAACACGAGGTTGTCAGTTCGATCCCTGGTACCAAAAAAAAAAAAAAAGAAAAAAGAAAAAAGAAAAAAGAAATATTTGCTAATTTAATCTGCATGGCAGTGCTCTGAGGTGAGCACCCCGGTTCTGATTTTACATGCAAGCAAATCGGCACCCAGAAACAGGTCTCCTGGCCAGGTCCACTGGCTCTTAGCTGCAGGTGGGCGCAGCCTTGCCCTGCATTCACTTAGTGCCCTGTTGCTACGTGGCCATCCTCCTCCTGCCCGCACATGGCTCGCATGGGGATCACACGGGGGCCTTTGGTGCTGCCTTGAAGCCAGTGGCCAGCGCCCACCTGCGTGAGTGTCCGCCGTGGGTTAGCTGTGTCCTCCCTGCGGACATCATGATCCTCACTGAGGGTAGGGTCTTTGCTGACTGATCCGGTGAAGAGGAGCTGGCCATGCAGGGTCCCAGCTGGCCCTGTCCCATGTGACTGTGTCCTTATGAAAGAGGCGCAGAGGCACTAGGACAAGGCCTCACGAGAAGCAGAGACTGGGACACCAGGGCTCGCAGGCCACAGCAGGAGCCAGGAGGCGGCCTGGGCAGGCCCTTCCTCCAGCCTTCCGGGGACATGGCTTGGCTGACACCTTGAGTTCAGATTTCCAGCTGCCTGGCTGTGGGGGAACACGTTTTTTTTAAAAAAATTATTGTACTTTTTTATTTTTTCACTTTTTTTTTGTAGTATTGGGGATCGAACTCATGACCTCATGCTCACCAGTTAAGTGCTTGAACCGCCGAGCTAAATCCCCAGCCCACGTTTTGCTTTTAAGCCGTCCTCTATAGGGCATCTCTCTCTGGCAGCTGAGGAGCCAAGCCCTGCCTGGCTGACTGGGCCCTGCTCACCTCTGTCCCCGTCTGGGCCCGTGATGGCCGTAAGGTCTGAGCAGCCCCCAGCCCCGGGGCTGGGCCTACAGTACCAGGGACAGGGCACAGAGGGAGGGCACCAGCACTGGCAGCGTCTCTGTTGGCCACCCCTTTTACAGGAGTGGACACAGCCGTACCGCCTTGGTGGGGGAGGCGAGGGGGCGTGGGTGTGAGGGTGCCCGGGCCGTGCGTGATCCCGCCGGGACACCAGCTCAGTGCCCGATCCTACCTGTCCGCACGGAATAACAAACCTTCCAATTGGTTCATTCAATAAATGAAATTAAATTTCTCCCAATATCGTAGCTTCACAGAATTGGCAAGATTGGTTGCAAAATATCTTCACCGATTACTTAGACAAATAGGAAAAGAATAACTCATTATATCATGTTTCTTATGTTCCGAAAGGAGAAAAAAACTCAAAGGAAGGTAAATGATTTTTTCCTCACACAGGATGAATTCAGGCCTCATTAATTTGGTTCTGCTTTTGTTCTCTTCTGCTTCCTAAATTCCTGAGGCCCTGTATGCACCCGCATCTGTATCGGGATATTTTTAGCAGGCCTCGGAATTAGCGTTGATTTCACTTATCACCGGGGATTTGTGAAATATTTTGAGTTATTTGGAACGGGAGGTGATTGGTTCAAGGAGAGAGTGGGCAAAGAGACTCCCCAGCGTGTGGGCTGAGCCCTGTACCCCACCACCTGCCCAGGGGTTCCCTGAGTGCACCTGTACCCCAAGGCTGTGTCATGGACAGTACACAGCTGCCCCTGGCTTGTTCAGCGGCCCTGAGCCTGCTGCCCGCTCTGCCCTGTGTTGCCACCTGCTGGCTGTGACTTCCTCCGGCCCATGGGGAAGGGGCAGCAAAGGTAAGGTCTGTCTGCGCTAAGGTCGCCCTCCTGGCAGGCACACCTCGCCTCCCCCAGGAAGCGGATCCTTAACTGACCCGGTGCCTCCTCCCGTCCCTGGAGAGCCCTCTTCTTTCCTGGCCATGGCAGCCTCCCCACCCCAGCCCAGAGCCCACAGTTCCCCTGTCGGGACCTGACCACCGCTGCTTGGAGGCCAAGCCTCGCGGCCGGACCCTGCGCCTCCTCATTCCCTGCCCACCAAAGCTCGGCACTGATTGGTTCCTGAATGCTGTGGGGACTCGACATGCCACGCGTTCACTGGGCCGGTGGTTAAGTGTTTGTGAATGAGTGAGTCCAGTGGCTTCCTTTGCTGAATTTGCTAGCCAGAGATGTCATCAAATGATCCCAGCCACGGTGAGACTTGTTAAAACCCTCATCCGTAGAGCAAAGTTGGCTACATTATTAAACACGATTCCCCAAGACGCAATAAAGGGCAAGGAGGTCCTCTCCTAGTCCTGGGGTGTGACTCAGCCTGGGCTGTGAAATCAGCACTGTAACGTGGGCTTGGTGCAATGTGAGCTCACTAGGTTTAACTGTAAGATGACCCGTTTGCTTTAGGACTGAGGTGAACTCAAACGTAGACCTATAGCCACTCGGCACTTGTCATTTCTGTGGTACCAACTGGGTGCTTGGGCACACCCAAGACCATTGTGCAAAGCAGTGGGTCCAGGGCAGGGGCTCATCTTCACTCCTTTTCTCATCAGTTTCACTGTCACCACCATTGCCACCACCATCATCACCATCACTATCGCCATCACTATCACCATCATCACCATCATCACCACATCACCACCACCACCATCACCACCATCACCATCATCACCATCATCACCACCACCACCATCATCACCATCACCATCATCACCATCATCACCACCACCATCACCACCATCACCATCATCACCATCACCACCATCACCATCATCACCATCACCACCACCACCATCGTCACCATCACCATCGTCACCATCACCATCATCATCACCACCATCACCACCATCACCATCATCACCACCACCATCACCACCATCGTCCCATAATAACCCTCAACATTTCACCACAATCCCATCAGCCAATCCCCAGAAAGCTAACATGCAGTGGACATGGACCCTCCTAAGCCTTCGGCCTGGTTTCCCTTGTAATTCTCCCATAAAACCCTGCATCAGGCACCATCCTTCTACCTGATGGCTGGCCCTCCCATCACCGCTGTCTGTGGTCACTTCTTGGAGGCCTGTGCGACTGCAGAGGAAGTTGCTTTGCATTCTGTTCCACGTGAACATGGTCTATTCTTGATGCTGGCAGAGCCGAGATTTGGGCTGAGTTCATCCTGGGGATGTGTTGCCCTCAGCTCTGACTCTCTCCTTGTTCCCCTGCTCCTGTCCTTGTCCTACACACTGTTGGCTGCTCCCAAAAGCTGCAGAAAGAGCAGGCTTACTGGCAGTTTTAGTTACGCTGACAGAAGGATGAAATGCCAGGTGAAGTGCCCCAAGACGATGGTATCCATTGGCACCTTCTCTTTTTGCAAGAGCTGATCCCCTACAGGGCCTGTCTGCTTTTGACTGTCTTTTAGAGCCTCTGGGAGTGTGCCAGTCAGCTTCCTGTTACTGTCACACAGTGCCCGAGGTCTTCAATGCAGAAAGGTTATTTTGGTTCACAGTTGTGGACACTTCGGTCCATGGTCGGCTGGCCTTGCTGGTTTTGGGTTAGTGGCATTGCAGATACCATGGTAGGAGCTCATGGCAGCGTGTGCTTCTCACCTCCTGGCAACCAGAAAGCGAAAGAGAGAAAGAGGAGGTCCGGTCTCCCAGAACTTCCTCCAGGGGCCTGCCCGCCATGCTGGGAGACCCCACTGAGGTCAGGGTGGGGACTGAGATGTAACCCTCAGGCCTGTGGTGGCTCCAGACCCCGATGTCCCAGGCTATGTTTATGTCTTGTCCAAGGTCATGGTTGTTACTCTCGGGGGAGCTGCGCTGCTGTGTGCTCTGATGCATTACCGAGAGCAGAGTTCTGGAGATACCGTTCCTCCTACGCTGCTGAGTAACGTTCCCTTGTGCGCATCCTGCCGTGTGTTTATCCGTTCTGCTGCAGACTGGCACGTGAGATGCGAACAGGCTTCTGGGTGCTATGAACACAGGCATCTGCGTGGAAGTCTTAGGTGGAGACAGAAATGTTCTCTTATGTAAATGCCCAGGACTGGAATGGCTGGGCTACAGAGTAGGCGTATATTTATTAAACATTGCCCAGTTTTTATTCATTGCTTTTTTCTTTTTGTTTCCTCTTTTAAAATTTTTTTGGGGGGGTACTGAGGAATCGAACTTGTGACCTAGCACTTGCCAGGCAGGCACTTATGCTGCTGAGCTAAATCCCTGGCCACTTTTCTAACCTGTTTTTTTTTGGTGGGGGCACTGGGGATTGAACTCATGACCTTGTGCTTGCCAGGCAGGTGCTTATGCCACTGAGCTAAATCCCTGTTTTTTTTATTTTCTTTGAAACAGGTTCTTGCTGTGTAGTTCAGGATGGTCTATCCAGGTTGGCTTTAAATTTGCAGTGGTTCTCCTGCCTCAGCCTCCTGAGTGCTGGGATTATAAGTAAGTGCCACCATACCTGCCTATTCATAGCTTCTCTTCTTGCCTGAATTATTCTAGGGATAGGGGATGCAGGAGTAAAACATACACATCCCTAAGTGTATCCTATGTATGTTAGCCGATGTTGAGGGCAGTGTTGTTATGGTTTAGATCTGCAGGGTCCCCCAAAGGCCCATGTACTAAAAGTGTGGTCACAGACCATGGCACTTATGGGAGGGGTGCCACTTTTAAGAGGTAGGGCCTATTGGGAGGAAGTGAGGTCACTGGGGCTGAGTGCGGGACAGAGATGTGGGACTCTGGCCCAGCCTGTCTCTCTCACTTTGCTTCACTGGCACCATGAAGTGAGCAGCTTTGCTCTGCTCCCCTTGCCACGATGCTCTGCTTTGCCAGGGGCCCACAGTGACGTGGCCACGCTACCATGGACCGCACCCTCCCTGACCATGAGTCGAGATGAATCTCTTTCCTCATAAGTTGTTTTGCTCGGGTGCTTTCTCCCCGTGCGTCTCACATGGGGGTGGGGGGCAAACAAAGCAGGCCAAGGCCATAGGCAGAGGACGGAGCTAGGCGAGGGGCCTTTGTGGAGTTGGCTGGGCAGGAGAGTTTGCTGCAAGGGGTTTCTGGGAGGGATTTTAGGCCGAGAGGACAGCAGCCGTGCAGGTCCTGCAGTACCGGCTGGGGTGGAGGGAGCTTAGGGGAGGAGGTCATGAGGTCCAGGTGGTACGGGGGCAGAGGACACAGGACACACGGTGCAGCTCATGGACCGTGGTAGGGTGGAGCTAGGAAGGCGTGGACCCTGACTCTGAGGAGGGCTGTGCTGGCTGTGTGTTGAGGCCAGGCAGCGTGGGGCTGCGGGAGCCAGCGGGACACACAGCCAGGAGTGAGGGCTGCCTGGGAGAGCCACAGACAGGCAACGGTGGCTGGGACAGTTCGAAGGCAGAGCTGGTGGGATTTGCTGACGAGAGGCCTGGGTCTCCAGAGAGAAAGATAGGGCCAGGCCAGCGAGAGTTCTTGGCTAAGTGACCGGAAGCACTGAGCGATATAGATTGATGCAAACGCTCGGTATTGATCTGGTAAAACGATGAGGGCACTTACGGAAGGATGGGCACAGGAGTGTATGAGGGCACTCCGGGCTGTGGCCCTGCCAAGCTTTTTTATGGATCCAGCGTCTGGAAAGGATCTGATTTCTCAGTTTCTTGTTTATTGTTTTTCTATCGTGCTGGAAGACAGCCCAGGGGCGGCTTGGGGTACGGCAGGTGCAGGACTCAGAGAGGATTCTGATAGACAGGAGGGAAGGATGGGAGAATGGCAGGAAACAGGAGGGGAGGGAGGAGGCAGGCAGGAGGGAGGGGCCCGTGTCCCTGTCCTTCATTCACACCTAATGTCTGCTTGTCCATCGCGCAGCGCTGCTGTGAGCCACACACCCATGGGAGACTTGTTTCTTCAAAGTGAAGTCCTAGGTCTCCAGGGCATGCAGAAGGTCCCTGTGGACCTGGGCTCAGGCTGGCCCTTAGCCTGTGGGACCCCAGTGACCAAGCAAGTTTTCCAAGGCGGAAGTTGCTTGTTTCAGCTCTGAGCAGCGCTGGTGTCAGGAGCAGTCACTGCACCCTCTGCCTCCATTTCTCCTTGTCCCCAGGTACCTACGACCCAGCCCCCAGCACAGGCTGGTTCCTGCTGCCCCGGGTGCAGCCCTTTGGGTGCCTGAGGACAGACACGAGGTGCCCAAGTCCTGCCTCTTTCCAGCTCCTCCGACACACCTGGCCTCCTTTCTCCAGCCACCAATAGTCCTGGGCGCCCCTCTGTGCCCGGCCCCGTGCTCAGTCCAGGGCCACAACTGTGAGCCCCTCATCCCTCTCCGTGCAGAGTGGCACGGGCCACGGAGGGTGCAGCCCTGCCTGTGGCTCCAGGAGCAGCCAGGGCACCCACAGGGCAGGATAGTCGGGGTCTCCGCAGCCCAGCAGGACCACCCAAGCCCAGCTTCCTTGTCTGTGAAATGGGGTGAAGCTCACAGGTCCCTCGCAGGGACAAGCACTGGTCTCCTTCCTCTGCTCTCTGTGACCAGCCCGGTGGGGGCGGTGTGTGCTGAAGGAGTGTGATACCAAGACGCATAAACCTGCAAGTGCTCCAGGACGGGGTCCTTGGAGGGGGCTCAGGAGGACCCGAGGACGGGGCTGGGGGTCTTTGCAAGCATTTGCTGAGGAAGGTCCACACCCAGCTCGGTTCTGGTTGTGCCGGGCTGGGCATGGGGTTCCAGAACCATCCCCGTCCCTGAAGCAGGTGAGGCTTGCCGGGTGCAGGGGCACTCCGTGCAGCCCCTGGCCGCCGCCTTCAGAGCAGCAGCCTGGTGACTGTCGCATCTGCTTCCAGGACCGGCCAGCTCTGTTGTGTGGCAGCAGCTGGTTGACCGTGTGGCAGCCAGAGCCCGGCGCCCTGGGCACTGCACAGTGGAAACGCAGGGCGGGGTTCTGCTGGTGGAGACCCCACCATTCGCAGCTAATCATCCCGCATAGAGACGCCGTGATCGCGATGTTCATTCCTGCCCGAGCTGCAGCGGGCCTGGGCGCTGTGTCACACCGCTCACGGTTTGATCCTCCGCCGTCCCATATGCGTGCGCACATGCCTGGGTGCGGATGATGGCGGGAAAGCGGCGTTGTTAATGCGACTGTTCTGCTCCTGTCAGCTTTTATTATCATTAACACCTGGCTCCTTGGGGACCCTGCAAGGTTCAGACATCTCTCAGATTAGAGCTATTTGTCCCGAATCAGGGGTTTGAGCTGCTCCCCCCGGTGCCAGGCATGTGTGCCAGGCCGGGCCCTGGGGCTGTTTGTTACCGGGGCTCGGCCTGAGGAACCTGCTGCCTTTCTTCCTGGTCGTGCACGGAGCTGAGACAGCAGTCTCCTGGGAGATGTTGCTCCAGGTAGCTCAGGGGCAGTCCCTCTGGGGTCACCAGGGCGGAGCTCAGGGACTGTGGGCCGCTTCCCAAGGAGGGGAGGCCCAGGCAGCTGCCCCGGCTGCAGGGGTCACGTGGGGCCGAGTGATGCCTGTCTTCACTCTGCTGCTGAGAAAAAACCGGAGTCCCTTCTGTCCCAGTGGGTTTCATTTGCTTGGTGCTTATGCGGGGCCAACTTGGGCTGGGGACAGTTCCGGCTTGGGGATGCAATGGCCAGAAACCCTCAGAGGTTTCCTACCCTGGAGCTCACGTCCACTGGGAGGACAGAGAATCAAGAGTGGACAGTGTGCCATGATGGGTGAGAGGGAGTGGGCATGGCGGCACAATGCTCATACCCACCTCACAGAGGGTCACCGTGGAGTGGCCTCTGCCTGCAGTGAGGGCAGAGCCTACAGGAATTTGTCATGACAGGGGACTGTAGGGTCATCTTTCAGGGGCACCTGAAGACTGAATCAAGTGTTATTTGGGGTGTGTCTATGAGAGAGTTTCTGGGGAGATTACCTGGGAGTCTGTGGGGACAGGGAAACAGCTTTGTCCCTGGGGTGGGTGGACACAATCCAGTGGACTGGGGACCTGGGGGGAACCAAAACAGAAATTGGGGTGGGGTTCCCCCTTCTAGGAGCAGGGGCTGTATCTCCTGTCCTGGGACCTCAGAGCCACAGGCTCCCCACCTCTGACTCCAGGACTCACATCAGTGAACCCCAGGTTGTCAGGCCGTGGCTCTGCGGCCCTCCTTTCACAAATCTACCACCCTGCCTCCACCGGAAGGAGCCGATGCCCTGGCAGTTCTGAGTGGGCACAGCATAGGCAGACCTCTGTTGCTGTGACACGGTACCTAAGGAATCCAGCTAGGGGAGGACATCACTAAGGCTCAGGGGCTCGGTGGGTTGGGTCCATGGTCACCTGGCTCTTTGCTTAAGGCTCATGATGAGGCAGAAGTGCCATGGAGACAGGCATGGTGGAGGAGAGCTGCTGGGCTCACGGCAGCCAGGAAGGGAGAGGTCATTTGTCCATGACCCACTCCCTATAAGCTGCCCCCCCAAGTTCTAAGTCCCCCTGTAACACAGTCCTGCTCAGGGTCACTTGAGGCTGTCGGGTTCTGAGTTCATGGCTAAAGGGCTGCTAGGGCTGGGCCTGGCTGGAGGACGCAGGCCCTGTGGGTGCACATGGAGACCCTCTCTCCTCGCAGCCTCCTTTCTCTCCTGCGGTGGAGTCTGCAGGGTGTGGGGAACCCACAGTGGCAGCCGCACCCCATGCAGCCCATTCCCATTTGCTGCACCTGGGGGTGCCCAGCCTGCCCTGCCCGCCCTGCACACTGTGTGCTTACCGGGCCTATGCCTGGGCCCCTGTGCTCCCCCATCAGGTACCCCCGGCTTCTGCAGCTGGAGACTGGCTCTACCTCACCTCCTCCTCCAAGCACCTGGCACTGAGCCTGGCCCAGGGCCCCCAGTCTGGGGACCAGCTCTCGCCCAGTGTGGGGTGCAGACTCACAGGAAGTGCCTGGAACTGTTTGTCGAATGAGTTCCTGACCGCGCAGGTGAAGGAATGCAGGCAGGCCTGGGTCAGTAGGCGGGCGGTGTGTCACATCCTCACCATGAGGGTGGGCTACTCGGGTACTTGGGGCAGGAGCAGAGGTCCCCTGTGTGCCCAGACACGGCGTGCGGCCGAGACAAGGCCTTCAGGCTAGACAGCCGCTCCCTGACTGTCCCGGCCAGACACCCTCCCGCGCCAGCCCCGCACCCACTGCCGTGCGGAGCTGTTGCAGGGGCACCGAGGTGGTCGCCTCGAGCCCGCCTGGGCTGGGTGCTGGGCGCGGCCCAGGCACAGGAGCGAACGACTGCCTTGGATGTGAAAAGGCCGGAGCCTTTGCCGGCCGCGAGGTTCGCCTCCCGTTCTGGCTCCTTCCGTTGATTTATGGCTGTTGCTAGGCAACGGAGCACACCCAGGCGGGTGTGATTGGAAAGCTCCGACCTAAGAGAAGCCGTTAATGGGGGTGGGGGCTGGGGAGGGGAGCACAGTGGGGTCCCCGCCCCCGCGTGCAGCCCTCGGTCACCTGTGCACATGTGGCTTCGCCGCGGGAAAGACCCCTGCACGGTGTCGGTATTTGCCGGGACGGTCCGGTGCGCCCGGTCTCTGCCAGCACCCGCGTGGGCGGAGCGCCAGGCTGCATGGCCGACCCCCTCTGTATGCCCAGCTCCGCGTGCGACAGCCAGGAGGGCAAAGCCCCCACTCTGACAAGCTGGCGCTCTGATGGGACGCCGCGCGTAACTGTGGGTCTCGTTCATCAGGCAGATGTATCTGATGATCGAAAAAAATGGTATGGAAGAAAAGAAATGCAAAGCCCAGCACAGAGGCCCGGGAGAGAGACAGAGAGAGAGAGAGAGAGAGAAAGGAATTGGTGGCATCTGTAGCTAGGAGAATTGCTGGCCTCATTGATTAGTTGACATTTGGGCAACGTCTTGAAGAAAGTGAGGAACTAAGCCTTGCAGGCCCGAGGCACAAGGCAGGGGCAGCAGGTGCAAAGGCCCTGAGGCTGAAGTGCGTGTGCAGTGTGGGTGGGACACCAGGGAGGCCGAGCAGGGGCAGAGCGGAAGCAGGCCCTCGAGGGTCCTCAGGCCCTGGAGGACATCATAGCGGACAGGTCATGATCCTAAGCTCACCCCAGTCCCACCCCAGCACCCAGGCCCTGCAGCCAGGCCTCCCTTTCTGAGCAGTTGCACTGGGCACAGGCGGTGGCAGCGTGCCAGTGCTGGCACCGGGGACCGGGCTCCAGGCCATGGGGGCTTTAGAACAGGTCCCTTCCAGACAGGTGGGCAGCAGCACCCTCCTCCAGGATTCTCAGCTGGGCGTGGCAGTGGGTCCGCTCAGGAACACTGATCCCCACATTCCACAGGGCCTGGGCTCAGCCCCCACGTGTGGCCAAGGACTTGGAGGGAAGCGTGCAAAGGGGAGGCCCCTGTCAAGATGGCGTCTGCCCCGCCCCCTCCCCCGTGCTTCAGTGCCCGGCCCTGGGCTGGCCAATGCTGGGCGCCCCTGCCTGGGGATGGGTGCTGTCTGCGCTCCAGGGCTCCGCTCTGCTGACTGCGCCCCGCCCCTGGGCAAGCCGAGTGGCACTGGGATGGAGCATCTGTCCCCACGTGGGGTGTGCAGTGTGCTACCTGAGCTTCCGTCCTGGCCCACCTTCTCTCTGAGCCTGGACACCACTCTCCCCGGGGGTAAAACTCCCAGGCCTGATGTGGCCTGGGTTTTGAACCTTTTCCTGTTCATCTGTCCCACCCGTCCCTCAGTTTATGGCTTCCCGAGTCCTTCGGGGTGGCTTCTGCTCCGATGTCTACTGTAGCCTTGATTCTTTATTTTAGTTTTTGAAACTTGATTCTTTATTTTATTTTTTGGCTAGGCAGTTCAGACTGGCTTTGAACTCACCGTGAATCCTGGGCTGACCTCGAACTTGCAGTGACCCTCCCGCCTCAGCCTCCTGAGTGCTGGGATGACAGGTATATCATGGCTGGCTGCAGTCTTGATTCTTTGTTTATTTGGTACTAGGGATTGAACCCAGGGCCTTTGCATCTCAGCTACAGCTGCAGCGCTTTTAAAATTTACAAATTTTGGGGTGGGTACTAAAGATTGAACACGCCGTCTTTGCACTGAACGACATATCCCCTCCCCTGCTGTTTTTGAGACGCGGCCTCACTGAGTCACTAAGTTGCCCAGGCGGGCTCAAATTCGCAATCCTGCTTCCTGCCTCAGCCTCCCGAGTGCTGGGATCACAGGCTTGGGCCACCGTACCCAGCTCAATCGTAGTTTCCTAGGTAACGAGTGGTGGAACCAATGCTCTAAAGACTCCGTGAAGACCTCAGCCACCGAAGCAACCCAGGGAGGCTCGGGAGGCACTGCCAGGCTGGGGCTTGGAAGCGGCCCTGGGGGACCAGGTCTGGGAGCCTCGGTTCCTGACGTCCCTGGAGGCCGACGGAGAGGAACAGCTGACCTCCAGGGCTCTCAGGAGGCCTGGAGAGAGAGCTGGGCTAGAGGCCGCGCACCCGCAGGCCAGCCGGCCAGTGCTGTGAATTATTGATCAGCAGACAGGAATGTGCAGCAGGGTCATTTTCCTGCCCCGCCAAACTGCTCCAGAGGATTTAACTGCCTGTTTCCTAAATTCCCCCGGGCGGCCTGGGGTGGGGTTAGCTCTGCGCCATTTTGCGTGAACCCGGTATCCAGGGTGAAAGTGGATGCTGTGGGCTTCTTGGTGTGGAGTCGGGAGGAGCTCAGGGGGCTCCGGGCTCCACTGTTGCAGGAGGTCCCTCTCTGTGCACCCCAGCTCCCCTCCCTCCCCCCCAATCGGGACCCCCTCATTTGACCGTCGTGCGGGGTAGTGAGAACTCCCCAGGCCTGCAGGGCGCTGGGCTGTGTACTTCCCATCCCTCATCCCGGCCGAGGGACACACAGCGTGAACAGGACTTTAGGGACAGGACGGGCAGCTGGCTCCTGGCCACAGTTTGCCAGTCTCTGTTGTAGAAGAAAATGGGATAAACATTTTCATGGCCCTGAGTCAGTTGATTTCTTAGTGACGGCGGTCAAAGCAGGACCCATAAGATGAAAGCTGATGTGGAAACAATAAAAATGGAAAGCACCTCCTCCTTTGAAAGATGTTAAGAAAATGAAAATATTGCCCTAAATAGGAGAAGATCTTCGCAAAGCATATATATTGCTTGTATCAGAGATTGTTGGGGCCGCTGAAGCTGAGCACACGTGCGGGGCTGTGGCGCGGCCCGGGCGGCTGAACTGAGAACGAGGAGGCACCTCAGCGGGCAGGACAGGCCCCAGCTGAGGCCACCTAGAAACGTCCTGGATAGTTCTCCTTAATTAGCATCGTCTGTTGCTCCGAGGGGTCCCTGAGCCCCTCCCAAGATCCTGCTCAGGTTTCCTCCACTGTCCACCTAACTCCTTGCCTGTTCTGATTAAATACAGGCTGCCCAGGGTCAGTCGGCCAGCCGGCTAGCAGAGTTAGGAGCTCTGCCCAGGATGTGAGTCCTCCTGCAGCCCTAAAGCCCATGCTGCTCGTCTCATTCCTTTGGGCCCCCATTTGGGGGTTGGGGGGGTCTATGCACAGACCCCAAGAAATATGTAAAGAATCCTTAGAATAATAAGAAAATGAATAAGCTAATTAGCAAGCTTTCTATCGAGTCTTTAGTTTCCTGATAATCTCTTTGAATTTGCTTCATGAATTCTAGGTTTTTTCTGAATTCTTCATTAAATTTTTCTCTCCATTTGTGTTCCTCCATTCTTCTGTCTGTGTCATCTTGAGAGGTGCCCAGTCCTTCTTTTATTAATCTACTTATCTCTTGTTTAATTTGAATTAATATTTCAGTTTCGGTCCCGCTTACGAGGTCCTGAAGATATCTCTTTATGTCCGCTAACGCTGTGTTTGATGTTGCATTTTTGCCGCCCTCAATCTCTTTTGTATTTTTGCCGCCCTCAATCTCTTTTGTATTTACCTCTCCTGGATCAGTGTTCTTAGGGTTGGGGGCTGGGAGTTGTTTCTTATTTCTCCCTTTCGTCATGTTTTTGGTTCCTTCCATACAAGTGCACAGTGTAATGCCCAGACCCTTTTCTCCTTGGTTAAGGCTGCTCTAGAGGGCGCAGGCTAGGAGCTTTAGCCCTCTTCAATACGTTATCAGAGATTAGAGTTCACCCACGGGCAGTGTGCGCTAGCTCCTCCCTTCTGGGCCAGTCAGCCTTTGCAGGCCTTCACTGTGTCAGTGTGCACTGATCTCAAGGAAGTAATATTGTAGTGACTCACTGGGTCCCTGCCAGGGGCTCGGCCTAGTCCAAGCAGATTCCACCAATCCGCTTGGCGAGGGGAGCAACCAACTGAAGCCACTTCCTTATGGAGTTAGGGCTCTCCTGCCCAAATCCAACATGTCGTCCAGTCGATTTCCCCTTTCCCATGGGAGGGTCTTATTTCCCATCACTCACCGCGTGTTGATGCCAGTCCCTACAAACTGCAGGGCTCCTAGAACTCTGACTTCAGCACGGCTGCGGTGGGAATTCACAGTGCCTCTGGGTGGGTCGTGTGCAGTGCCGGTCCGGGCGAGCTGCACGCAGGGCTGTTCAGCTCCACACTCCAGCGGCTCAAGCCAGTCACTTTGGTGCGGATCGCTTGTTCAGGTCGGGCAGGAATTCAGGTGGCTCGACGAGGGCGCTGTGCTCGCTGATCTTAGCTTCTCTAATGGTAGCCCCAGGACCTCATATTCGAGCAGTTTTTTGCACTTTAGTTTTTTCCATCTCTATCTGTTTGGGTCTCTCCAGGGTGTTTTATTCTGGCATTTTTTAAGCTGTCTCTCTCAGAGAAGGTCTCTCTCCTGCTACCTACCAGTCCGCCATCTTGTCTTCAATCTCAAGCTAATTAGTAAGTGGGCAGTCTGGACAGACGGTTCACCTGAGATGGTTAATCAGTACATGAATCTGCGAGTACATGCCTGTAATCCCCGTACTTGGGAGGCTGAGGCAGGAGAATTGGTAAATTCAAGGCCAGCCTTGGCTAAAAGGTGGATTCAAGTCCAGCCTGAACTACATAGTGAAACTGTCTCAAAAAAAAAAAAAAAAGCCAGGCATGGTAGTGTACTCCTGTAATCTCAACACTCAGGAGGCTGAGGCAGGAGGATTGTTGTAGATTCAAGACCAGCTTGGGCTACAAAGTGAGCCCAATGAGCACAAGGCCAGCCTGAACTGCATAGTGAGACCCTGTTTCAAAAAGACAAAAAAACAAAAAAATCACCCATGTTTATAGAAGTGCGATTTGTAATAGCCAAATCTTGGAAACAACCCAAATGCCCATCAACCAAGGAATGGGTAAAAGAGATACAGTGTGTTTACACAACGGAGCACTACTCAGCTCTAAAGAAGGATCCCATCGAGGCTTTTATAGGCTTGAGACCACACTCATAGTGAAATAAATCAGACTCATATGTGTAAATACTGCACTGTCTCCCCAGTATAAGAAACTGAAAAAGTAAGATCCAAAATCTACAACAGATATTGTAAAAGGGTAAGAAACTGCTCAAAGGGGAAAAATAAATGGGATAGGGGAAAGGAGAAAAGGAAGGGAAAAGAAAAAGATAGAAATTTGCTTATATATACATAAAATAGGATTATCTGACTAATTCGATTAGCTCTTGGAGAAGAACAGTTAGTACTCATAGACCAGTTTTGCATGACGTGACTCTTGAAGATAACAATGTGCCATATAACAACACTGTTAAATTCCTATCTTGTTTTGAAAGCTTATATTGCTATTGTTTTTTGTTATTCTTGAGTTGTTTGTGTCTTATTCTTTTCTTTTTTTTTTCTCTTTAAGATAAAGAAAATATCAATATTTGGAAAGGTGAGCTTGTAGCTTGCTGCCTTTTGCCTTCTGCCTGCCATGAACTAGTTTCCCTCCGCCATGCTGTCCTGCCCTGGAGTCCGTCAGGCTGAACCGAAACCTCCACAAACCCAAAGTTATGATGAACATTTGTTTCTTAAAAAAAAAAAAAAAAAGGCGGACACCATTAGCATCCCAGGATAATGCACACTTAGACCACGGTGGGGCGCTGCTGCACACCTGTCCCAGCGGCTAGCGTTAAAGAGGCTGCCTGTGTCCCATCTTGGGAGATGAGGAGACACAGGAGCTTTCTGCAGCGCTGATGCGAATGTGACACCACAGGACCACTCTGGAAGCAGTTTGGGACATGACCTCCACCACAGGCGACTGTCCCGTAACATAAGCCTTTCCACTCATTTTATGAGTTACTAGAAAACTGCAAGAAAATCAGCCAACCATAGCTGTCAACCTGTCAGCAAGATAAATGTGACTGTATCTGTATCTGAGCGTGTAGCATTCGCCCTAGGAATTCAAGGATGGCTAAAGACAAAAGTGTTAATGTAACTCGTTCTATTAAAAGGCTAAAGGCAAAAAAGTCCTGCAAACACATCGGTAGAACCACGTCGGATAGCTTTCAATACTCATGCCTGGTAAAGTCTCTCAGAAAACTCGGGAGAGAATTCTCAGTCTGAGAAAAGACACAGGTGACACCAGCAGCTTTTTTTGGGTATATATATATATATATATATATATATAACCTAGTGTTTCTCAGATAAGACAAACCATGTGCTATTTGAGCTGTGGTCTGACTTATTTAACTTAACATGATGATCTCAAGGTGCACCCATTTACCTACAAATGACCCAAATCGACCTTTTTTTGGTTCATTTGTTCTGGGACAAGGTCTTTCTATATAGTTCAGGCTGGCCTTGAGCTCACCATGTAGCCCAAGCTGACCTCAAACTCTCAGCAATCCTCCTGCCTCAGCCTCCAGAGTGCTGGGATGACAGGCGCACCATCCCGCCCAGCTAAAGGTACTTTTCTTTATGGCAGTGTAATATTCGATTCTGTATAAATGCCACATTTTCCTTATCCATTCATCTGTTGATGGACATATGTGCTGTTTCTAAGACGTAGCTGCGATAAACTGCTGTAGCAGTAGCCACTTCTACAGGGGGACGAGCCCCATGAACAATAGTAACAAAGGCGACAGAGCAGAAGAGAATCACGCAACATATTAAAACAGGGAGACTAGACGGTGCCAAGATGCAAAAGGCTCCAGGAAGCCAGTAAGAAGAAAGGCAGTGAGCCACCCAATGGACAAATGGGCCAAGGCAAAGAACAGGAAATTCAAAAAAGGGGACATTAAAGCAGAGGTGGAAAGAATCTCAGCCATGCCAGTAAACAGGAACTGCAAATTAAATAATCAGCGTATCAGGCGACAGCCAACTTCACATGAAATTAGTTCTACTACAGTGTCCCCTGCGGGAGGCCGTGCATGGTCCCCTGCGGGGAGTGTAAATGGCTCCTCCATTTGGCCGCACCGTGACGTTAAACACCCACTCCAGTAGCATGCAGGCCCCAGCGCGCCCCAGCGGTCTCCCCTCCATGTGCTTGGAAACTGTTAAGGGATTCTAGGGCACTGTAGACTCTTTTAGGGGACTGTTCCAGGTTCTTGGTGTCCTCAGCAAAAGAAATGGACAAGACACATGAAGAAAAGTAGTGGGGTTTTACATTTCTGTATTTGTTCTTAGTACTGGGGATTGAACTTAAGACCTCAGGCCTGCAAGGCAGGTTGTTACGCCACTGAGTTAAACCCCCAGCCCAGCTTTTACCTTTATTAAAGTAGACAAGAAGTTTGCTCTGCACAGCGAGTGCACCAAGCACAGAAGCCAGGAGTGACCAGGAAGCTAATGGCAAGGTCCTCTGTATCGCTTATGCTTCAGCCTGACGTCAGATCTAGGCCAACCTATCAAAAACTGGTTTGGAGCCGAAAGTGAAGAAAATACTTTCTGATTGGTTCCTCCTGAGCCTGGCCCCAGGTCTCTGTAATGGACAGACCACGCCCACTAGTCCAGCCGGTTGGCCCCGCCCTCATTGCCTCCCTCAAACTCTTCCCGTGGTCTGGGGAGCTGGGCACGGAGGTCGGGAGGTCGCTGCAGTTCTGTCTGACACTGAACCTAGGCAGCCTAGGCAGCCTGGGAGGGGAGTGGAGCCAGGCCAGGAGAAATAGTAAATCGGCTGGCATCAGCAGGACGCTGGGACGCAGTCACTGAGCTGCATCGCTGACTTTCGGGGTGTAGATTCCTCACTGTGAGCGAGCGGGGAAGGGGCGCAGATGGGCTCTGGCGAGGGGGCCTCAAGGACGGCTGTGTTCCAGCGTCCAGATCAGCGCAGACACGAGGGGGAGCTGAAACAATAATGCTGGGGGAAGAAGGCAACTCACAACGTGAGGCCACCAATGTGACAGTGTTTCCGTGAATTTTAAAATTGCACGAAATGAAATAACGCATGCATAGGTGTGAAAGAACGGGACGCAGACGGGGGACTGTGTTTGCCTCCGGACACAGAAGGGGAGGATAGAGCAGCGAGATGGCCTCCTTCCTGTGCTCCTGCTTTCTCCCTGCTCGCTTCACTTCTTAAATGAGGAGAGAGTACCTGGGCGCGCCTTGCTTAACCTGAACTGTGCCATGCAGGTGAACACAGTGTGAACTCCACCTGAGAGGCGAGTCACACGTTCCAGAGGGAAGGGGTTGGCTGGGCTCAGCCTGTTGGGGACTCCCCAGACAGCGTCTGTCCAGAGGACTGCGGTGGAGGCGACCTGGCTGGGGCTGTGGTGGTGGCACCGGGACTGTCATTTGGTTGGAGAAGAGGTGCCTCGGTGGTGGCCCTGTTCCAGCCGCCCCTAAGAGCAGCAGGGGGGCTAGAAGCCTGGCCAGAGGCGTGGACAGCGGGGCTGCTGCAGGAGTTCCAGCCCAATCTACACGGACTCCAGTAAATGTCAGCGCTGCCGCAAGTGAGCTGGGGGCTTGGGGACAGTGACTCAGCACCCGTTTTTATCTATAACCAGAGAGAACAGGAGTCACCTGCTTTATTATGCAAAGCACTGAGGCCCTCCTGGAGGAGGACTGCCCCGCTCTGCCTGGGCCACGTGGCCACGTGCCCCGGTGCCCCTCACTGTCCCCAGAGCTTGGGTGTGGGCTTCTGTGACGTCTCAGGGCGAGCTCATGCCCGCTCTGTCCTTTACCTCTGCATGTGCCCAGCAGAGAACAAGCGTGGCCTTGTCGGTCCCGGGGCAGAGAGGACGGGGTCAGGGCTGTGTCCCCCTGGCTGGCACCTGGCTTGGCCAGGGGCTGGGGAGCTGCAGCGTGGCTGCTGTGCCGTGACCTACACTCCTCCCCGTCCCGGGACAGGCTGAGCCCCCCCGCCCCCCCGCAGGAGGAGCGGTCAGGGTTGGAGGGCTTGCCGCGGCTGACCAACAGCTCCCACGTCGCAGTCACACGTGCAGAATTCTCATTCTCTTCACCCTAGTAGGGTCCTTGTTCCTCGAAGTCATTTGAGGTCTTGGCAGATGATCACTCTATCTTCTCATTTTTATTTATTTCTTTATTAGTTTATTTTATTTTTTGGTCTTTTTCAGACTGGGTCTCGCTATGCAGTTCAGGCTGGACTCGAGCTCACTTTGTAGCCCAGGCTGACCTCAAACCCACACCAATCCTCCTGCCTCAGCCTCCCCAGTGCTGGAATTACAGGTGTGCACCACCATACTTGGCCTAATTTTATCAGCGCACGTTTGCAGTGTAAGTGATCACAATGCTTGTGGGGAGTTGGCACATGTGTGTAACACAGCTGCATCCTTTTTTCTGTTCCATTCTCTCCTCCCCTTCCCTCGAGCTTTTGGGCCTGTTCCCATTTCAGAAAGATTTATCTCCCTACTTCCTATCACCTTGCTCCTTATTTATTCTTGGGGTTTCTCACATAGAGAAACCATCTGATACCTAAGCTTGAGTGTCTGATTTAGTTCACTTGACATTATGGTCTTGAGGTGCATCCGTTTTCCTACAGATGACTCAAGTGCGTCCTTCTTTATGACACAGTAGTACTCCACGGGCGTAAACACCACATTGTCTGTAAGCATTCCTCTGTGGATGGACACACAGGGCACTTCCACGATTTAGCTCTTGTGAAGTCGCTCCGCCTTCATGGGTGCTCTTCCAAGACCTCGAGGGAGAAGAAAAGCAAACCCCGAAGAGGCTCTTCTGCCTGTCTGCGGAGGCTGTCCCCTCTGATCTGACAGTCACTGCCCAAAGCGCTCAGGCCATAAGTGTCCGGAGGGCCGGGACGTGCGGAGCGCAGAGGGCAGATGCAGGGAGCCGCTGGCCACCTGGGGCTCTCGGGGCCGAGTCAGGATGATTAGGCTGGAGCCAGGCGGAGAGACAGTGGGAGCGCGTGGCGTTTTAGGCTGAGACTGGCAGAGTCGGGGCAGGCCGGCCTTGGCCTCACTCCAGAAGCGCGCCCCTGGCAGGGAGGCGGAGAAGCACAGGTTGGAGGCCCTGTAGGGGCACACGGCAGACTTCTCGCGGTGCCGGGGACTGAACCCAGCGCCTCTGTACTGAGTCCCATCCTTAAACCCCTTTTTTAGTTTTTTATTTTGAGACAGTGTCTTGCTAAGTTTTGTCCAGACTGGCCTTGAACTTGTAACCCTCCTGCCTCAACTTCCCAGGGTGCCACCGTGCCTGGCTGGGAAGACCCCTGAACACAGACAGTGTGCATAGCTGGGAGCCTGGGGATCGGAGCAGGCAGGGGCTGGGCCCTGGGTGGGAGGAGGAGGCGCCCTGGGTTTTGTGGCCCGGAGTGGGGGGTGCTGGCTAGAGGAGGCTTGGACAGCTCCCCTTGGCCAGCTGGGAAGACATGGCGAGGGCTGGGGTGACCCCATTTGTCCTCGGTGGTGTGAGGAGCAAGCCAGTCCAGTGTCCACAGTGGATGAGGGTTTGCAGCATCTGAGCCCACAAATCACGCAGTGCCTTGACCAAAGGGCCACACGACAATGGAGCTTTCTGTTCTGGGAAATTGCCCAGTGTCCACAGACCCCGTATGTGGCTGTCCCAGCACTGTGTGCACGTGGATGCTGGGACTCGGGAGTGCGTCCCTTGCAGCCTCCAACCTGCAGAATCATTGCAGAGGGCCACCAGCCGTGGGCAAATGGCCATGCCCTTCCAAAGGAATACTACACAGCAGTGAAAATGAACAAATCACAGCTACATAGCTAATAACATGACTCTTAGAAACACAAAGTTGAGCAAAAATGGAAAAAAAATTATACCTGGGAGGTTACTTGTAGAAAATGCCCAAGCTTGCACCACTACAGTTAGAAGTCAAGGTGGGGTTAGCTTTGGGGGAGCTGTCTTGGTCATTTGGGGCTGCTAGAACAACACTACCGTAACCTGGATGGCATAAGCAACACACACGCGGTTCTCGCAGTGCTGGAGATGCCGGCATGGTTTCCCAGATCCAGAGGGAGGCGTGGCCTGGGCGGCAGGCGTGTCCTCCATCGGACAAGGCGGTGCACCAAGCTGGACGTTTCACTGTGCTTGTGCATTTGTCGGTCGGGCTGCCCTGGGGTTGGGGCAGCAGCTGAAACCAGAGCAATCACTTCCGCCGCAGCCCTGGAGGCCGGAAGTCCAAGGTCGAGGTGCGGGCCTCCCTGGGGAGGGCTCTTTTCCTGGTGCTCAGCTGGCCCGGCTTTGGCCCCTAGGACTCGGGAGGGACCGGCGAGATTTCTGGTCAGGCTTCACGCAACTCCAAGTGCCCCGAGGCCCTGGCCCCCCATCCGCCACACAGGGACAGGGCGGAGGCTCATCCGGTCCAGCTGTACTTTGCGGTATTACTGCACTTAGGGGGAAACTGAGGCACGAGGCGGCATGCTAGCAGGGTCGTGAGAAGAAGCAGACCTCAACTCCTGGCACAGCGGAGGAGCGGCGGCAGAGGCAGCGCGAGCGTCTGGTGCGTGGACCCTGTGCAGGGGTCCCCTCAGTGACGCTCCCGTCCGTCCGCTGGCTCCAGGAACCGGAGAGCCCTTCTCGCCGGCTCCGTGCCGCGAACCCCGCCGTATCTTTTCTGGGTGTCGGGAGGCTGATGAGCTGCTGCAGCTGAGAGAGGGATGAGGAAGGCGAGGCAGGGGTGTGGCCGCGTCCTCTGGCACCGGGACGTGAACTGGGAAGGGCGAGGAGGACGTTGGTCACTAGGAGGCCCTCCGTGGACGCAGGGCTTGCGTCTCTTCCGTTTGCCACTCTGCTCCCGTGGGACTGTGTCTGCATGGAGCAGTGCTCACCGCACGCACATCGTAAATGAACGATGTCAGGCGCGGTGGCGCACACCAGGAATCCCAGCAGTCTGGGAGGCTGAGGCAGGAGGGCTGCAAGTTCCAGCCCTGCCTGGGCAACGCAGCAAGACTGTCTCAATAAAAAATGGGCTTGGGATGTAGCTCAGAGCAAAGGCCCTGGGTTCAAGGCTTATACCAAGTAAAGAGGGTACCATGAAGGAGGGGGAACGCTCCCCATGCACCCCCAGTGCAGCCAGACCCTGGCTAAGCAAAGATCCTTCCTTGCGTCCCTCTGACAGAGGAGGCTATACGGGCCTGGCCTCCTTGCTGGCTGTCAGGACTGGAACCCCGGCTGTCTGTTCTCCAGTGGGTGAGGCTGCAGCCGGTTTGCAGTCCTGGGGTACAGGTGGGACAGGTGTGGAGCGGGGGCTGGGTTAGGGTGCGGGTGCGGGGTGCCGGGGTGGGAGGATGGGGCCGGCACCTTCCTCAGGGTAGGGAGCGCGGTGAAAAGGCCCAGGCGGGGCAGCCACAGTGACGGTGGAGAGGAGGAGGGCGCGCGGTGGGCGGCCGGCCCGAGACAGCAGTGCTTTCCTGGCCCGGGTGCACGGAGTCCCGCCCGCACCTGCACGACTGCAGCGGACCCGCGAGTGTGGCCTGCAGGGCGCCGCCCGCGCGCCGCAGCGACCCCAGCCCACGCGGCCTGCAGTACGACCCCTCCGGCCGCGCCCACCCCGCCAGGTCCTCCGCCCACGGGTGGTCTCTGCCGTGACTCGGCACCTGGGCACTCAAGGTGCCCCCTCCCCGAAGCTCTGAGCCGGGAGCCCCGCCCCCACCCGGCCGGCGCCCTCCTCCGCCCCTCCGCCGCCGGCGCCCCGCACCCAGGTTCTCCGCCAGGCGGGGTTCCCGCCGCGCTTGCGGGGCGGCCGAGGGGCGGGGTCGGGCGCGGGGGAGGGGCCTGCGACGGCGACGCCCCCGCCCCGCCTCGCCCCGCCCGCCGGGCTCTCGGCGCAGCGCAGCGCCGCGCGCGTCCCCAAGCCGACACAGCCGCCGCCGCCGCCGCCTCCTCGCGGGCGCACGACGCAGCGCGCTCGGGCCGGCCGGGATGCGCGCCCCGGACCCCGCGCGCCCGAACCCGCGGCCGCCCGCGCCCCGCCCGCCCCCGGCCGCGATGCCCGCCCCCCGGGGCCCCGGCGGCCCGCGCCCCTGCTAGGCTGCGGCGGCATGGCCCGCGCGCCCGGCGCGACCTCTGCGGATTGCATCGGTGCGCGGCGGCGGGGCATGCCCAGGGCACCGGGCACGGCCTTCAATGGGCGAGGACACGGACACGCGGAAAATTAACCACAGCTTCCTGCGGGACCACAGCTATGTGACCGAAGGTAACGTACGTGTAGTCTGAGGCCCCCTCCGGCCGGCCGCGGCGTGGGGATGCCGTCGCACCGAATGCCCTCCGAAGGTTTGGACCGCGCGTGTGTGTCGTGTCCCCCCGCCCCACCCCGCCTCACCCCGCCCCGGGCCCGGCAGGGAGGGGGCCCCGGGACCCGGACCCCGCTCTGCGCCGCCCGCCCGCCCGCCCGCCCTCGGGGAGCCGCTGCGCCCCCGCCGGGGACGTCATTTTCCAAAAGGCCCTGCTGCGCCCATCGGACGCGGAGAGCTCGGCTCTGCCCCATCCCCTGGAGATGAAGAGGGACCCAGAAAAATAAAAATAAGAAAGAAATTAATGAATACCTGTCGCCAGATCCCTGTAGAGGCGCGCCTGCCCTGGGCCATCCCTGCGCCCCCAGAACCGGGGACCCTAGGTGGGTTCGGGCCTGGCCTTCTCCTCCTCGGGAGTTAGACAGGGACAGGCGGAGCCAGGCCACGCTGGCAGGGCTTCCCAGGAAGGTGGGACGTGCCCCCGACAGGCCCCGGGTCCCGAACGCCCCAAGTTGTGCTTTTCAGCCCAGCCCCCACCACAGGGTGCTGGAGCCCGGAGGATCTGCGCCCCTGGGGAGGAGCAGGAACTTCTGGGGTCCCCTGCTCGACCAGGCCCGGGCACAGTGGGACAGCGCCGGGGAGCAGCCGGGGGATGGAGTGACCCTGGGTGGGGGCTGGGGAAGCCCTGCCGCGCGTGGGCTGCGGCGCTGGGGACTTCGTGCTGGGACCTCCCGGGCGCGGGGCGGGGCACCCCCAGTGCACCGGCCCCCAGTACTGTGGTTTCCAAGTGGCCCCTGGGGGAGGGGTCGGCCTGCGTCCTGGCCTGCGTGGGTGACCGTGCGGGGAATCGGCGTGGGTCCCCTGCTGTCCGCCGCCGGAGGCCGCATTCGCTGGAAGCCAGGCCGTGCGGCTGCTGGGCCGACCAGGGGCGCGGGGCCGGTGCGGAGCTGAACCGCTGAGTCACGCTCGGCGCCGGGCGCGAGAGGGGTGGGGCCGCGGGACCGGGACCCGGGACAGGGCCTGGGACCCGGGCCGCGCGGCCCGGCCGGCCGGTCTCTGCCCTTTGTCGCCGGCGCGGCGAGGTGGAGCAGATCGGCGTCCGGGCTGGGGCTGAGGAGGCGGCCGGCTGCTGGCAGGTGCCGAGACCGGGCTCCGAGGCCTTGGCCGGTTTCCAGCTGCCCCTGTGCCCTTGCTCGGGGCTGGGGTCGTGGGACAGGCTGCGTTGGGCACAAAGCTGGCTCGGCACTTCAGTGGCGTTTTCATGCAGCCCCGTCTGTAATCCATCGCTGGCCCTCAGCGGGGAGCACCAAGGGCCTAAGGGCGCCGCTGCCCACCGCGTCCTTTGCCGGGCACAGGCTTCCTGAGTACCCTAGGGAGCAACCCTCGGTTTGCCTTGGGGACCTGGGATTCCCTGTCCCGTGCAGCCTGCATTCATTCTAGCAGAAAGCCCTGTCCCGCCACCGGCGAGCCCGCTTCCCCATCTGTGAAATGGGTGCGGGTGAGGCGCTTCAGCGGCGCAGGCTGGCGTTTCTGGCAGGCTCAGGGAAGAGGGGTCATGGGAATGAGATCGAGGGTGTTGCGCACCCGCAGGGTGCCCGGCCCTCCCACACCGGACTCACGGAGGAGCCTGCACCCCGCTCTAGATGAAGGACCCAGCCCAGGGCAGGGCTGATGCTCAGGTGTTGGGAATGCAGACGGGAGCCATCTCAGCAGTCCCTGCCCCGGGGGAGGGCAGACTCCAGGACAGGCAGCAGCGATTGCTAGGATTAAGCGAGGGTTCTGGCCTCCCTCTGCGGGACTGGCGTTCTTGCTGTTGTATCCTGAGTGTATGTTATACTCTGGGCACGGAGTAGTCAAGATCTGGCCTGTGCCAGATGGACTTGTGTTAAAATTATGCCTTTGACTCCACTTGCTGTGCTGCCTTGGACAGATTACTAAACCTCTCTGAGCTTTGCTTTCTCTCTTGAGAAAGGGAGGGATAATATGGCTCCTTCTCGGGATCCTTGAGGTGGTCGGTGGTTGTGCTGATGAAGAAGGTACCCATGTGATGTAGAAACAGCCTCTGCGACACTATACTAACTGGGGCTCTGAGAGTCCAGCGTAACCTGGAGGAGCAGGGATGAATGCTGGATGTTGAGATTCAGTTTGCCAAAAGCCCAAGAGTTCAGTTTCCTGGTTGGATCTGGTCTACTTCCTATTGCTTAAGCAAGCGAACATGTTCTTTGTGGGCTCAGGGCCTTTGCACTGGCTGTTTCCCTGCCTGGAGCACCCTCCCTCCTCACTGACTCACACTAATCCTTCCACTCTCCAGTCAGAAGTCGCCTTTGCCGGTGGGAGCCCTGCTCAGGTTCCCACGGCTTCGGCTTGTGAAGCCCTGCGCAGTTTGGGAGGAGTTTAGGTTTGTTAGTCATTCACACCTTGATGCGAGCTGGCGTATCAGCAGGGCTCTCGTTGTGCGTGGTCTTGGCTAAGCTCCACTGCGCTGAGGGTCGCTGGGATCTTTGGGTGTGGGTGCAGGGCATGCAGAACTTGGGGGCGTGGGGTGAGCGGTGAAGTAGAGACTCTTATGACAGTGGGGGGTCCCAAAGAGGGGGTCCAGGGAGAAGAGGAAGCTGGGCAGCCCGGCTGCAGCCCTGGGACTCAGCGCAGTGTGAGTGAGGCGGGCGCTGGGCAGAGGAGGGGACTCCAGGAGCCAGGGCCTGGGTGGCTCTGAGCTGGTGCCCTGGCAGATTCCTCTCCGTGGAGCTGGCCTCACTGGCGTCCTGGATACCGTCGTTCTCTGCCCTCGCCCGACCCAGCCTGGAGAGGGAACCTGTCCCCTGGGGTGGATGTCAAACTGGTCCTCCCTCTGCCCCTAGCACACTGTGGTCCCTTCCCAGAAAGGGACTGTGAGCCCTGGCTGGTTCTGGTTGGTCCGTGGGTGCCCTCCCTTTGCAGGGACCGGATCCAGAGTGGAAGACGCATTTGTTCTAGAGGTTGGGAAGAAGGTAGAGAGAGCTGCAGGCGTCCTCCTTCTCATCATGGTGTGAACGTGGAGCCCCCATGGTGCTTGCAGCCTTCTTGGCACCATGAGGGGAGGGAGTCTTAAACTGACATTGTTGGTGGCAGGGAGGAGAGTGAAGGAGACCTGAAAGCCGTGGTGACTTCTGGGCCTCAGGTCCACTCCACCTCCCGGCTTCTAGTTGCACAGTGGTACACACCCTGCCACTGCACTTTGAGTCAGGTCTGTTCCTTGTGGCCAGCAGCACTCCCAGTCCTGTGGCCTTGAAACAAGTCAGGAAAACACCAGGCTGCCTTGGAATCCACAAGCCATGTGGAGACGCAGGGGACCGAGGGGCTGCTTGGGGGGCCACATCCCGCCCCACTCTGGGAGACCTGCCTGCCGTCCAGCTATGGTCCATGGTCTCGGCGGGGCCTGTCTCCCCAGGCCTCAGTTTCCCTGGCGTTCTAGTTGTCAGGAGGTTTGGTGGATAAAGGCGGTGTGGGTCAGAGCGGGTTGCTGCTGCCATGTCTGCCGCTGAAAGGAACACGGGCCATGGGTTTCAGTCAGTCCCATTTTTCCTTTTATCTTGTTGGGACAGGGTCTCGCTGTGTAGTTCAGGGGCCACCACGCCCGGCTGTTTTTCCTTTTGAAAGATGAGATGAAGTTCGAAGGCAGAGTTTCTGCACCCTTGCCGCGGGCTTGCCTTGCTGCAGAGTTTGGTTTTTGTGCTCAGGAGCCCAGATGACACCTGGATGCGACCTGGTCCTGGCCCTGGCTGTGCGCCTGGGGCACCGGGTGTGTGGGGTGGGGACAGATGGCCACCGGAGGTGGACGCGCAGGGCCCCTGCTGCTGACCTGGTGGTGCCCCGTAGTTCTCCTTCCAATCTTTCTTTAATGCCTGCGTCTGTTTTTAATAAAACCCAAACCGCTCTTTATGTAAACTGTGTAGAAGCTGCTTTTCTAATTTAGCCGGGTGCGTAGGATTTTCCGGGGCTTCGCTGCAGGCCCAGCGGTCCCATGCATCCCCACATGGAAGGACCCATGCTGGGCGCGGGGAAAGTTCCAAGAGCCGGCCACGCGCTCCTGTGCGCCCCGACCTTGCATGCGCGGGCGCCCCGGCCTCTAAGGTGGTCAGTGGCTTCGGAGAAGCAGAGGCTCCCGGGAGCCGATCGCACCCTTTCTTGCTCTAGTCAGCCCCGCGGAGACCAGGGAGGACCAGGAGGAGGCAGCACCCGGTGTCCTCCCCACCACCTCCGCTGCCTGCCTAGGGCAGAGGTTCGGAGCTGCGCCCGCCGCCGGGCAGGAAGCAGGAAGCGGTTGAAGCGGGCTGCATTCCCGCTGCTTCCCGCAGCCCCGCTCGGCTCCGCTGGGCAGCGAGTGCAGCTCTGAAATGTGAATTGTGCCTTGAGCGATCCTGCTTCCCGCCCCAGTGCTGTGTCCCTGCGTGGGTCCATGAGGCCACCCCAAGAGGAGACGGGGCCTCCACCTCGGAGTGGATTCACCCGCTCTGCCAGAGAAAAAGAATTTCCAGGCTGCATCCGGAGAGGGACAGGAGGATTTATCAGGCAGGAAGAAAAACATGCAGAAGGGCGTGGGGTGCCCCCAGGGTGAGGTGTGTTACAGTCCTCATGGGATATTATGTGCTCCAAGGGGGAAATCTGGAATTTGCCAATCTGTAGAAAGCTGGGCTCCATTTAATGGTGAAAGGCAGGACCCCCCTCCCCACTTTGGTTTTTTGAAGCAGGTTTTCGCTGTGTAGTTCCTGCTGGCCCTGAACTCTGTGCAGCCTGGGCTGGCCTGGAACTCACGGTGACCCTCCTGCCTCAGCTTCCTGAGTGCTGGGATTACAGGCATGTGTCACCACATCCAAGGGCTCATTTTGCAGGCTTACTATATATTAAGCCTCTTAGGAGAGAAAAATTTGAGGGTGAATTTCCTAGAATGGGAAAAATGATAGCCTTGTTCATCCACTGGTGCTTAAAAATGGAACGGCCCAGAATGAGGGACTATGGAAATCACCCTACGCATATTTCTCGTTACTTCTGTTAAATCGCAAGTAATGCCATGGTAGATAGGGAAGAAATGAAGACGTGCTAAACTTGACACCTTTTCTCCTACACCACAGGCCTAGGAGCTTTAGTCCCTCTTTTGAAGGTGGATCCTTGGCTCCGCCCCCAGATTTTCTGATTGGTGGGAACAGTGGCACCCTGGCATCCATTGGACAGCTTTTGCCTAGGGGGCGGGACCAGAGCTTTAATGGTCTCTGTTCCTTTGTGCCCCTTGGGCCTCAGGGACTGGGCCACCCTGGCTGTTCTGCTGGAGACAGGCCCAGGGACAGCGGCCCAGTGTTCATTTTTCCTCCTGCTTTGCCGTTTTGGAAATCTTGGGCATTCTCAAATCCTAGTAGAGGAGAGAAGTAACCGTGTCGCCCCAGATCCATAGCGTTTATAGCCATCGTCTGTTGGCTGCTGGGCAAGTCACAGCGCAGTCCCTCCGGCTGTGGATGAGGCTGCTTTCTGCCGCTTCATAATGAGCCTGGGTGAGGGGACTGTCCATGAAGATTCCCTGCCCTATCCTCCCCCCAAACTGGGGAACGGTGTTCTTCAGCGAAAGAATCTTGCATATGCAATTTGATATAAAATTATAATGTTTTTGATGATTCTGAAAGTGTCTCTGTTTTGCCACACACCGGTCGGCATTCGGTAAGGTAGCTTGATTTGTTTGACCTTTGCAAATATCCTAAATGAGAAAATATTTGTTTCAATCCACGTCTGCATACCAGTGAGGTGGAACTGTCCATTCCTTCTGTGCACCCTGTCTACCGATTGCCCTTAGAGGCTGGACACACAGAGGTCAAGGTCAAGGTCATTGGTATCACTCATTCTTTCAACAAATACTTCTGGAGGACAAAGAAGAGCTGGGAGGCTGAGAGTGGGTGAGAGGAAGGAGAGAGGAGAGCGGAGGCCATAGCTCCAGGTCCACCAGCATGCAGGGGACGAAGACAGACATTTGGAGCTGGGACAGATCTGGGCGACCACATGGAGGGGGGTGTGGGGGACACAGATGGGGCACAGACTGTGGCGCCTCCTAAGAAGCAAGGACAGCAGGGAGGAGAGTGACTTCCTGCAGGACAGTGGAAGCGACTGCAGTCTCCTCTGGAGGCCTCTGTGGGGTGTCCCTGTCACTGCCTCGCATTGTCCCCCTTCCATGGACTCTGTCTGCTCTTTAGAGTACTTGATCCAGGTTTCTTTCTTTCTTCTTTTTTTTTTTTACTACTAGGGATCGAACACACGACCTTGCGCTTGCCAGGCAGGCGCTTTGCGGCTGAACTAAATCCCCAGCCCTTCCAGGTTTCATTTGATGGACACCAGGCAGGCCGTGCTCTTCCAGGAACATGGATCCTCCTCTCCCAGGGACGTGGGTGTCAGTGAGAGCACGGGCACCTGAGCACCCTGCTAACGTTAGAGGAGGACCCTGTGCCCCCATAATGCCCTGGCAGGGTCTGCTGGTTAAACAGGGCCCTGCAAAGGCCGACACCTTGGCAAAGTGACCCATGTGGCTGGGCGTGGTGGCACATGCCTGTAATCCCAGCACTCTGGTAGGCTGAGGCAAGAGGAGCACAAGTAAAAAACCCACAGTGGGCAATTTAGGGACTCACCATAAAGCATGAAAAGGGTGGGGGCCGTGGTTCAGAGGGAAGGTCCTGGGTTCGATCCCCAGTACCAGGGAAAAAAAATGACCTATGTGGACTCAATAATTACCTGTGTGGGTTAAATAATGACAAACCACACACACTGGCTATGGTTGCAGTTTATCACTTGGTGAGTACATGCTCTCTGCCAGGCATGATGCTGTGGGCACCACTGTCACCGGTGTGATGGGTATGGCATCCCCGTTTTACAGAGGAGACAGCAGGTGTGGGCACGTGCCTAGTGCCACGTGACTTGGAAGGGCCCATGAGGCAGCGTCTGGCCCTGCTGAATGAAGCACTGTGCTCAGAAGGTGTTGGTTTTGGACTTGGTGCTCCTGGCCTTCCCAGTGTGCAGGTGGGTGGCAGGGGCCTGCAGGGGGCTGTCGCTGGTGATGGAGCCGGGTTCCCGTGCCTTCCTGGCAGGGGGAGCAGAGGGGACATGGTGCTTGTCCCCAACAAGGTCTGAGCTTCTGAGCCCAGGATGTAGTTGCTGCCCAGGGGAGCCGGGGACTCCTGGGAGCCGCTGTGCCACCCAGCACCCTTGCACAGCGGGGGCCATTGTCCTCTAGATTCGGCTGAATGGCGCATTGAGGCAGAACAAAGGCTGCCCGCAGGCCCCGGCCACCAGGGAGGACGGGCTGCCCTGGCAGGGGTGGGCTGTCCCACCGCAGGCCCTGGCTGGGCTCCATCTGGGCCGTGCAGCTGCTGAGGCTGGAACCCGGGCCTGGGCTCCGGGGCTGAGCCGGGCTGTGGCACAACTTTGGGCCTTTGGCAGCGTCTGTGGCCTTGGAGCCGAATTTCAGAGCCACACAGCAGCGAGCGCGCCCAACCCCCGAGGCTTTCAGCCAAGATGAAATGAAATAGGGTACGCACCGCGTGGAGGTCAGAGTAAAATGGAGCAACTTTAAGTTATTAACTTTTGAAATTTTGAAAAAGCATGTCCAAAAAGGTTTTACGAACCCGCTGGAATATGTGCAAAAGTAGAGAGAAGACTATGTCGCGTTGCTACTAGTCCAGTCCCTTCCTTCAAATGCCGTCAAAGATTTTGTTCAACTTCTGCCATTTCCCAGCCCCTCTGCTTCCCAGCTTTTGGCTGAACAATTATTTTTAAGCAAATGCAAGGCTCCTGTGGTTACATCACCAGGCCTCGCTGACTGCTGAGGAGTTTTCTTGCATAACCAAATACCACAAACCCACCTAGCGATGCATACTAATTCCTTGTTATCTAAGTTCTGGCCCAACCTTCCCTGTTGGCTTCCAGATGCCTTAGCCATGAGTTAGTTTCACCCAGAGTCCGAGTCCTGCCCTTCTTTTGCTTTTTTTTTTTTTTTTTCTTTTTTGAGACAGGGTCTCACTATGCAGTTCAGGCTGGCCTTGGGCTCACTTTGTAGCTAAGCCTGGTCTCAAACTGGCAGTCATCCTCCTGCCTCAGCCTCCTAAGTGCTGGGATTACAGGTATGCACCACCACACCTGGCAAAGGAATGAAGCACCAGTATATGCTTTCTTTTGTATGTACCAGGAATTGAACTCAGAACCTTGCACTTGCCAGGCAGGTGCTTCTGCCACTGAGCTACATCCCTGGCCCTCTGCTGTTCTTTTTCTTACAGTTTTCCTGGTGTGGAGCGGGCAGTCCTCTCTCACCTTCAGACCCCTGCCTGGCTGACACACGGATGGGTGCTGTAGAAGGGTTACAGTGCTGCCCTCCTGTCCCTGACCCACACTGGGCTGGCAGTGGCCGCTGGCACTGTGGTAACCAGCCCAGGGTGACCCCTCTTCAGCAGGGCCCCTCCCGCCTTAAGGTGCCAGCCCAGCACCCTGGGCTTGGGAGGTGACTCAGCCAGGCCATACCCAGAAATCACCTCAGAGACCTGCTGAAGGGGCTGTTCCCGTCTCTGGGTGGTGGTGGTGCTGTGTGACCCGACAAGACAGATGCCACATTTCAGTCTGAAAAATCCTGAGCACCCCACACTAGAAGCCCCCCTCGACCCCTAACCCTCTTGGTCCCTGCCTCGGTGTTGCTGTGAGCAAAGTGGGACCAAGCAGGAGGCCAGGGACTCTGTCTTGGAGGCTGTCCAGGAGGCCAGGGCCCAGCACAGGCAGGTCCCGCAGGAGGGGCTGTGGCTGTGAGTTGGGGACCACATCTTGGAGAGGCGCATGGCCCCGGCTTAGAGGCTGGGGTGCAGCACAGGGGCACTGGAAGGTCTGCTGAAAGGCTTCAAATGCTGCGATGAGGGATTTGGATTGATCCTCTTGACACTGGAATCCCGTAGTGGTCCCCGTCATGCCCCATTTGAGACTGTTTCCATTGCTATTGTCAGATGCTTTTACCACAAAAAGACTGGACACGGGCTCATTGGAGGAGGTTCAGAAAATACGGAAAGAGAAAAGGAGAAAGATGAAATCCCATCACTGAAACTATTTCGGCTTCTTTTCCGTGCATATATGTACTCCTGTCCATTTTTGTCTGTCTGTCTGTCTGCTTTCTGCCCACCTTTATTCCTCCAGTGAAAACCTGGAGGAATTTGGAGACAGGACTGTCGCAGAGGTGACTAAAGGAACATGTGCTCCTGTGGGCGGTCCTTGTGCAGAGCCCTCGTGCAGTGGACACCTGCTCTGTGCCCATCTTGTTCTGCCCTCTTCATGGCTTTCCTGCAGCTGTCTCTGTGCACAGTTCCAGGTCAGGACACACAGAGCCTGCTGGACCCTTCTGCCCTGGCCACTGGAGCAATGCCCTGTGGACCAGGGGCTGTGACCATGCAGGCTGAGTAATCTCCACTTCTGGACGCAGACGTCACAGTCAGTGTCAGCGGGAGCGGCTCCTGCTGGACTCTCCCTGCCTGGCTTGCAGCTGTGTCCTCTCCCTGCATCCTCACTGGTTGTCCTTGGGAGGACGTCAGGGCTACTGCACGAGGGCCACCCACAGGAGCACATGTTACTTCAGTCACCGCTGGGACAGCCCTGTCTCCAAACGCAGTCACGTCCTGAGGTCCTGGCATGAGGACTTAGACAGACAGACATACACTGGGGGATGACAGCCATCTTTGGGAGCTGTCACGAGCTCTAGTCAGCTCCATCCCAGTGGTGACAAGGGGACGTGTGTCTGCATGGGGTCGTCGTGAACAGCGTGGTGACGTGTCTTCATACACACTGCAGAGATGGGCGCCTTTTCACAACTTGGCGGTTTTCCTGGGAGGCGCAGCGGCTGCTTTTGAGTCTGTTTTTAACACAGCTTTTCTTCACAGCCAAACCCAGCAGTGTCTGCGGCTCCTCCCCGGAACCCCCCCCCCCCACATGTGTCCTGTATTTGCTGAGGTAACTGTGAGATACGTAATGCTTTTGTGACTCGCCTTCCTGTAGGATCCAGCATCCTAGTGTACACTGCTTGGCCGCAGTGTCCATCCACGTGTGAGGTGTGCGCATCCTTTGGCTGTTTTTCTGCGTCAGATGTCATCTCGGTTCCTAACAGCCCCCTGGCTTGTCGTCTGTCTCTGGTTGAGTTTCATTCTGTGTGGCCAGGTGTCGGTGTTTGCACAGCTCTCCTGGGGATCGACTTCCCCTTGCTTGGCTGTGACAGGAACCAGCAGAGTGTGGTGGAGGTGACACTGTGTGGTTTTGGAGGCCAGGTCACAAAGAGGCCACCCCAGAGCCAGGCCTTGTTCTTTGTGGGACGCTTGGTCTTGGAAGCCAGCCACCTATGTGGGCAGCCCAGTGGGCTGTGGAGAGGCGCTTGGAGGGAGGAGGAGGCGCCTGGCTGAGCAACCAGCCAGCAGCTGAGGGGACGAAGGTGACCGCAGAACCCCAGCCCCTGCCACGCCATCAGGGTTGTGGGAGTTGTGCTGTCTGCACCACGCCCTACCCCGACGGTGTCTGTGAGGGGCTGTCTGGTCAGGGAGCTTTGCTACGCAGTAGTGGACACCTGTGTGGTCATGCGTCCCTCTCCCCCAGCTGCCCCTCATCTCCTTCGAGGCCACCTGCCTGCTGCTGCACGCTCCCGTGATTCTGGGGGTTCCTGGGAGCCTCTCGCCCTCTTCCTGCTTGGCCTCTTGATGCTGTGGAGCCCAGACACCAGCACCCACTCCAGCCGGGAGAAGCCTCTCAGCGCGGCGCAGTTGAGAACCAGGACCGGAGCCCAGGGCTTCTGCCTCGTCCATATCCGGCTCAGCTGCTGGTGCCCAGCGAATGTGCTTGTGACAGAGCGGGGGACAGCGGCACCTCTGTGTGTGAGCTCAGACCACACAGCTTGCTCTCTCCAAGGTGTCACCCCCGGTCTGGTCAAACCCCTGGGGACAGACAGTCTTCAGCTGGCACAGGCCACACACAGCGATTTCAGGTCCTGTGGATTCAGGGACACCGGCCCCGACGGCGCCCCTCAGATCTTACCTGGGGGAACTGCATGGGTTCCACAGAGCCTCACTTGGTGGCTCACTCCCCAGTCCCCAGACGGACGCTGTGATGCGTCACTGAGGCGCCTCTTCCCACACACAGCTGTTCACCCGCAGACAGCACTGCGTGTGGCAGGACTGCGCCCTGTCTCCCCGCCACACACGTCCCTGTGTGTCCCCTCATGCTCCATCCTAGGCCACAGGACATTGTAGGGCAGGGCCTCGGGGCAGTGACTGCATCCTGACGGGGGAGGCCTGTCCGGGAACCCCTGCCCCCCCTGCCAGGGAGGGCACAGCAAAGGTGCAAGGGCACCACTGTGAGCCGGGAGACCGCCTGTGCCGGCACAGGTCTGCCCGCCTTGATCTTGGACTTCCGGTCTCTTCTGGGAGTGCAGCTGTCCAGTGTGTGTGGGCCACCCAGGGTCCTGTATTCATCATGGCAGCCCAAACGGACCACACCCTTCTTAGGGACAAACACACATGACGTTTCTCAAATACAGAGAGTTAGCTGGGCATGGTAATGTACCCCTGTAATCCCAGCACTCAGGAGGCAGAGGCGGGAGGATCGCTAAGAATTTGAGGCCAGTCTGGGCTGCATGGTGAGTTGACAGCCTGAACTGCACAGCGAGACTCTGTCTCAAAAAAACCCAAAAACCGAAAACCAAACTGAAAAAACCCAGATAACTGAAAGAAGGAATTGGCCAATCAGGCATTCAGCAAAGACAAGAAGAATGATAATGTGCTTGTCTAGCAGGCAACAGGCCCTGGGTGTGTCTCCAGCACCATCCAGACACAAACAGGGAAGCAAGCAAGCAAGCAAACAAAACATCAGCAACACAGGCACAAAAAAGGTGATGGGAGGTGGCTTCCAATTGAGTGTGGGCGGGGCTACAGAAGCGGTGCATCCTGGGAAATGCTGAAGCCGCTGCCCTTTGAGAGGCTACCGGGACTCCTGAAAGTGCCACATGGTGTTGAAACCTTGGGTGCTGATCTAAACTTAGCCTCAGGGCTTGGGCAGGGCACAGACACACAGCAAGTCTGAGCTCTTCCCTCGGGCCGCAGCCCCTGCGATCCTGGCATCTGAAATCACAGCCTCCTAAATGAACAGCAGTTTACTTTGACTTCCCTGTCCACGTGTAACACTCAGCGTGCGAGTTCTTAATGTCTTGGCAGAGTGTTAAAGGTCACGGGGTAGTTGATTGCTAAGGTGGCTCAGAGTGGCTTCCGCCTGCAGGGTCACCTTTGGGGAGTCCCGGGTGGCTCTGAGAAGTGAGAACCACCGGCTGGCTTTGCAGATGGGCAGCCTGGTGCCAGGTGCGCGTCCGCAGGCCGGGGCTGAAGACTGTGGTCCGTGTTGTGATCGCGTGGGGACTGCAGTCCGAGCTCTGGGTACTGATGGGCTGGCCTGGGGAAGAGGAGGTGCCTGGAGGCCCTCGCTGCGCGGTGGCCCAGCAGCCCCGGGGTCACCGAGAGGGATGCGGCTCTGCAGGTGTGAGCTCGGCCGGCCCGCTTCTGGAAGGATCCAGCAGGATGGCAGAGTCACAAGACTGAATGACAGCGGCCCTTACGCCAGCTTTCAACCGGGAAGGTGATAAAAACAACCGTGAAAATTTTATAGCCCTGAGGAGAAGCCAGGCTCCTTACTGAAGCTGTGAAAATATAATCCATCACCTCGCGTCCCAGGCTGTCAGACCGGGAGCTGAGTTGTGTACGGGTTAAGGTGATCCTGGTGAGGGGATTTGATTTGTGTTTCTCTATTTTTATCTCAGTATAAAAACACTTGAAAATGCAGAAAGTAGAATAAAGGGGTGAGGGCGGGTAATGTCCTTGATTTCTGCCCCAGAAACATTGCTGTCATTTTATGTATTTTTCTATCAGTCGCCTCCTAGATTGTAACATAAATAAGTTTTGTATCATTCAAAACATTAAACACAGTGTAAACATTTCTCCTCTTATCATGGACTCTGTGTAAACAGGTTTTTATTTTTTATTTTTTTTGGTACCAGGGATTGAACTCAGGACCTCGAGCTTGCCAGGCAGGTGCTTAAGTTGCTGAACTAAATCCCTGGCCCTATTAAACAGCTTTTATCAGCTGCATAGTATTCCGAGATGTAGAGATTCTTATTTGGTCAACAGTGGATTCATTCATCAGGTTGGTGTTGTCTGGGGTTGGGTGTGGATGGGGCAGAAGGATGCAGGGAGCAGGAGCACGGCCAGGCCTCTCCCCCGACTTCTGGACCGGGGAGATACAGCAGATGGCCCTAATCCAGGGTGGTGGGCTGGGGTCCTGTCGAAGCAACCGGCATGAGAAATTCAAAGGTTGCGTGGTGGCCAAGGAGCAGCTGGTGGTGCCGTGCAGCACGGGGAGTGAGGGCAGCAGGACGAGGGTGTCCTAGGCTGGGGGGGGCGCTTGTGGCCGCACAAGGAGGTGAGAATCGCTGTGTGCCGGGTTGCTGGAGCATTACTCTCACATCTTGCAGATCCGGGCCAGCATAGGGGAGTCTGTCCAGGCAGGGAAGGAGCGGCCGCTGAGAGTGACCACAGTCTCAGGAGCCCCAAGACAGACTTGCGGGGCAAAGGGGGCATGGGCACTTCCGGCAAAGGCCAGAAAGCGCCAGTCAGGTTTCAGAGCTGGCAGTGGGAAGAGGCACTGGGTGGTCAGGTGTCTGGGCCACATTGGAGCGCCCTAGGTGCAGAGGAAGGAAGGCTGGGCCTCCGCTGGCGTCACTGGTGAATTCAGACCCCAGGTGGGTGGAGGCTCAAGGGCCCTTCTTTGTCACTGCTTGCTGGGACACCATGCCTGACATGCTTGATTTAAAGAAGAGGTTGACCTTGGCTTATGGTTTTGAAAGCTTCAGACCACAGTCGGACTGTAATGCAGAAACAGTACGGTGGAAGGCCTGGGGGAGGAGAGTTGCTCACTGCATGGGGGACAGGAAGCAGCGAGAGAAGGGAGGAGCCAGGAGGGAGATGAACACTTCCAGGCCCCTCCCAGGCCCTGAGGCCCCACCCACACCACTAGGCCCCGCCCTAGGCCTGCCGCTTTACTCAAGGCCCCGCCCCAGCCACACATATAATGTTAGCTTTGACTTTTTTTTCGTTGTTGTTTTTTTCTTTTTTCTTTTGGTATCTTTGAAATAAAATGGATTAGCTTTGGGTTCTTGATGGGCTATTCCACGGTGGATGTGGCACCTCCATGATCCGGTCACCCTCCCTAAGCCCTGCCTCTGAGCACGCAATGCTCTGCAGGACTTTCTGGATCTAAACTGTAACACCCCTCTATCATTGCCCTTCCTCACCCCCACCTCGGTGTTGCAGGTTCCGGGCTGACGATCATCCCTGTAATTCAGAGCAGTCTGCGTCTGGCTCTCTAGGAGCGCAGTGTGTGGTGAGAGGCCAGGAGTGTTAAGGGTCCAGGTAAAGTTCTGAAGGTGACGTTGGCTAGTAAGCTGACGTTGAGACTGGCTGAATGTCTTGGGGTGAGTAGAGTCAGTGCACATACAAGGCCCCTCAGAGTCCTCTGTAGATTAGAACCAACTTGCTAGGTTTGTCATTTGGAGTCAGGGTCTCATTTTGCAGTTCAGGCCAGCCTTGAGCTCACTTGGTAGCCCAGGCTGGTCTCAAACTCGCAATGATCCTCCTGCCTCAGCCTCCCTAGTGCTGGGATTACAAGCATCCACCACCATGCCCAGTTTGGATTTGTCTTTCTTGCTTTAAAAAACAAAAAGGATGGATATCACGGGTTGGGGGGACTCCCTTGTCATCTCTCTCCATGGGGTCTGGTGGAGTGGGTTGGGGCACTGGTCGTGGTGTGAACCTGGCAGTGCCAGGGGTAACTATCCTGTGGCATGGTGAATTCATGACACTGCTGTGTGAGGACACGTCTGTAGACCTCTGTCCCCTCCGGGAGGTGGGGGTGACCACTGCCACTCAGGAACTGAGCCTCAGAGTCCACGCCGTGACGCCTGTCATGTCTGGAGCGCTGTGGTTACAATGGCAGGCACAGACGGCTCTTGCTCTTGAGGACAGGTGACAGCCGCTTACTGTGTCCCCTGGTTCTGTGCGGTGGGGACTTGGGCAGAGCTTGGCCGGGCAGATTGTCCGTGTTGGATGTCGCCTGCTGAGCCTCCTTGTGCAGCTGGGCTCATGTGTGGGTGGTGACTGCCCAAAGGTGGGGCTCCCCTGCCCAGTGTGGCCGTCTGGGGACAGTGGGACGGGTCCCCTAGTGAAGCCACACGGCCTCTCCTGAGGCCCCCAGAAGTCTCCCTGCACCTGGGTGTGTGCAAGGTGAGTCAAGTCGTCCACGAGCAGACGGGGCAGGTGGCAGAGCTGGGCCAGGCACCATCCCAAGCTTGGGCGCTGCCCCTCTGTGAAGCCCAGGCTCTTGTCCTTCTGCCTGGGCAGAGGATGCCCTGTACCCACTGTCCAAAAGCAGCAAACACATCCTTCCTTTTGCTCTTTCCTTTTGTCTGGAAACAAGGTGAGCGGAAGTTTCCCTTAGGGCTCAGCCGGACCTGGGGTTCCTGCGTCCCTGGATGCGTGGGTGGGGACTTTCAGTGCGCATGGGACAGCCCATGACACCCCTGTCCTGGCCCTCTCCGTCCCCTGCACAGGTTTGGAGGTGCTGCATCGGGGCTCTGTGGCTGTGTGGGCCGCTCCGCTCTCTTGCCGGGCCCTGCGTCGGGGAGCAGGGTGGGAATGGGGGAGCAGGCTGGGTTTCTGCTCGGCCTACTCCACACAGCCTGGCGCTGGGAAGGACAATCCTCATTTGCTCACGGCAGCCGTGCCGCCGTGGTGGTCTGGGCCCGGGCTGTTGCCCTTCGGGAAGCTTTAGACTTGGGCAGGACCGGGGAGTCGTCGTCGTCATTGATGGAGCCCCAAACCACCCAGCCCAGCCCCTCGGAGACCAGGCTGTAAGGGAGGAGGCGCGGTGGTCACAGGAGGAAGCTACTCAGGTCCTGTGTCCCCCTTCTCCCTGGTCACCCCCAGCCCAGCGAGGCTGGGACTTCATTACACTTTGTCTCTAAACAGGCGGCTATAAAACCTATCAGCAGCGCAGCACCTTCCCCATAAAACAGGCTGCGGGGATTTATGACCCGGCCTCCACCAGGGCTGCGCCGAGTGAGGCGCCCTGCCCCCCACCCCCGCTGCTACACGGGACGCAGAGGTGGGCAAGGCCGGCCGCAGACAGGAAGCATCTTCGCTGCAACATGTGTGCCCAGGATTGGTGCCAGTGAGAAGTTAGATGTCACTGGGGATCGAGGTTATTTAAAAATGAGCTGAGGCACTTGGGAGGCTGAGGCGGGAGAATTGCAAGTTCATAGTCAGAGGAACTTAGTGGGGCTAAACAGAAAAGGGCTGGGGTGTGACTTGGTGGCAGAGTGCCTGCCTAGGGTACGGAAGGCCCTGGGTTTCATCCCTGGCGCAGTAAAAGGAGCTGGCAGAGCCCCCAAAGTTGCTGCCTGTGCTGAGAAGCCCTGTGGGCAGGAAGGGGTCTGAGGTGACTGGGACCCTTTGCACAGAGTCCTCCTCCAGGGTGCTGCATGGTGACCTCGTGATGCAGGGTCCTGGGGTTGGGGGACTTGAGCATGTCCTGATGGACCGGGTCTGTGTCCCGGGTCCCTGAGCTAAGCTGGGTCGGCAGTGGCCACTGCTGGGACAGTGTAGGAGGAGCTCATGGCCCAGAGTCCCTGGGGGAGAGGGGGCCATGCGCCCGCCTGGGTGGCAGCAGGGCAGGGTGGGGCAGGGTGGGCTTCCCAGAGGAGGGAGGGCGGGAAACAGGTGTTGGGGCCCAGGAGAGCTGGAGAGACAGGAAGTAGATAGGGGGCAAGGAGTCCTGTGGCGTGGACAGGACGCTGTGGGCCACCCGGCTGAGGTGGCCTGGCGTGTTGGAGTTGTCACCTCCAGGGGACAGACGAGGAAACCCAGGTGCCTCATAGCTTAAAAGTGGGTGGGCTGGGGATTGAACCCAGGTTGTTCAGGTGGGCCTGTGCCTCCCTACCCCACATCCGGGTGGCCGTCCTGCACGGGTGTTGGGGCTGAGTCACCCGTGGCCTCCTTTGGGCCCTTCCCATTGCCTCCTTTTGTCTTTGGCTTGGCAGCCTTGAGGGCAGAGCTGGCCCCGGGAACTGGACACTGAGATCCTCTGGGTGAGGCTGACCCAGACAAAAGCTGGAGTAGCCGTTCACCCCGTAAAAGGAGATGCTGCATTCAGTTAGAAGTGGGGGACTTTGCCAGATGCTGTGGCACACTTCAGAATCCCAGCACTTTGGGAGGCTGAGGCAGGAGGGTCTTAGGTTTGAGTCCTGTCTGGGTAGAGCAGTGACTTAGTGAGACCCTGTCGCAGAATAAAGAATAGAAAGAGGCTGGGCGTGCAACTCCGTGTGAAGACCCTGAGTTAGGCCGTGAATAAATGACTGAATAACTGACTGGAAAGGGGGTAGTGAGGGCAGGGGTGGAGGTCAGCGTTTCTGTCTGAGCTGGGAAGAGGGCCTGGAGTCTGGCCCCACGCCCCTGGCACCAGCACACGTAGGTGCTGCCGTTGTCGCCCCCACCACAGCCCGGAGCCGAGAGGGGGAGCTCAGAGGCCAGGCCCTGCCCAGAGCCACGGCACAGGAGCGACCACGACGGCGGACGTGGGGTTTGGCTGCCGCGATGACACCCTGGCAGACGCGGTTCCCACTGCACCCAGGGCTCTGAGCACTGATTCTGCTGTGGTGGGAAACTGCCCCGGGCTGCACAGGGCGGGCAGCAGGATGACGGTGCAGCTGGGGGAACCGTGCCCCAGCAGATCTGGTTCCGGAGAAAGGGGAAGACTCACCCCTCAGCACAGGGCCCCATTGGGGTGTCGCGCACTTCTGGAACTTGAACCTGCAGCCCATGGGCGCCAGGGTGGCACGCAGGACCAGGGGCTGCTGGCCGTGTGTGGTGCGGCCGTCCATGTCTCACAGCAGCCCAGCTGGGTGTACCTTCTCTCAGCAGAGAGGACTCAGCCTGTTACTGAAAGTGACACCTGGTGTCCCCAAAGTCCAGAGCCCCGGAACGAGTGGAGGTGTAACTGTGGGGCAGGGCACCTGGACACGTCCACCCCCCGGGCAGCTATGGGCGTCACTGTAGGGGCAGACGCAGTCCCTGATGCTGTCACCCATGGTCGGCCTCAGGGCCGTCTCGTTTTGCTTGCGCTCACTTCAGGGGGCTGTGCTTGGCCCCCACAGAATTGTCCCGAAGGAACTTGGCTCCAGGGGGCCGGTCCCCAGGGCCAGTGAGGGCCCACGGCTGAGTGTGTAGGCAGGGACCCTCCTGCCGCCTGCTGGGGTCAGCCAGGTAACAGGATCTGTGCGGTGGCTTGCTGCAGTGGGCTGGCTCCTTTGTGACCACGGCCATTGCCTTTGGTCCCTTTGCTGACTTGCAGGGAGGGGACAGCTGGGCACAGATGAAAGAGGCTTGGAGGTGGCAGCTCTGGCCTGGGCCTGTGATGCAGCTGAATGCCGGGGGAGGTCACTTGCCTTCTCTTCAGGCCACGTTGGCCCTGGTGACTCTGGCTGCAGAGGGGGTGGACAGCCCTGGGGCTGAGAGAGGCTTCGTGGTGCAGGTGCAAGCGGCCTCGGCCCCCATGGGGCCTCTGGGTGCCTCAGTGCCTGCTGCACAGCAGGGACAGGGATGGTTCTGCAGTCCCAGGCTGGCCTCGGAGGTGGGTGGGAAGCAGAAGGGCGGACGTGCATGGGTCTGGCTCCAAGAAAGTGCAGCAGGTGCTGCCATGCCCCCGATGGCACCTCCTCACCAGCCCGGTGGTCTCCGGCTGCCCTGAGCTGAGGTCTTCCCATCTGTCAGCCTTCTCGGTGGCTGCCAGGTCCTGCTGGGTCATGGCGCAGTTCCTGGGCTGGGGGCTCCGCAGGTTGCCCTACCCGCTTGCCCTGTCCAGGGAGGGGCCGGGAAATCAGTGCTGTGTGAGCAACTGGGTGAGCCACAGCGCTCTCTGTGCACTGCAGGATGACTGGGCTATGCACACTGTCTTGGTTACTTTTCTCTCATTGCTGAGACAAAATACCTGACACCCAGAAGTAAGGAAGGAAAGGTTTGTTTAGCTCAGTGTGTGGAGGTTTCAGTCCATAATGGCTGGCTCCAAGGCGGGGTGGTGAGGCAAAGGGGCAACTGTCCAAGGTGGAGGAAGACAGCAAAAGCAGCAAAAGCAGGCGGGGAGGAGCCCAAGAGAAGACTCTTTCTGTCCCTTCTATTGCATGCAGACTGCCCGCCATGGGGCAGGTGCAGCACTCACACCCAGAATCCCAGCACTGGACCAGGAATCAGTCACAGACTCTAGATTCAGACGCCTGACATGCAGGAGGCTTGAGGGACTTCTAGACACAAACCGTAGCACACACCTTGTCCCATTGCTGGGCCCCTGCCAGAGGAGGAGTGGTGACTCAGCCCAGCACACCCTGGCTGCCGGCACTTAGTTACCTGTGAGACGGCCAGCGGCTTCTCAGAGGCACGCATAGCCCTGGACCCAGCTCAGGCTTTGACCCTGCAAACTGGGCCCAGCAAGGCTGTCTCGGACCCTTCCCCAGGGTCCTGTGGGACTGCCGATTTCCTCTTTTCCATTGAATCGACAAGGAGAGATTTGAGGGTTTCCTCGCACCCCGTGAAGCAGAGGCAGGGGAAAAGCTCCGGCAGCCGACGTGGAGTGTGAGTGGGGTGGGGATACGGGGGGACAGGGGGCCCCTGGGCCTCAGATTTCCTGAGCATCCTGGGCACCCGTGAGCGCCTGCCTCCCGGCAGCAGCGCATTTCTTGAGCTGCTCCTCCGCGGGCGGCGAGAATGACAGCCGCTGCGGGGTTATTTCAAGGGGGTTCCCATGGAAACGGGCGTGGGTGGCTCCTCGATGCACGTGTGCAGTGGAGTTGGCCGAGGTGGCAGTGCATCCGGCTGGAGGGCGCGAGGGGCCTGCTCTGTGCTGTGGGGCCTTCAAGAGCCTGGCGCCCCCTCCACGCCTGGCTCCTAGGTGTGGGGTGCAGACAGCTCCCCAGGCACCCCCAGCTGTGGCCTGGCCCGAAATCTCTTTCTGCAGTAGGCACCACTTCCACTTTCTTTCCTGTAAGACAGACCTCTGTGCTCCGGCTGTTGCTGCTGCCCCAGGACCTCTTCCCCGGCGTGGCCGATGACGTCTGTGGACCCCCACCCTCGCTCTCAGACGCAGCTCCCTGTGGCCTGTGGGATTCTGTTGTCAACTAGCAGAGCCCTTGGCTTCCCCATCGCCGAGTGGGATGGTGGTGCCTGCGCTCCCCAGCTGCCGAGGGTCCCCTGGAGCCGTGTGAAGGTGGCTGAACAGGTGTCCTCCGCACACCGATGATGCTGGGCCAGTGGCCTCTGGATGCGCCGTCAGAGGCAGGGAGGCCGTCGGGAGCTGGTGACCCACAGAAGTGGCTCCAGGACGGAGGGGCCCTCACTCCCACAGCCCCCGTCTGGGCTGCGCTTTCCTAGGGGCAGTTGTGTTGGGTTTGTGCACTGGGCCTGCGAGGCTGGTGATGGTAATTGCTACAGATGGGGAAACTGAGGCGGGAGCATGGCAGTGTAATCCTGGCCCATGGCTGGAAGGAGGCAGAAGCCCAGTTCTTTGCAAGGTCTTTGCAAGATCAGTCTCCACACTGCCCATGGCTGGCTGCCCGACCTGGCATCAGAGTGGGGTTAAGACTCCCTGGGAGGGAATCTGCTGGGCTCCTTCCCAGGTGAGTGGTGCTGGGTGTCTTCAGGGTGGGAGGGAAACCCAGGCCTTCGGGCGGGGTGGGTGGAGGTGCTGCAGGAGCCTCTGGGTTCTGGCTGAGGTTCAGCCGGGTACTTCCCAGGAAGTTCCCGCGGGCCAGGCATGGTCCTGAGCACTTTGTTTAGTCATCCACGGGACCCTGAGGGCAGGTCCCTCTGTGCGTGGATTTTTCATGGGAGGAAACTGAGGCCCGGGGAGGTCAGGTGCTGTATTGGGGCACTCAACGGGGAAGCAGAGCAGGAGACACTGGTCTCAGGGTCCATGGAGAGGACCTAGAGCAGTCGCCTGAGTCTGGATACCTGGTGGCCCTAGTCACAGGACACATGGTGGGCAGAGATTCCCAGGCTTACCGCAGAGCATCGCAGGAGAGCCTTCAGAGCATGTGGGCGCAGTGTGGCGAAGCACCGGACTCCCAGGCCAGTCCAAGTCATGCATTTAAGACTATGGACTTCGCAGTCTGGCCGGTCTGGGTGCAGAACTGTGAGGTTGGGTGAGATAAGCTGTTGCAGACGCTGGTCCCTGAGTCTCAGCTCTGGGGGTGGCAGGCTGGGGCATCTCCACTCTGCTGTCTCTCTTTGTTCGCCCTCTTGCAAACTTAGTTCCGTAGCTTCCCTTCAGTGGGACGGGGTCAGTGACTCCGGCAGGGCGTGGCTTCCTGGCTCGGAGCTGAGTCTCAGGTGTTCTGGGCGGTTACACAGGGATGACGAGGAGAGTGCCGTGAGGGGACAGTGGAGAACGCCTTTCTGTCTGGGTTGGGCAAGGTGAGTCGAGAAGACTCTTCTGAAGGCAGGGCTGCCATCCCTGGGAAACCGGGACATGCTTTGTCGTTTGCACCACAAGTGACTTCCTCAAGGTGAAAGGAATGGAGACTCGGAGCCCCATGCAGTGCAGAAGGATTGGCTTAGAGGCTGTGGGAACAGAAGAGACGGGTTTGATGGTTTGGAGAAACCTTGGGGAGACTTGCAGCCTGGCTGCACGAACATCCCCGAGAACAGCAGTGCTTTGCATTGGGAATTCCTAGCTGTCCTGGCTCCCCTGGGCAAGGTAGACAACCTCTCTCAACCTTCATCTTGTCATGTGTAAAATGAAGATCCTCCTGCCTCAACCTCCTGAGCCTGGCATTACAGGTGTGTGCCACCACGCTGGGAGGGTTGCTGTGAATTCTAGGCCACCCTGGGCTACGCAGTATGTTCAAGGCCAGCCTGAACTACATAGTGAGACCCTGTTTCAAAAAAATAAAACAAAATTTTAAAAGTAAATAAAATGAGAGGAGGAGCAGTGAGGCTTTGGCAGTGTCTGGAAGAGTAAATAAGAAAACAGGTCTGCAAGGGCGGTTCAGACCCAGCCTCTCTCCAGCTCTCGGCTCCCTGAGATGCGACCTTGTTCCCTGCATCCTCCCGTCCCCACCCCTGCCAGTTCGGCTCTGGCCTGTGGGGCCCATGGCAGGCGTCCACACGGCAGGTGTCCACACAGCAGGTCATGATTTGCCTACTCTTTCCTCAAAGGCGTTTGAACCAGACGAGGGTCCCAGAGGCCACCCGAGTGGAGAGGGCTGCAGGAGCCCCCTCTATGGCGGGGCGGGGCTGCTGCACTGCTGTCCCTTGGATGGGCCCAGGGCCCAGCTCCTCGAGGGCTGCGTGGGTGACGGAGACGGCAGAGAACGTCTGGGCCATCTGCCTGAGCCTTGGACCAGATGGTCCGCAGAGACTCCTGGGGGCGGCGGCGGTGCGGGGGTGCACTTCCCGGCACCCAGCACCTTGTAGGGCCTCAGCACAGCCCGAGGAGCCTGGTCTTGTCACCCATGTTTACAGTGACTGTGAACACGATGCCCAGAGGGGCTGAGTCGCTGGTGAAGGTTGCACAGCCCGGGAGTTTGAACCTGGGCTTCCCAGCTCCTGGGCTGTGTCTCTCGTTGGGCTCCCGAGGCTCCTGCTGAGAGCCCTGGCAGAGTGGCTTATGAGAAACCCTTCATGGAGGCTGTGTGCAGGACCGAGCTGGCCCCTGTCAGTGCCTGATGCCCCCCAGACCCCGTTGTGCCCTTAGGCATTGCTCTGTGTCCAGCAGCTCTGGTGGACAGCCAGCCAGGGCTAGGCTGGACTGTGCCCTGCCTGAATCCCAAAGTGCCCTCTTTAACTGGGCCTGGAGGTAAATCCTTATAATCTCAGCTACTTTGGAGGCTGAGGCAGGAGGGTTGCAATTTTGAGGCCACCCTGGGAGACCATCTCGGTATGAAAATAAAATGGAAAGGGGGATGTAACCGTGTGGCAGAGAGCTGTCCGGCCGGCACTCACCCTGGGATCCATCCCCAGCCCTGTCAGCACCAAGCCACACCAGGTCTCTGCGGTTAGTTCGTATGACGCTGTAGTGCTGGGTACTCGGTGTGTGCTCAGTTTATCTTAGTGCCGGAGATAATCACCATGGTCATCATTGTCATCCCATGTCCCCCTTCCTAGCCCACTGGGCCATGCTTGGTGGCACTGAAGCCTCCTGAACTAAATGGAACTGATTGGTCATTAAGCCGCATGGTCACAGATCGGTGGCCCCAGGGGCTGAAGCAGGTGGCCCAGCTTGGAGGGGAGGACAGGCCTCCAGCCGGGGGCAGATGGCCAGAGCGGCAGGCTAGGTGCTGGACACCCGTGTGGGCGATCGCACGTCAGACACAGTCTGGTGGCCTCCTCGGAGCACAGGCTGGAGCCCTTGCTCTGGATCCCCTGGCTGCTGGCAGCCTCTGAGTCACAGCAGGATGTGGCAGCCCGAGGACGTGAGATGAGCTGGTCCCTTTGGCCACCTGCCTTCTCCCGCCCACAGCCAGAGTCTGGCTCAGCCTGGGTTTGCTCCAGGCTTGCAGGGCAGCCAGGTGGCTTCCGCGGTGGCCTGTGGGATGCGCAGGGGCGGGAAGGCAGACTCAGCGGACCGAGAGCAGCGGGTGTCTGACGGTGGTGCTGGAGGAGGGGCCACGGCAGGGGTCCCTGGGCCTGGGGTGTCATGCCTGTTCAGCACAGCGGGCGAGGCGGAGCAGGGTCTCTGGGTCACTGCCCAGCCCCTCCCTTTATTTCCATATCATGATCACTCGGGTGTTTCTTATGCTTTTATCGGAGTTTCTTTGCTCCTCACTGGGACAGTTGTGATGGGAGCAGAGGCCCGGGGCCACCGCAGGGGTCCGGGAGTGGGAGAGGCCTGACCCTGGGTGTGCAGAGCTGGGAGGGGGCCAGGTAGGCTGTCTGGGACGGGTTCTGGCAGGCATCACAGCTCATGCGTGTGGTCAGTGAGGCTGGGGTCGAGGCTGGAGACTGGGGGTCTTGCAGGGCAGGTGGGGAGCTGGAGTCCTCTGAGCTGGTAGTGGTAGGGGGTCCGGGACAGGCTGTGAGCCCAAGAGGGGGGCCAGGCCAGGAGGAGAGGTGTCACTGCGGTGTCTGTGTGGGGAGGGCTCGAGGGAGGAGCTGGAGGCCGGGCTGGGCTGAAGGTTCAGACCTGTGCAGGCCTTTGCCGAGCTCATGGGCAGAGGCCTGTGGTGCTTTCTCTCCAGGGTGGCCCTTACCCAGGATTGCTGGGACTCTTTGCGCGTGCACTGCAGAGTTGGAGCTGCAGGTCGGCCCTCACCCAGGTACCGCTGGGATGACCGCTGTTCCCGGTTGGGGCCCCAGGTGCGGTCCCCAGAGCCCCCCCTCTCCTGGGTTTCCTGGAAGCACTTCCCAGACAATGCCACACTGCCCTTCCCTCAGCCCAGCTCTGGAGACCCCAGCCCCGCAGTGGGAGCAGCGGGCTGGGCAGCAGCACAGGCTCGAGTGGCTAGAGGAAGGGGCTCCCCACAGCACAGAGGGAGGCCCCCAGGAGAGGCCTGGTCAGCACCACGGACAGCACCAGGCAGTGTCCCCTGGGGTGCCGGAGCGCAGGGGGCTCCCAGGCTTGAAGCAGCTCTGCCCAGTCTGTCCCCACTGCAGACAGCTGCTAGCCCCTGTGGGTGCTGTGGTGTCCAGGGGGCTCGGCCCTCCCCGGGGAGGTGCTGATGGGCCCCACATGCCCACCCTGCAGACGGTGCCCTGGGGACTGGGTCTGATGGGACCTTGGGTCCCTGTTTCTGTTCCTGGGGCTGGGCTGGAGACTGCCCAGGTGTGGAGACCTGGAGGTAACATCGTTTCTGAAGATGTCCCGAAAGTGAACCCGTGGGACATCGCTGGCCTGGCCCGCTGTCCCCCTGTCCGACATGCTGTCTGGGTCAGCTTTCTTTTGTTATCCCAGACTGCCTGAGGCTGGGTAACTTAAAAGGAAGAGCAATTTTTTTCTTACAGTTCTGAAGGCTGAGAAGTCTGAGATCAAGGGGCTGGCACCTTGCAAGGGTCCCGTGGTGGGAAGTAGAGGTGCCAGAGAGGGTACGAGCCAGCCAGAGGGCGCCTACTCCCTTTCCTAACAGACCTGCTCTTGTGATGATTAACCCAGTGGGATGAGGGCACTTATGGTTCATGATGGTGTCCTTGCGTCCTGGTCACCTCTCCTGGTCTCCATCGCCTGGCAGTGTTGTCTTGGGGATTAAGTTTCCTCCCCACGAAATCCAGGTGTGGTGGTACACACCTGTGATCCCAGCTCCCTGGAAGCCGAGGCAGGAGGATTGCCACGGGTTCAAGGACAGCCTGGGTTACGTAGGGAACCCCTGTATCAAAAATAAAAATAAAACCTACAAAACAAAAACTGGCCTCCATGCAGAGCTTGGGGGTGTTGTGCAGTGCTCGGAGTTTCCGTTTGGGGAGCGCTCAGTGGGTATGTGGGGGTAGATGAGTAGGGGGCTTAGTGGCTGTTGGGAGGGAGGCTGGCCCTGGGGTCGGGCTGTGAGTGGTGACTAGAGTCCTCTGTCACCCCGGATCACGTCTCCCTAATTTAGAAGAAAACACAAGAGGAAAGGGCCTTACATCTCTGCTTCTTCTGGTGGAAAGAGCTATTTCTAAACATGCTAAAGTGAGATTTTTAATTTTCCTTTAGCCCATGTCTGCTTTGGAGTGTTAGAAACTGGAAATCATTGCCCCCCGGGGTGGGGTGCTATAAATCAGTGCCAGTCACCCCTCAGGATCCAGCCATTTCTACAAGCGCACACTGCCATGCCTGTGTAATAAATCTCATTCTTTATCTTTTTGGGCTCCAGACTGGAGTAATTAGTTATTTCTGCTGATCCTGCAGGGCAGCCCCATGCAGGGTTAGTGGGAGCAGATTTCTGGGAACTGCCTGGGCTGGTCCCCCTGACTGCCCCCACGTCTCTGCCCATTTCTGGAGGAGACCTCTGCTCGTTTCCTGCTTACATCTGCTAGGAACCCAGAGACGGTGATGGTGGCAGGTGTGTGTCTTGGGTCCCCGGCACTGCTCTGAGTCGCAAACAGAAAGGAGCCTTTGTCTGCTCCGTGTGTCAGGCCGCTGGCCTGGTGCAGTCGTGCGCTGGCTTCTGCCGCGTCCGTGCGGATCATGGCTTTTCCTCCTAAACTCCCCTCCTTGTATCTTCACCTCCCGTTTCCTTAGTAACCGGCTCTGCCAGGAAGGCAGAGCCAGCACATCCAGCCCTGGCGGACGGAAGTCGCCAAAGAGGAGCACAAGATTCTGCTCTAGTGAGACCTAGGCGTCCCCAGGGGATCCCCGAGCTGCCAACCCACGTGTGCACGGCCGTGGGCCAACCGTGGTTGGCACCGACCCTGGAAAATCTGAGCCATGTGTTGCTAGATGGCAACAAAGTCCCCGCAGTGCTGTGTAGATCAGCCACTGTTTAAAACCCTGCCGGGCCCCCCTTGAGGACGGACCGCAGCGTGTCTGGCCTTACCTGGAGGAAGGGCGGGGGTCCTTTAGTGGAAGGGGCTGTAAGGGCAGGGCCTGAGCCTGGGAGACGGGGTGGCCGCCTCGGGGAGGCTGACCTGTCCTACTGCCTGAGGGTGCGCCGTGCCCGCCCCCAGTGGATTTCAGTGCAGCCGCTGGGCGGCCTGCGCACCACTGACACAGAAGCCGTGTTTGAACCCGGCTTCCCCGGGGGCTGACCTTGCTCTCCGTTTACGCGTCGTGTGTGACCTGGTTTGCTTTGCAGGAGCTGCAGGCAGAGCAGAGGCGGGACGATCACACGCAGTGACCGAGCTGTGATGGGGATAGCCAAGGCAGGTGCAGGCAGGAGCACCTGGTGGCCGGGATGGCCGGGGTTGGCCTGAGGGCGGAGGGGCTCGAGCACCCCTGGCCGTCCCCTCCCTCCTGGGGCCTCGTCCGTCTGTTTCGAGAGCGGCAGTTCCCTCTCCGAGGCTCCTGCCCCTTCCATGGGAGGGGACGGACGCTGGGGTGTGCCGTCCCTGGCCCCTCCTGACCCCACATGGAGTCCTGGGTTCACTTGGGCCTGAACATCAGAGGACGCTGGGAACATGCACTGCTGTGTCCAGGCCAGGCGGGCTGAGGAGTGACAGGGTCCAGTTGTAGGTGACGTGTGACACTTGCTCCCTGTGACACTGGCCCGGTCCTGTTTCCCACTGTGGTGCCACTGCCCATCTTTAGAACAAAGAGGTTGCCGCTGAGGCTGCAGAGTCCTTCCCGGCTGTGTGCCATGGGCCCTGGGTCACCAGCAGGTAAGGGACAGCTTGGGCTTCAGATGCGGCCTGCTTCGCATGGCAAACTGTGTCACTGCCACCCCTCCATCTCCGGCCCTTTCTAGTTTTTATTTCACAGTGTCCCTAAGTCACGAAGCTGCCTTCCTGCCTCGGCCTCCCCGGGTGCAAGGATTTCAAGCATGTGACACCACACCTGCAGTTGTTTTTTGACAGCTGTGTGCAGCCAGACCCTTGGCCAAGCTTTTTGAGGAAGTGGAACGAGGCACTTACCCTTTGCTCTGGTGACCGTTCTAACGTGGATGCGCAAGGAGACCAGACAGGTGGTCAGCGGGCAGTGTGCAACGTGAGACCCTGGGCAGCAGGGGATAGGGACGGCCAGCACCCCCCTCCAGCCCCCCCTCCAGCCCCCCTCCAGCACCCCCCTCCAGGGCAGGGTGGATGGCTAGCGACATGGGCTGAGAACAGACCTGAAGCCTCGACACCTCCCAGGCTCCGAGCTCAGCCCTCAGGAACACAGCCTGGAGTGGGGTTGGGGTCACCAGTGACCCGGGTGGTGCTGGCCACTGTCCCAGCCGTGAGTGCTGCTGTCTTGAGGGCAGCTGGAAGCCGGGAGGTGGGGTGCCACTGGTAAGGCGGGCTTCAGCACCGGCTCACTTTCTGGGGGATGTGATTGGCGTCATTTGAGAGGGGGTTGCTCTGCCCTCCGTCACATTGTTGGCCATTTGAAAGCGGCCACAGTTCAGGTGTTCACCTTGGGCTGTTGCTGGCACTCCTCGACCTAACCAGCCCGGCAAAGCTGTCACAAGGAACTGCTGCCCTCGGCCCCCAGCTCTCCCCAGCTCGTCCCGGTCATTGGGCCTGGAAACTGAAGCCCTGCGGGTCCCCTAAGTTTGTCTTCTTAAACTAGGGCAAACGTCAGAGCCCAGGGCAGCAGGAGCGTGAGGAACCTTTTCCTCCCAGGCACCCGCAGAGCTGTCTTGTGCTGAAAGCAGGCCGAAGGCATTTCGGAAGCGGCCTGGATTTTCCAAACGCCCCGCCAGCCTGTCTGCAAGTTTCCTGGCAGCCGGCCACTATTGTCCCCAGTGCTGTGCACACTCTGTGGAGGTTCAGTGTGGCCCTGGGGACTCTGACTGTGGACTTCACCACACAGGGACACTGAGAATGCTGTCCCCACGCTGGGGAGCTTGTCACACAGAGAAATCACCTCTCTCTTCTGACCTGTCATCCCTTTGGCATTTCTCTGACCCAAGGCGGGAAATGGAGCAGAGAAAGCGTGGGTGGGGCCTCAGGCAGTGCTCTGGCCTCTCTGGCCCCTGGGTCCACATGGGGCAGGCGTTGTCAAGCAGACCACCCCCGGGCTCCCAGTGACTGTTCTGAAGCATCGGCGCTAACATGATTTCGAGATGCTTGGTGGCCTGCCACGGAGTTCCTTTTTATATTTGCATTAGATTTCTCGGTGCAGTTTCTTCTTTGCAACCTTAAAATGCAGATTTCCATCTTTGTTATTGTTTTTCTTTGATGGACGAGGGACTGGCTATTCACTGGTTATTGATTATCTGTTTAAACTGTACACTCACCTTTTAAAGGAATGTGGCAGATTAACCCAGAAGGTGGACACCCAGAAGGTGCAGTGTTTAAGTTAGAAAAAGGCAATGCCACAGGCAGAAATGGAGGACGCTTGCGCTGTGTCCTGTGGTCCAGAGCGGGCATAATCCGGTCTCTAAATAAAGTTTTATTTGAATATCACCGCACAGACTCATTACATACTGCTGTGGCTCCTCTTCCAGCTCTGTTACAGAGCTGAGATACGGATAGTGGCTCTGTCCGGAGTTTGCTGGCTCTTGGTACCGAGGCAGTTTGCAGCTCAGGGTCAGCTGTCTGTAGTAGAAGTCTACAGGGAGAGGAGCCAGACAGACCTAGGTTCCAGTTGCAGCTGTGATGCGCCTTGGCTGAGAATTCCAACCAGTTCTCTACTTTTCCGGGCACTGGGTATGTGTCTGTGAAATGCAGGAAAAAGCTGCCCACTGTCCTGGGCTCTTATTTTAGACTGAGACATGTAACTCGGGGCCCTGCACCTGGAGGGTGTGTGGGTATTGGCATTGTCAGTGTTACTGTTTGAATGAGTGGTCTGGTTTATCCTTCAGCCTCTTGTGAGTTTGGTCCAAATGAGTCCGCCCTCTGGCCCTGTTAAAGCCATGCTTCCTCTGGAGATGCCAGCATGGCAGCCATGCCTTCCCGAGGGTCAGGAAATTCACTTCTGCTGTGGGAGCCCCAGGCTGTGGGGCTTTGTCAGGGCGGCCCCCACAGAACGAGTTAGCAGTGCCTCCTTTAGCTCTCAGACCCCCCGGGAAGGCTCCTCCTGCTTTAAATGAGGGAGGTGAACTCGCCCGTCCTGGTGCAGTGCCTGCTGATTGTGTAGGCATCACCCTGAGACTGTGGTTGGCGCTTGTCCGGTGGGCCAGACGGTCTTACCCCTGCAGGCCGGGAACCAGTGCATTCTCACCCTGGCTGCTGAGTGCAGGGGGTCTGTTTAAATCTCAGAAAGTCCCAGGGACACCTGTGTTTGCGGGGTTGCCATCTCCCTGTTGGCGTGTGGTTCTTCAGGGTGGAGGGGTGTTTGTGAGAGAAGGAGGTTCTGCTACTCTAAGATAAAGAAGACAAGAAAGGTCCCCCATTGGACCTGCAGGGCTGCTGGGTCTAGGCGCAGAATTCAGTTTATACAGCCTGCGGCTATTCCTGGAACATTGCTGAAGAGGGAGACATTCTCTTTAAAAAAAAAAACTTTCCAGTTGAACCTGGTCACAATGGCACACACTCTCCAGGCTGAGGGAAGAGGATCTCAAATTCAAACCCATCCCAGGCAATTTAGTGTCTTAGCAAGATTGTCTCAAAAGATAGAAGGGCTGAGGCTACAGATCAGTGCAAAGGCCTGGTTCCATCCCAGTACCACCCCCACACCAATATCCAGGTCAGCTCGGCAGCCCACATGTGAGATGTCCAGCACCAGGTGAGTGTGTCCCCTGGGCTGCCTACAAAGCCCCTTTCCACAGGGAGGTAGGCAGGGCAGACCCTGAATATTCCACCTCTCAGATTGCAAGGTGCTGACCCTTAGGGAGGTGCACCCCAGTGCCCCTCAATGCCCCTCAACTGCACCCCATTGCATCAGAAATCACCGCGGTAAGTAGCTTTGTTACTTTGTGGTCCACTGCCTGTAGCTCGGGTTGAATTCTGTCACAACCCCCTTTTGGTGGATGTGTTTATGAATGAGTCCCAGTGGGAGCATCTGATTGGTCTACATAGCTCACATGACAACCAGGAAGAGGTATGTGATTGGCCAGGCCTAGGTCCTGTGATTCCATTTCTAGGGTGCACAGTCAGTGGGAGGAGCCTCTAAATAGGAAGGAGGTAGCACATGCTACCCAGAGCACAGCAAAGTCTGCTGTACCTCCTGATGGTGTGCCCAGTGATGTCGGGTGACAGACAATTGGGAGGAAGGGTCAGCTCAAGATTTTTGCGTCTGTGACCTTGGTGGCCTTGTTCTGTTGCCTTATTCTGCCTCCTGCTGTGTCATGGGACTGTGCCTCTGCCCTACTGGTCCCCTCCAGAGAATCAGCTCCCCATGGAGCCCTCCCAGGGCCCCCACTGAGGACAGTTCTCCATGCTACCCTGGAACACACCTCTGGGACCTTTACAAGCGTGCAGCGCGTGTCTGCTGTGTGTCCCAAGCATCCGGGTCACCGGGTACACGCGGTTGTCGTTCTGCGTTTCCATAGGTCCGGTGCCAGAACATACTGCGTGCGGGAGGGGGAGGGCTGCTCCTCTTCTGCCGAGGCCTCGGTCTGTCCTGTGTGCCTGTAACAGAACGCGAAGGACTGGGTCATTTCTAAAGAGGAAACCCGTGTGCAGGAGCCGCCCACTGAGGGTCCTCTTGCTGCGTCCTGGGGGCGTGAGGTGTCACATGGCCAGAGCTTGCAAGGCAGGGCTGGGCTTCCCTTTGGGCCAAACCTGTTCTGATGGGAGCTGCTCCCATAGTGGCGTCATCCGTTCATTATCAGAGCCTTGTCACCTTGGCACTTTTAAAGACCCCTCCTGTCCTCGGTGCTGCTGCTCAGGGGCTACATTCCAGCACAGTCACACCAGGCAGCAGGCACTTGGTTTTCCACTGCTACTCTGTTCTCCCTCCGTCCTTTCCTTCAGTGTGCCCTGTGGCAGGCTAAGGAGCACATCCTTGTCACGTGAGTCCCGGATGGCAGGGTCCCCAGGAGACAGCGGGAGCTCGGCCAGGGTCAGCTCGCTTTGCCGACCTGTACAGGTGGGAGCGCCAGGTGGGCACGAGGAAGCATGGCTGTTGAGGCAGGGCTGGCACATTCTGCAAGAAAAGGGCATCTGTCCTTGGGACCGGAAGCCAAACGTGCAGTTTGGAGCCCTGGGCTGGTACCTGGAGGTCTCCACGGCCTGCTGCCAAGCACGGGAGGGGCCTCTAGTTCTCCTTTGGCTAATGATCTTGTTCTCACCTTCACCGCCCGCAGCACGTTCTGGTGGAAGGAGATGCTGGCAGTGGGACTTGGCAGGAGACCAGTCATTTGTCATGGCCGAGTGCCAGCCTGAGTGTTGTACCACAGTGTGTCCTTGGGAAGTCGTGCCCACCTGCCATGTGGAGTGGAGCGTGCGTGCGTGTGGAGAGAGAGGGAGGGAGGGTGGAGAGGAATCCACCTCTGAGAACACAGAGCCCGCAAGATTGGGAGTTCTAGGCAGTCCTGTGAGTAATGACCCCCAGGTATACATCCACCCGGAACTTCGTCGTGTGATTTTATTAGGAAATGGAGACCTTGTGCACGTAACCAGCTAAGACGAGGTCACACTGGATAAAAGTCAGCCTGAAATCTAGCTGCTGGTCACAGAGACGCAGAGGGATGGAGGCTGTAAGGACATGGGCACAGACTGGAGGGACCTGTCTGTGGACCAAGAAGGGCAGGATTATCTGACAGCCCTGGAACCCTCCCTCCCCTCGAGCGCCCAGGGTCCCCGGTCCTGTGGCTGCCTGGATTTCAGAGTTTCCCCCTGTTGCTTTGAGCTGCACTGTTTGCACTGATGCCCAGTCTGACCCCTTGACTTTGGGCCCTGATTTTCTGCAGCTGCACTCAGAGGCGTGGAGTTGCCTCCCGTTTTCTGCAGAGGTCAGTGGGTGAAGCGCTGGGGTCAGCATGTGGTCTCTGTGTCTTGGTCTTGTTTGTGTTTTACAGACCTTTAAAGATGCAGGAAGTATTCTTCACCTTTGGGCCGGAGTTGGCCCGCGTGGGAAGGGACCTCTTCATTCATACTTTCCTCCTTAGTGACCCTTGCCGTGCACAGCTCAGTAGAGGCCCAGTGGACTGGGACTGGCCGCTGCTCTGTTTCTGCTGTGGCTGGAGTGATTGTCTCCCGGCCGTGGCCCAGAGACAGTGCAGCAGGGACATGTCCGGTTTCCTAGCTGGGGCCTGTGGGTCTTCTGGGTGCTGAGCGCGGGGCTCAGTGTAGGCAGAGCTCGGGGGCGATTTACAGGAAGGAAATCTTGAAGCTCTCTGGCCGCTGGGGCAGGGCAGAGCTCCTGTCCACTACCCTCCCTCCTCCCTTTGTCCCCGAGAGAGGGCAGGATGCCACTGAGTCATCTGACAGGATGCAGTGACGGGGGACCAGCTCGCCTGGCAGGATTGTCTGGGACAGGGTTCCAGGCCACCAGCTGTCCCTGCACAGCCAGGAGCACTGGGTCCCAGGGTGTGATGGTGACGGCCTGGGAGGTTGGCCTGGACATGAATTCTGGCTTCACTGCTTGGCCTCCGTCAGTGCAGGTTTGGTGAAGATCGATTTGCCCTTGATCAGGAGACAGCTTTGAGTTGCTGCTGTGCATCAGTGGCTGTGACTTGGGTCCCCGGGGACCATCCCAAAAGTCTTGGCAGGCGATTGTGTTTACACTGCAGTTGGCACCATGTGCAGGGGGAGCCAGGCACGGGCGTGCCAGGCAGCCAGGCTGGAAAGGTCTCTTGAGACACTGCCCTTGGGATTTGAGGGCCTGGTGCAAGGTGGGGGGGCAGCCTCTGCAGGCCCCAGCAAGGTCACCCAAGGTCATGCCCAGGGGAGGCTGCTGACCCAGCAAGAATGGTCCTGTTCAGTGGAAGATGCCCATGCCCCAAGCCTGGGAGGACAGGCCATAGGGTAGGGGTCACCAGCACCTCTGTTGGAGGGCCTGGCTATCTGGAGGGTGATGCCATGTGACCCTGGAGCCAAGGTCTTCAAGGCAGAAGGAGCTGGCTGTGGCTGTGGCTTCCGTAAGGTCCCAGGCACCACGAGGTCCCCTCCCCCTGGAGGTCACTGGCCTGGGGGATGGGGAGGAGGATGCTGAGTGCTCAGGGCTCCCTGCCTTCCTGCCCATTCCACTCTGAGCTGAGTTTGACCTTGTGTTTCCCCACTGTGGCCTGGCGTGACCCTGGGCCACTGCGAGAGTCTTGTGACTCTTAGAGCCGAGGGCACAGGGCCTCTCCCCTGGGTCTTGTCTTCTGGTTACACACCCTGTGTGTTCATGCTTTGGATGGAGTTGGGAGCCTTCTGCCTGCTAAATGCTCTGCCCAGAAGACACCTGGGCTCGTCGCTGGTCCCCTGCAGCAACACAGCTGCGATGGCAGCCAGCTTTCCGGGCAGAGCAGCCTGGCTGTTGCTCACAGCTGTGGGGCAGGGGTCTCCACACAGGTGCCCGAGCCAGGCACTGGGGCCTGGAGCCTTGGTTTCTTCACCTGTTCCCTGGAGCCTGTCTGGGCCTGACACCAGGTAGTTTTAGGGTAAAAGGCCCTGGAGGCCAGTGGTCCGGGAGTGTGGTGTTGCATCTGCTGAAGGCTGGTGCTCGATCGTAAGCCAGCAAGACAGGGCAGGTGCCAGCTCAGGACCCCGCGCTCTTCTGGTGTTTTGTTGTTGTTGTTTTTGGTATCGGGGATTGAACTCATGACCTCACACTTACCCGGCAAATACTTGAACTGCTGAGCTAAATCCCTGGCCTCTCTTGTGCTCTTCTGAAGCCACAAATCCTGCTGTGCTGGGGCCCCACCCCATGGCCTCATGACCTCCCCTCCCTTGCTGCCTTCTGCAGGCCTCACCTCCAGAGTTTGGGGATTTCGTTTCCCACATGTGAACCTTTGGGGACATGGGCATCCACAGCAGAGTGCCCTTGGCACATCACGGGGTCACCCTGGGGACCCAAAGCCCCAGCACCCACTCACCACTGGAGTTGCTAAGGAAGGAAGGGAGGATTAGAGCTATGGACCCTGTGCAGAAAGCCTGCTGTTTGCCAGGCTTTGTTCCAGTTAATTCTCAGCTGTGAACTCATTTAATCCTTACAGCAGCCCCTCGAGGTCTTATTAGTCCCATTTCTCAGATGAAGACACGGGGATAAGGAGCCGCCCGAGTACGTGGCAGATGTGTGGGGGCCGGACGATGGCAGGAAGCCAGGTGACTAGAGACTGGCATTTGAGACCTGATGGCGGGTGCAGACGAGGGTGGGTGACTCAGGATCCTTGCCTGGTGGAGGTGAGGAGGAGGCTGAGAACTGCTCCCTCTCCCACCCTGCTTGCCTCCAGGGTGTCAGCCCTGCCTTCACACTCGTGTTCCAGGTCAGCTTCAGGTCCTAGGCAGGCAGGACGGCTTGGCCCTGCCCTGCTGCTTCCAGGCTGTGTGACCGCAGGCAGTTTTACTCCTGCTCTCTGGCCCTCGACATCCTCCTGGTTGCCTGTCCCTTAGGGCTACTTCAAGGGTGGAGCGAGACCCGTGACCAGGAACAGCTTCTGCCTGGCAAGGTTCCGCCACACTTGCGAGGTCCAGAGCTGAGTCCACCCGCTGACTCTGTTCTGCTCCACAGCCCCCTGCACACACCTCCCGTCGTCAGAACAGCCTCCAGGAACACACCTGAACCCGCCAGCCACCGTCCTGCCTGTGCACCTCATCGCCTCTCCACACCGCCATCTTTGGGACACTGTTCCCTCCAAATGGGGGCTCGGACCCAGCCCCACTCTGCTGCCAAGTCCCCGATCTGTGGCGCACCCCGAGGCCTTCATTCTTGCAGCTCTCCCTGTTTGGGCCTTGGGAGTCTGCCGGGGCACTGTGGGGGTGAGGCACACTCACTCGGAGGGTTAATTAAAGTGCACGCCGAGCTTTGTACAACACGGGACGCTTCATTAGGCCTGCACCCGCCTGCCCGTCCCCGAGCGCTTGGCACTGTGTAATTACAGCTGGCTCGGTCTCATCAGCCTGGGAGGCTGCACTGGGGCGGGCTGGGCCGGGGCTCCCGGAGTGTGGGCCCAGGCGCTGAGCCTGCTGCCCGGCTGTCTGTCCTTCCTTCCATCCCATGCTGGCTGGCCTGGGAGTGTGAACCTGAGGTCCTTGTGCCATTAACGCCTCCGAGGGACATGTATCACATTGATGGTGGGCATGTCCCCAGGGCTAAGATGGGATGGCAGCTTCTGGTCTGTGGTCACAGACTTGATTCTCGCTGCCCAGTGGGCCCGTGACAGTGATATGTTCCCCGCCTGGTTCCCATCCCCAGCGCCTGCGCCTCTCCAACCTCCTGCTCAAGGGCTGGCTGTTCCTGGCACAGCTCGGGGCAGCCCTGGGAGGAGGGCACTGGGTCCATCTGTTTCAGCCCCGCAGCCCCTGTGCCTGGCCCCCCGCCAGGCTTCGGAAGCTCCCCAAGGCCACAGGGGTTCTGGTTCCCCACTAGCCTGACTCAGCTCCCCTCCAGCAAGCCTTAGGCCAAGGTGAGGTTTCTGTTTGTTTTTGTTTGTGATTTGTTTTTCTTCTCTCCTTCTCTGTGGGATATATTTTCAAGCAGTTTTATTTATTTTAAAAAATAAAGCCGGGCACGGTGGGACATGCCTGTAATCCTGGGAGGACTGCAAGTTCAAGCCCAACTTGGCAATTTAGCAAAACCCCATCTCAAAATAAAAAAGTTAAAAAGGGGGTGAGGATGGAACACACTGCGAAGATCCGGGTTCAGTTGTTTTAAAAACAGCTCTCCTGCCACAGCCATGACTTTATGTGCATAGTTCGGCTGTCTGGGTTTCATGTTGTGAAGCTGGCAGGATGACTGCCGCGAAATTCGGGGAGCTGCGGAGAACACGGGCTGCTGTTTTCCACCATTTCGTCCGAACGTGGCCTTTTATGTGTGTCCTCCCTCTAGCTGCTTGGCTGAGTTTCTGCGATCTAGCTCTCCAGGGCAGTGGATAAAACACCACAGTTGGCTTTTTTTTTTTTTTTTTAAACAGTGAAGAAACCAATGGCAGTGTTTCATGTTTAATAAAGCCCGAGTACTTGAGATCCTTCATAAATGCCTCACAATCCTTTAAGGGCCCTGGGACAATGACAGCCCTTGCCGGCCTGGTCCCTATGTACTCTCTAGGTCCCACCACTCTTGCTTGCCGTGCAGGCCACCTGTCGTGCTCCTCCGGATTATCTGTGCTCTGGCGTGGCCTCAGGGTCCCCCATCCCCTAACCTCACGTCACAACCGTCCTTACCCTCTGCACTCCCAGGGCTCACAACCTCTCCTGTCCAGCCCCTGGATTCCCAAGAGGCTGATCAGGTCAGCTCTCTGGGAAGCCTAACGATTGGCTGTTTCTATGAGGGTGTGGCTGCCCCTTGATCCAATCAGATAGGCCAGTGTGGGGGTGTGGTCAGGTGGGAAGGATGACTGTAACTAGGACTTCAGGGGCAGTTGGGGGGGGGTGCCCAAAAAGGAAAGGAGGGAAACAGGAAACCACCATTGCAGCTGGATTATCAGTTTATCAGACGCTGGGCCCCTGTTGGTTCTCTTGGTATTGTAATTTTTTTGTTAAGTAAAGACACAACTTAATATGTAAAATCCGCAGTATCGGATATATCGGTGCTGAGCAGATGGAATCGAATGGGAGCCACACGTATAATTTAAAACTCTTAGTAGCCGTAGTGCACAAAAGGAAAGAAAAAGGCAAAATTATTGGCAATCACTTCTGTATCCAGTATCTTAAAATGACGTGTTCTGTTTACATATCAAGTCTCTCTGTTCTGTGTGTACTGGGGTGCATCTCAGCTCAGCGTGACTCCAGCTGGAGTCCTTGGTGGCGTCCTGAGACTGGAACCTGCCACCCTGGGCCCAGCAGCTCTCAGAAGCTCTCTTTGTAAGCCTGGGGAGTAATTTTTAATGCATTTTTTATCCTTAGGGAAAATTTTTAAAACCTGTCTTATCTACTTTCAATAGTTGAAGATTTGTTCACCTCACTTGTTTGAGGGTATCTGACTTCACAATATTGGGATTTTAAACTGGGCACGGTGGCACATGTCTAATCCCAATATCTTTGAAGGCTGAGGCAGGAGAATCACAAATCCAAGCCCAGCCAGGGCAATTTAGCAACCTCACAGGCCCTGTCTCAAAGTGAAAAATAAAAAAGGGCTGGGGAAGTGCAAAGGCCCTGGGTTCAATCCCAGTATGGTGGGCAGGGGAGTCAGGATTTTAGCAACACATGCTCTCAGAATCTGCTGTGGTTTGGGGGTGCAGTGTGTCTTTGTTACATTTCTCTCCTTGCTGTGAGACAAAATACCAGACACCCAACATTAAGAAAGGAAAGGTTTCTTTATCTCACAGTTTGTCGAGGATTCAGTCCATAATCAGCTGAGTCCAAGGCAGGGTACATGGCAGTGAGGCCACAGTTCAGGGTGGCAGAAAACAGTCAAATCAGCCACAGCAAAAATTCGGGGAGCCACTTTCTCTCCCTTATATTGTACGCAGACCGTGGTGCAGCGCCCACACCATCTGTGTGCCCTCCTCTTGCACAGGCTTAGGGTCCCTGGGGAATCACTTAGTTAAACTTCTAAACTTCTCAGGTTGACAGTGAACATCCTAGCGCAGTGAGGACATGTCCTCTGCACCCCAGGATGTAGAACTACTGAGTTACTTAGTTAAGCACCTGACTTCCCAGGTTGTCATGGTGTATCGGCCATCACAGTGTTTTCATCCTGACTTGCTGTGTCCTGTTTTTGCTGGGCCTCTCCAAGGCCAGGTAGATCAGGGAGCCGATTGGCCTCCAGTGGTTGCCATGACGACTACACACCAAGCAGCTTTCCTGGTCAGCAGGCCGCAGGCCGCAGTCCAGGGGAGAAGGGAGAGGAGGGGAGAACATTCTCTCCAGTAGAGGACACTTGTCACTAGGTGTAGGGCCTTCTGGGAATCCAGGATGAACTCATCATCACGTCTGCAAAGACACTTTTTCCTCATGTCGCAGGTTCTGGAGATTCAAATATGCACACATTTTTGGGGGGAGAGCACAGTTCAGCTCTCCACTGTGAGCTGTTAGGGTTTGGCAGGAGGCAGAAGCAGAAGGGGCGAGGCAGGGTTTTATTTTGCCAAGCTGTGGGATGCTAGTGAGTGACGAGTGGCCACCTTCCCAGTGGGCAGTGGTGTCCATCTGGGCGGGGGCGGGGCCAGGACCCGGCAGGGGTCAGTCCTGTGAGCGAGTGCGTTGGATGTGTCCTGGAAGGCAAAGTGGAAGGGAGCGGAAGAGCAGAATGTCTTAAATGGTTCCGAAGTAGGTATTTGAGTACTCGTGAGGCTTGGAGGAGAGCCAGGCTGACTATGGTGGCTTGGGTATAATTATCATCGTGACATACTTACCTCCGTGTCACATACTTCTGCATTATTAAGGAGGTGATCGTTGTTAAGCTAAAGGAAAAAGAGTCCCCACTAGGGTACACTGAAAGTCACCAAGAGGCCTTAGTTGCAGCCACCTTTACGGGCCCGCCTGCCCCCGGGAAGCTGTTGCCTGTGGCTCGCCTGACGTGTGTGCTCAGCCCTCTTCTATGTGGCCATCAGGTGGCAGTAGTTTTGATTTGCCAGTGTGATTTGGATTGGCTTTCTGCCTGTTGTCCTGTCAGCATCTGGATTCAAGATGGGCCGCCGCCTGGCCGGACCCCCTGGGGTGGCCGGGAGCAGGCCCTGCCCCTCCTCTGCTGATCGCTGCCCAGGAATCTGGGGGGTTGGCTAATGGGCCCTGGAAGCAGTAAAAGATAATGCAGGTGCTCCTGTGACTGCTCCGAGGGGGCTGCCCTCGGTCCCCCCTTGTAATTAAGTTGGGGTTCTCCTTCTGCCTCTGACTTCTGGGGACTCTGGCATCCATTTATCTCTTCCTGCCATGGTCATTCACCCATTTATTTGTTTCTAGACCCCAGCCGAGGGGCTGGAAAGCAGCAGTTAGCAGGCGGTTAGGGAGCAGTGAGGAAGGGGTGATCTGGCTCTGCCCAGGGGCCTCGTGGCCTCGGGGGTCCCCTTAACCCTGCCTGCCTGGTTTCTCAGCTATGAAATGGGGAGCCTGGTCTAACGGTCACTCCCTGGCAGAATTACAGGAGGTGTGGACCTGAGCTCCACAGCTTGACTCTCGTAGGCGTGCGTGGCAGTAGGCACCATCATCGATGCTGCTCTGTCCCGAGGCAGTGGAGGCCCTGAGGCCCGGGGAGGTATGGGCTGCTTGGAGTGGCACCAGCAAGAGAGCTGTGGTCCCAGGCTGACCTTGCCGCCAGATGGGCACCCCAGAGGTCCCCTGGGCTGCCCATTTTATGCCAGACGCCCCACTGCAGTGATCCCATTGCCCTGAATAACACAGAGAAGGAGTCCCACTGCTCACTGTAGACAGGGCAGTAGCAGGGCGTTGCCGTGGCAATGCAGGTGCGTGGTTAGGACGTGTGCATTCAAGGAGGAGGCGGCCAGCCGGAGTTTTCAAAGGCAAAGCCAGGTGGGTTTTGGTAGCATGTCCTGAAGCAGGAATCCCCAGCCCCCAGGATCAATAACCAGGGCGGTGCCTGTTCGGGTCCACCGAGGTGCTGGGCAGCTTCCCTGTGGATGTGGCCTTCGTGTGGGCTGTGGTGCCGGGGGAAGCTGCACAGTTGCTTCCTTGGGCCCCCGTGAGGTGTCCCCTGCTTCGGCACCTCCTGGCTTCTCTTCCCTGTTCTTGGTGAGGGCTTGACGGAAGCCACTCCATCTTGATCCCAGCTGCTCTCCCAGCCTGAGCTCCCATGTCCGTCCCTCCCACCCTCGAGCAGATCACAGCTCCTGGCTCCCCACTAGGAGCCCCTCTTGGTGCCTGTTTATCATGGATTCCTGGGGGCCCCCCCAGCCCCTTTTTCAGGGCTGACCATTTCCTGGCAGGCTGGGGGTGATTCTGACACCCTCGAAGGATCAGGGACCATCTCCTTGCCCTCTGAAGGTCTTCCTTCCAAGACTTTGGGGTGACTGTCCTGCCACCTGGGCACTTCGTGACCAAGCCGGGAAGGGGGTGTTCCTGTGCCCCAAAGTACTGGGCAGATGGTGAAGTCAGGATGGTGTCTGCCCCTCCTGGTGGGCAAAGCCCTGCTGGGGCAGAGGGGACTGTGGGTGGGGCTGCTTTTGGGGTGCCCAGTTGGAGCCCTCCCTGCAGCCAGGTCTCGACTGACCTTACCCCACTGATGTCTACTCAGAGCTCATTCGTAGCGCTGTGTGCGTGGGTGCAGGGCCGGGATTTGAGCCTAGTTTCAGTCTTTTTTCCAGTCAAGAAAGACGCCCAGGGAGGGAAGGGAGAGGCCGAGGCCGTTCCTGTAGTCCTTGCTGCTAAGCCACCTCCAGCGGCCCCTCTGGCTCTGAGGCTCTGACCCCAGCCAGGAGCGATCATCCTTTTGGCCAGGGAGTCCTCGGGGTCGTGCCTTTTATTCATCGGACATCCAGGCTCAGCCCAATTGCTGGCGGCTCCTCCTGGCCCCTCCTGCCCGCTGGGCTCCCAGCTAGGAAGGTGGAGGTGGCCCAGAGATGCACTGTGCAGCGCTGCCTGAGCCTCAGGAAGCTCCGGCTGGTTGCTGGGGACTTGCTTTCCACCCTCCTCGGTAAGCTCACTGCCAGGGCATTGGCACTGACTTGGGGTCACCAGCCTGTGACTGTGGCCGCAGAGCTGCCTGCATAAAATCCTGGTGACTGAGGGCAGTGAGCAGAGGAGGGCAAAGCCTGGGCCTCACAGCCGCCGCAGGTGCTGGTCTTACCCTCGTCTCTGGAGGGCCCGACTGCTGCATTGTCCTCGCTGTGGGCTGCCTGGGGTCAGCGGGTGTCACCTTCGTAGCCGATGTGCTGGGTGACTCCCGAGCGAGCGGGTGCAGACCACAGGAAGATACCTAGGAGGGAAGTGACTGGGTCAAAGAGAATTTCTAGTTTTATTTTTTGAGAAATCTCCAATTTTCAGAAAGAGTTAAAGATGTCACCTTCCAGTGATCCATGCACACCCACGTTCATAGCAGCACAGCTTGCAGTAGTCAAATACATATAGGTAGTGACATGTAGGTCACCCATATGTCCATCAGCAGACAAACAGATAAAAAAACATGTGGTATTGGCACATGATCTAGTATTACTCTGCCATAAAGAAGGCTGAGCTTGGGCCATTTGTAGGAAAATGGATGCACTTTGAGACCCTAATGTTAAAAGTGCAATAAATCGGACACTTAAAGGTTGCATGGCTTCTCATATATGAGAAACCCAAAGTATAAATAAAGAGCAAAATAAAAGACGGTAGGAAGTAGGGAGATAGATCCTTTGTAAAAGGGAAGGGGAGACCAAGAGATGGAAGGGGAGGGGCCTGGGGCGTCACGAGGGCGCAGATGGGTCACGCACATGCACCAGCCGCCCACGATGAGTGTTTTTCATTACACACAGCAAACAGGGACTGACTGCTTTTATGACAGTGAATGTACAGGTGAGGGAGGCAGGCCGGAGACTGCCTGGCAACAAGCAGAAATGTCTCCCTGGGCCCCCAGGTTCTGCTTGTGGGATTTTGTAGGGGAACCCTAATCTTTTTGTAGGGGAACCCTAATCTTTTGTAGGGGAACCCTAATCTGTGACTGGAGACCAGGAAACAAAGTCCCCACCTTCCCTGCAGGTGCTGGGCGGGCAAGCCAAGTGGCTCCAGCACGCTGCCTCTAGGAAGGTTCTCTTTTCATCTTTTTGAGACACGCTCAGGCTGGCCTTGGGCTCACTTTCTAGACCAGGCTGGTCTCAAACTTGCAACAATCCGAGTGCCTCAGCCTCCTGAGTGCTGGGATGACAAGAATGTATCACCACGCCCGGCGTCTAGCGAGGTCCTTGGCTTCCCAGGTCATCCCAGAGCAGCAAGCGGGAGAGCCAGCAGTTGGTGTGACCCTCAGCCCCCAGGCTGACTGTGACCTCTCCATTGGGTGTCTTGGGACAAAGGACATCAGTCCACCATAGGGATGTGACTAGATGGGCCAGCAGCCCCTGCACCGAGGAGCACTGCAGGGGTGACAGGTGCACTGCAGTCAAATGCCCACGTTGCTCAGCGTGTTTCACCATGGGTCGGAAAGCGTTTTGGACTTAGACCTCTTCACAGTCTTAACGGTGATCACTGGTCCCAGAAATCCTTTGTGTACATGGGCTGCATCCGCTGATGTGTAGAAGTCGATGCTAGAAATTAAAACTGAGGCAGTTAAGATTTATAGATGACTGTATTTCCAAGTTAAAAAAAATCACACAAATCTACTACCAGCTAACATCAATAATTTTTTTTTCCTGAAAAAGTGCTTTACACAGCAAGGTGCGTGTAAGAAACGTGGTGGTTTTGTAAATCTCTCATCGGCCTCTCAGATGCATGGTGGGATGGGGAGAACCCCGTGAATCCCTGCAGAGGTTTTGGGTCCCCCCAAATCTGAGGATCCCTGATGTGGATGACTGATGAAACACACGAGGACACAGGAGGACGCTGTCGCCCCCACTGGCCTCCTGCACGGACAGGGCGGGGCTGGGTCTCTGGAGTCCTAGCAGTGTCCCACTGGGAGATGGGCCAGGAAAGCAGCACAGCCGCAGCTGGCCTGGCTTCTGGCTTCTGGCTTCCGTCTAGGCCTGCGTCCTGCTGCTCAGCTGTCCCTAGCACTCTAACTCAATTGCAGAGTCCAGTGGTCCAGTGTGCAGGGCCTCTCTGGTGGACACCTGTCTGCCCAGGACCCTGCCAGCTGCATGCTGGTTTTCAAGCTTTGCCACTGATTGGCCCGTTTCTGGCCCGTTGCTAGGGTCCTGTAAATGGCAGTATCCATGAGGACCTCCCCGAGGGCCAGCTCAGGCTGACCTTCTGGCTTTCGGGTCCCGTCATCGCCAGTGGGGTGTGAGCACCTGGGTGAGGGAGGTGACCGTTTGTTTATTCCACGAGTGCATAGTGAGATTGTTGAGGCTGGTGTGGGTCAGACCTCATCTGACGAATCCGGGAGATTCCATGACTTGATAAGAATTCATGATCTTTGTTGCTGAAAAGTGAGCCAAACTGGTGTTTCCCTGGGTGTGGTTACCTGGAATGGTGGATTCCACTATCCGGCCTTTACAGGGTCAGATCCGCCACTCCTGGAGGCCTCAGATGGGGGGCCCCGCTGCTGCTTCTCCTGTCCCCCTTTCTCTCTCTTTGCCCTTACCGCAAACAGACTTAAAAAAAACCTCTAGTTTAAGAAGACAAACCGCACCCTCTCCTGAGCCGTGTGGTGCGCCCGCGGGAACTGGAAGAGCACCCCCACACCCACCCTGTGACTGCTGGCTGATGCAGGGACTCAGGTGAGATGACGGCAGTGAGGGGAAGGGACAGCTCCATGCCTGTGTTGTTTGACTGACTCTGCGGGGCTGGGGCTGGTGGTCTGGGCATCTGTTTGGAGGATGGCAGTGTGCATTGTGGCAGTTGGGGATTTCCTCCTGTCTTGTTTTTGAAATCCAGTGTTTCATTCCATTTTACTGTTTTGTTTTATTCCTGTATCTGGTAACCTGAGCACTCTTTGGAAGATAATAATATGCAGTATCACAACCATTGTTAAACTCCTAGCATCTTGTTTTGAAAACCTGTATGGCTATTGTTGGTTTTGTTGTTGTCATTGTTTTGCTTTAGTTGTTGTTTTTTAGGTTTGCTTCTTGATTTTTCTGTGTTTTCTTTTTTCTCTCTAAAATGAAATTGAAAAAAATAAAAACTTCAGTTCAATGCATGGCGTCTACTTCGAGGGTTGAGTTGCGTGGGTGCAGTAGCTGCGTGCACTTGGGAAACCCCCGTCCGCCCGGCTCCAGCATCACCTTCATCCTGGATTGGCCCTCGCTCCCGTGTGGCTCCTTCTGTCCCTGCCCCGTGCCCTGGTCACCGCTGAGCAGCTTTCTGTGGCTGTGCTGTGGGTTTGTGCTCTCGTGGGAATGGGACCGTGCTGTGCTTATGTGGCTTCTCTGGCTCAGCGTAATCACTCTGTGACACTCCCTCATTGTCCTGTGTGTCCATAGCATGTCCCTTTGTATGGCTGAGCACTTGCTTGTCGCATGGTTGTGCTGGAGCATGTTTGTTCTGTCGCCTGTTGAAGGCCGTTTAGACTGAGCTGCTGTGGATGAACACGCGTGTCCAAGCACGTGTGCTCACGTGTTTTCTGCTCTCCGCTGAGAGTGTGTGCATGGCATGCTGGGCATGCACTTAACTTTTTTTGAGATAGGGTCTCACTGTGTAGCCCAGGCCCGCCTGCAACTCATGGCGAATGCTCCTGCCTCAGCCTCCCAAGTGCCAAGATTACAGGCATGGGCTGCCACGCCCCGCTTTGTGTTTACTCTTGAAGGAGCTGCCCCGAGAATTCCCGTGGTACAGGCATGGGGTGAATGTTTCAGGCACCCCATACCTTCGCCAGGTTGGTGCCATCGGTCCTGTAAATGCGAGCCAGCCTCAAGCATGTCTGTCTGTGTCTGTGCGAGGCCTCGAGGTGCATCTCCCTGGGGACTCAGGAGGCTGAGTGTCCTCCTGACGTGCACCGGCTGTCCCCCCACCCCACCCACAGGTTTAGGAGGGGTCCCCCTGGTCTTTCATCATCTGCTGATGTTCTTGTGGCTGAGCTTCGGGAGGTCCTTATGCATCAAGGACACAAGTGGTTTGTCCCTTGCCTGCATCCCAAATATTTCCTCATTTTTGATTTCATAAAGATTTCTGTTAGAGAGCCTGCGGTTTTGGCTCTGAAAAAGTCCAGCTTGTTCATGCTTTCTGTGTCACATCAGAAATCCAGGTGGCTGGGCACACTCCAGCGGAGTCTGTGTGGGGCGACAGGCGGGGCCCGGCTGGGTTCAAGTGTTCTGTATGGGACTCAAGTATGGGGAAGACCCTGGGTTTTCCTTGTGGACTTGCTCGGGCGCCTCTGGCAGAAATTGGTGGCACGCAGAGGAGTGCAGTGCGTGCTTGCTGAATAAATAACCGCATCTTCTGGAGAAATGAAAGATGCCTGGCTGGGGTGCGGGTTGAGCTGGGAGTAGTGAGCAGGAGGGCGGCCAGGCTGAGGAGACTTGTGTCTGACAGGGCATGCAGTGACAAGGCGTTAGTTTTGGAGAAGTCTCTCTGTAACAGTGACAGTGACAGAGGCCAGGGGACTTGGGCTGGCCCTGCCAGCTCTGACCTCAGCACAGCCCAGGGAAATTGGGGCAGGACACAGCAGCCCCCCAACTGCTGCCCAGATCAGACGGCCTGGCTCGCGGGTCTGGCGGGCACGCTGACACGATAAGACCTGAGAGGTGTCCCTGTTGCCAGGCCAGCGCCCACTGCCCATCTGCCAGCCTGGTATTCAAGCTGGCTGTAGCCTGAGCAGGAGGGGCCCAGGGGGTCCCCATGCCAGGAGGACAGAAGCTGGCCCAGGCCAGCTGGTCGGTCCAGACTGAGCTATCAGTGGGGATCAGCATGAGGCCGTCTCGCTCCTCCTCCTGGCACCTGGATGGCGCTTCATGGTTTGCAGAGCTACCACCATGGCCAGCACTGGTCACTGTGCTGTGGACGGGAAGGGGAAACGCAGCCTGGTGTGAGTCACACCCGCAGCACAAGGGGAGAGCTGAAGCCAGGCCCCCGGAGAGGTCACAGCGCTCTTCCCTGTGCCTGATGCATCTTCCTCTCTGGCGCCGTCCGATATGCTGGGATGCAATTTGTGGTGTGATTGAAAAACTCGGTGAGTGTTTAAACTGAAAAGAAAATACGTTCAAATAAAAAGACGCATTGGCACTGATCTCTGTCCAGTACTCCCCCAGCTTCGGAACATACTCATCCTGTGGTCCTCGCCACTTCCCAGAGCAGCTCTGGAGTCCTCTTCCGTGTCTCTAGTTGCACTGTTGTAGCTGCCTTGATGTCCAGAGTTCATTCAAAATATTTCTTTTCATAGTCCTTTTGACTTTGGGGAAAAGTCAGACGATGCCTGGCACCAGCTCTGGCAGATGAGGACGCAGCGTCCTGTTTGTGAGCTGCCTTTCTGCTGGATGGCGCTCGGCAGCAGCGTTCGCTGTATTTTGATTGCACCTTGTGAAGGCCTTCCCCTCCCCTGTCCCCGGTGGAGTGCCCTGGAAGGGGCAGTCATGTCCACCCTGCAGCAGCCTGGCCACTGACATGGCTGGGCACCACCACAGTTTGGGGCGAGGGTGCGGGGACTGCTGAGGCTCGTGATGCCCTAGATCTCTTCTAGGGCCCAGTTTCCGTCTGATGAGCAAGGGAGTGTCTTAAAACACAGTGCTGGCATGTGGTGGAATATTACTTAGCCATGAAAAGGAACCGGGTTTGCTAGGTGACAGAAGATGGATAGCCACAGAGGTCATGCATGGGGTGACCCTATTTATATGACATGTCCAGAGGGGGACAGCCAAAAGGCACAGAAAGTGGTAACCTTGAACTCACTGTGTAGCCCAGGCTGGCCTCGAACTCACAGCGATCTTCTTGCTTCATTCAGCCTCCTAAGCGCTGAGATCACAGGTGCGCCCCACTGTGCCTGCATGCAGTTTATTCTCCCTCTGGGAGCAGATCCTTGGCCAAACACTGTGGCAGACATGGGCGAGCTGAGCCACACCTCACACCTTAGCTGCCTGCGGCTACCTGGACCTGCCAGGTGCCTGTGTAGCCTGGGGTTGGCCGGAGACTCAGGCAGACTTTACCCCACTTTTGGGGATCCCTTTCTGGGGCTCCCTCCAGCCTGTCTTGCTGTCGCTCTGTGCGCCGTGGATACGGTTTTGTTGGGGAGGGAGCCACTCCCACGGGCTCAGAGCACAGCTGCGCAGACCGCACACCTGGGAGCCGCAGGTGACCATGATCAACACTGCACTGGCCTCCAGGCTCAGGGCTGTAGGCTGCGGGGACGCAGGCAGCTTTTCCTAAGGCAAACCCTGAAGACAGCTCACTGTAAACATAGTCAAACATTTCTGTAATCCCCATACTGTGGGAGGCTGAGGAAGGAGGATTGTAAACTGAAACCCAGCCAGACAGTGTCTCAAAAAATAAAGGTCGGGGATCAGCTCAGTGAGAAGGACCTGGACTCAACCCCCAGTACTGCAACAAAAAGGAAGATCCCGCATGCAGATACTGGACCAGGCCTTTGCTGGACCTGAGGCCTTAGTGGGAGAGGCTTTAGTGACTTCATAGATTTTGCACCACAGGATTGTAGGGGCTGTTGCTGGGGGCGGTGCACGGCCGGGCAGGGCCCTCATCCATCTGCACACTTCCCCAGAAGGTGGCTGGCGGGAAGCAGAAATGACAGACTCCTGCCCAGCCTGGTGCCGGTCTCAGAGAATTCCTTCTCTCACTGCCCGGGGGGTTGTAGTGATGTCCCCCTCAGGAGCTGGGCTGAGGTGCCGAGGACAGCGCATATGAAAATGACACAGAAATTGTAAATTGCTCGAAGACGTTAGTGCCTGTTACTGTGGTAACCGCCCAGCTACGGCAGACCTCATGGCCCCATAGCAGTGGTTTGGTTGGTGTTTTAATTTAATAGCGTTGTTATTTTCCCCATCATAAAAATAACATGCATTATGCATGTGTCTAAATGCACCAGCCATACCCATTAAATTATGCAAATGTGTATATCAATTATACCCCAATAAAGCTATTAGAAATAATCCACATTCATAAGAGAAAATGTAGAAAACACAGAAGAGTGGAAAGTGGAGAAAAAAACTGATTCTGTTTCAGCCATACCAAAGCGAACCCTGTCAGAGTTTTGGAGACTTCTCTCCCAGCTTTCCGCTGCACGCTTGCTTCTTTCCCAGGGCTGTGATCACTGGTCTATATAATTAAACACGTTTTATATGCAATTTTACATCCTGTTCTTTCCCCTTCCGGGGTCTTAATATGCAACAGCCAGAACCAGCGCTACCCTGGGACCCGGCATGGCTAGGCTGAGACTTGGCTTCGGCTCTAGGTGATCCTGGCCAGGGCAGGCTGCCCATGGACAGTCAGCATCAGGTGGTTGGGACACTGTGACCCCATGCCGGTGGACCCGTGGTCCCCCACAGCACACTGCTCTCCTGGTCTTGTCTAAGTACAATGGCGTGGATGTCGTCTGGATCAGGGGACACGTGCAGCCTCTCATCTGCTTCTAAACCTTCTCTTTTTTCTTTCCTGTTGACATCAAAGCCAGCATCTGCCGAGGCCCAGAGGGCCGGGCAGGCCAGGGACCGACTCCCAGGGGCAGTGTTGAGTAGATGTCGCTCCGGCCCACCTCACACAGGACTGCCAAGGCCTTGCGGTGCAGCTATGGCCTTCAAAGCCCCAGAGCTGCCCTGGTGGGGGAGATAGGTCACATCCGGGCCAGTGTCCTAGGAAAAAGAGGCAGGATGAGGGTGCGTCAGGCTGCTCTGCATGGGCTCTGGGATGTGGATGGCAGATTCAGCAAGGGGCACACTTTGGGCCTTTGGGGAGCAGAAGTGACAGAAGGGAGCCTGGAGCCCGTGGTCAGGAGTGGAAGGAGGGAGAGGGAGCAGGAGGAGGCTGGGCCAGACAGAGTCTTCTCCTTTGGCTGAGTTGAGACCCGGAGGCGTGGCCATGGCAGCCGAGTGGGCTGGGTGTGGGCTTGGCCAGCACTTCTGCCACCCCACCCCAGGCCTCACGACCACCCTGAGCAGCCTGTGCCCTCGGAAGCGGAGGTGGAAGCGCAGGGCACAGCTCGGGTAACCGATGAGCTCCGCCGGGTGATGTTACGCCACTCTGAGACCTTTGCTGTCCTGACTATGAAACGGGGACCCACGAGGGGCCCTTGAGCAGGGGTGACACAGTGGGTCTCAGGTGTGCCAGCTCCCTCGCACCGCAGCCAGACTGCAGTGGACTGGGAGAAGTGGGTGGACCAGTGAGGAGGCGGGGTGGAGGGAGAAAAGGGGGACCTGGGGAGTCCGCCAGCCCTGAGGCTGCCATCCCCAGGCCAGGAAGCAGCAGGGAGGAGGTACAGGCTGTGTGCAGAGCCCCGGTACCGCGGGGACAAAACATCTGACACCCACAATTTAAGTGAAGAGGGGTTGATTGTGCCTCACGTTTTAGTCTGTAGTCCTAGTCAGCTGCTCCAAAGGAGGCAGCCGGGCATGGGCCAGGCGGAGGGGAGCTGCTCAAGGCAAGGGCTGAAGGAAGCACAGTTTGGAGGGAGAAGCCAGGAGGGCGATGAACCGGTAAAGGCCACGCCCCCAAGTGCCCCTTCTCACCAGGCCCCGCCCTGGGACCGCCTCTTCCTACGAGGCCACGCCCCCGGGACAACCTTGCCCAACCAGGCCCCGCCTTCTAACAGCATTCTGAGGAGTCCCAGGATCCAGTCCCCTTTTAAAGTCCTATGGGCGCAAGAGACTTTCCTGGGACCTCTAGAAAGGCACCGTGACATCCTCCACGACTCGGGAGCCTGGCCAGCCCCTTGCGGCTGTCAGAATGGAGGGCAGGGTGGTCCTGGGACCCTCTGTCCTGGGCTGCTGGCAGGAGGGCTGCCTCTGTGGTTCTGGCAGGGAAGGAGGTCTGGGTGTCCACAGCGTCCACTCCAGGAGGGCGAGGCAGAGGTCCCCTTCGTGGGACTCTCTACCAGTTGCTGCTGGGACAGAGTCTGGGTGTTCTAGAACTTTCCATTTTTCAAGACACACTGGATGTGTGGGTTTTGACAAGAATACTTGCACTTCTCAAATACTGGGAATGCGGACTAAGAATAAAAATCATGTTGGGGCCCCAAAGCTTGCTGGTGGAACAGCCTGTGCTTTAAGGCGGAGAGCGGACCACAGAGCCATCTGTGCCTCGAAGGAGTGGCTTTCCTTCTGCCAGCCTGGGTTCCTGTCCCCTCTGCCAGGCTGGCCCTGGGATGTGTGACTCATGGAGCCTGAGAACGCTGGTGGTGGAAGGGGGGTCCCCCTGCTCCCGGCATCAAGACTGGGGCCTGGAGGTGGGGCTGCTGCTTCTCTAAAACACACAGGGGCCCCTGGGTGCCCAAGGCTCCAGGTACTGGGATGACCGTGGAAGGAAGGTGTTGGGGGTGCCTTTAGGAGCCCTGGGTGGGAAGCAGGGAGCAATGTGTCCCAGGGGCGCAGACTGGAGGGGTCCCAGGGCTCCATGCTGGACATCCCCCCTCCCCGCAACAGGTACTGTGTCTGTCTCCAGAGGCTGGGAAGGGCTGGCCCGCCCCAGTGGCCTGAGCACAGGGGCCTGTGGGGTTTAGGTCAGAAGGGTGAGGCCATGTCCAGGTGGCTTTAGGTGCTACCTTCTTCTCCATTTTCATCCAGTTCTAAGGTGACTCCGCTGTGGTTCCCCAGGGGCCTGCCCTTCCCAGAGGGTCCATGCACTGGCTACTGTCTTGTCCTCTGCCGAGCTGCCCGCCCTGGTGGCCCCAGGCCTGCACCCTGACCACTTGCTGTCCTGTGCCCTGACCCCAGACAGACACTTGCAGACTGCTTCCCGCAGGGAGGGACAGGAAGCCCGAGGAGTCTTCCCTTTCCCATCCTCCGTCCAAGGGTGTGGGCTCTGGGGACGGGAGTCACCCTGCTGGTGGCTGTGTCATGAGTGCCCCTCTTATCTCTCTGCAGCCGATATCATCTCTACTGTCGAGTTCAACCACACTGGGGAGCTGCTGGCCACAGGTGACAAAGGCGGCCGGGTGGTCATCTTCCAGCGAGAACCAGAGGTGCGTGGGGGGGCTGGGGGGGAGGGGCTGGTCTGGGGGCGGGCTCAGGTGGGAAGGCTGGGGTCAGGTGGCAGGCTGGTGGTGAACATGGAGGGTAGAGGCACATCTGGCCCACAAGTGTCACTGCCTTCTGCCAGGGTTGCCTCCCCAGCCCAGCTCTATCTGCACCGAGGGATCCTGGGAAAGGGGGTGGGGCCAGCAGGTGCAGCCCTAGAGCTCCAGGGTCCAATGGGCTTGCGCTTCTGAGCCCATCACCTGCGGGGGTTGGCTGATTGCTCGCTGCCTGCCGTGCTGCTGTCCTTGACCCCAGAAAGCCAGGCTGACTGTGCTGCTGCCCCTGCTGAAGCCCCAGTGGGACCTCTCCCTGCCTGGGCAGCCTGGTGCCATGCCCACCAGGGAAGGCGGGGCATGCCCACTCCCGTCAGGCCCACCCAGCCCCTCCTCATTTCCTCCCCTGTCCACACCTGACTGGCACCTAAGACAGCTGCCCCAAGGGTCATTTTGAAACCCTGAAAGCTCTTGGTGATAAAAAGATCTCACTCCCACTTACTGAGCACCTGTTCTGCTCAGGTGCGGTGCTAAGTGTCTTTTAAATGCCCCCCTGGGAGGTGAGGATTCACACCCACTTTACAGATGGGCAAAGTCCTGAGTCACCCAGCTAGTGACCAGCAGGCCTGGGACCTGGGCTGTGGGTGCTGAGACTGTGGCTGCGCAGAGACCAGCAGGGGAGGGCGAGTGGGCAGGGCGAGTGGGCAGGCTGAGGGAGGAGTCCAGAGTCCTCCCCACCCCCCAGTCTCTGCCAGCTGTTGCTCACAGTGAGCGCAGCCACAGGGCTTACCTGGTCACCGAGGTCGGACTTGGGGACAGCCACACATCCATGCTCTGGGTAGCACGCGCTGGGGGTCAGGGGTCCAGGCAGCGCTGTGGCTGGTGCCTTGGGTTTCACAGGGTGGACCTGAGTCCATGGGGCTGCAGAGCCGAGCCTGCCTGTTGCTGGGCTTCAGAGAGCAATTAAACTGGCAGAGCCGATTCGCTGTTTTGACGTTTTCTCCTTTAGCTTTTTCTTCATTCTGCTCCCCCGACCTCTGTCATAACCCACCATCATTTCTGTGAAAGTGAGTTGGAGGTGAAAATATTCAAGAGGTTTAGAGCTTTGCAAAAACGAAGATGGGAGTAGGAACCTAAAAATAGATACCTTTAAATAACGAACAAAACATGGGTGCTTTAAAAAGTGAACAGAGGAGCAGGGAGCTGCTGGAGACCTTCATTTGTGGCTGTGGGCTCAGGTCACGTGAACCTGAGTTGTGTGTGGAGACCCACCCCTCGCCGTGCAGGGGCTCCACAATGGGGTCTTTACCGCGAGGAGCTCTGCTATCCCAACCAAGACAGGAACCACCGGGGAGGCCAAGGGGCTCTGACCGTCCCCTGTGTCGGGGACGCTGCAGGGCGTCCACCCCAGCACAGCCTCTGCTCCACAGTGCAAGCCTGCAAGTCCAGCCCAGGAGGGAGCCAGAGGCTCTTGGTGTTCTTGGGGTGAAGGACCCCAAGAGGATAAGAGAAATAAAGAAAAGATTAAGCAGGGGTGGGTTGGAGCCCTCACTCTCTGGAGGATAGGAAAGGAACTGCTCAACCACAGCAGCACATTTATTTATGCACTCAGGAGGAGGAGAGCCATTAAAACCCCGCTGCCTAGCAACCTGTCGGCCTGTCTGGCCCGGGTCCCTGGCCTTCTTGGAGCTGGAGCAGCCTGTTTACCTGGCTTGCTGCAGGCTCCCGGTGCTCTCAGGACCGGCCTTGCTTTAGCTCCGCAGGGTAGTGAAGTGCAGGGTTTCCTTTGGTCACTGTATTGGGCCCACTGGTGCTGCTTGCCAGCCGGTCCCGAGGCAACGTCAGGCTGTCCTGCAGCTCAGCCCACCTATGGGTTTCCTTGCAGAGCAAAAATGCGCCTCACAGCCAGGGCGAGTACGATGTCTACAGCACCTTCCAGAGCCACGAGCCCGAGTTCGACTATCTCAAAAGCCTGGAGATAGAGGAGAAGATCAACAAGATCAAATGGCTCCCGCAGCAGAACGCGGCCCATTCGCTGCTATCCACCAACGGTGAGCCCTTGTGGGGTCCGTGGAGCCACCCGTGTCACTCTGGTTGTGAGCTTGTTTCCAGGTCTTTAGATTCTGAAGAGTGACGTTCAGAGCAGCACTGAGAAACCAGGCTGGTCCCCGGTCATTCCCGCTGTAAACAGTGCCACCTGACACCTTTGTGAATGCTGGTCTTTAGGGTGCAGGGGGGCTAGGTCGGGAAACCCAGTGACTGTGGGACACAGACTTAATTCACCAATTCCTTCTCCTGGGCATGCTGGTGATTATTCTGGGTACTCTGCTAGGAGGCGCTCTCCAGAGAAACCAGAGCCATGGGGGAAAGAGGTGACAGAAGCAGACAGACAGAGATAGAGAGACAGAGGTGGAGACTGACTCAGGAATTGGCGCATGTGACTGGCAGGCTGGCCATGTGACCTGCAGGGCGGGCTGCTGGCTGGAGACCCAGGGAGGAGGCTAAAGGTCCCCCAGGTCAGACTTGGTGTTAGCTGGCCTTCAGCTGATTGGACAAGGCCCACCATGTGGTGGAAAGTCACCGGTTTTGCTGACTTAACTTTTTTTTTTGGTGCTGGGGATTGAACTCATGACCTCGAGTTTGCCAAGTAGGCACTTTGGCTGCTGAGCTAAACCCCCAGCCTGGTGACTTAACTTTTAACCTCATCTAAAAATCTTTCACAGCAGGACCTAAGACTCACTGAACCAGATATCTAGGTATCATGGTGCAGGTGAGGTGACACCTAGAATTAACCATCACAGCTACTGAAGCTTCCTCTGAGATTTGGAGTCCAGGGAAGTGAGGCTCCTAGGACGCCATTGCTGGATGGCAGGGTGCTGCTACTGAAGGAAGAGCAGATGGGTCACCTTGTCAGCTAAGGACTTTAAAGAGTAAGCTGGGATAGCCTGTAATCCAGCACTCTGGGAGGCTGAGGCAGGAGGATCCAAAGTTTGAGTCCAGTCTGACAATTTAGAGACTTAATGAGACCCTAACTCAGAATTATAAATGAACAAGCAAATGAATGAATGGGGATATAGCTTGGCGCAAAGGCCCTGGGTTTAATCTCCAGTACCCTGAAAAACAGAGTGGGAAAGTACAATGGTCCCACACCTGGCAATCAGCTTAGGAGTCCATAGGGACCCTCGGAAGCACTGCTGCCGTTACGTGGTGATGAGGAAGGACCAGCGTGAAGACACACTGCGTATGTGCCCGTCTATGAAGTGTACAAGATGCCAGTGGGCACACTGTCCGAGAACAGGGTGAGGCTAGGTGGCCCCTGGAGTTCCATGTCACCGTGCAGCTGGCTGTGATGGGTTCTCCGTCCTCTGTCCAGGTGGTTGGTCACGTGTTGGGTTTCTCTGTTTTGTCCTTAAAGATAAAACCATCAAGTTATGGAAGATCACCGAGCGGGATAAGAGGCCCGAGGGCTACAACCTGAAGGATGAGGAGGGGAAGCTGAAGGACCTGTCCACGGTGACATCGCTGCAGGTGCGCGTCCGCTGTGGGTCCCAAGGGGAGGGAGGGGCACTACGCTTCCTTCAGGAAACCAGGCGGACTTCAGGTTGGAGCCAGGGGCAGATTTGCGTCCTGGCTGGGCTGCGTCCTTGCCAAGTGGCTCAGGGTTCTTCCTGCGCTGCGTGCCTCAGTTTCTCACCAGCACAGTGCTCCATGCTCGTTCTCCTCCCGAGGAGACTGAGCAGATGCATAGGTGCCAAGCACCTAGTGCCTGTCATCAGTAGATGGGTCATCGGTATTGCCCCTGGGAAGGAGAAATCCACGTGTAAACACCCTAGCTTAGCCGGGCGTGGTGGTACAGCCTGTAATGCCAGCACTCAGGAGGCTGGGTTAGGAGGATCCTTGCAAGTTCAAGACCAGCCTGGGCTACAAAGTGAGCTCAAGGCCAGCCTGAACTGCATAGCAAGACTCTGTCTCAAAAAGACAAAACAAAGCAAAACAAAAATATGCTGGCTTCTAAATGACTGGCAAATTGCACAAATTCTGAGGATGCTGGAAGCCATTTCCCTTGTGCGCTGGGCAGTGGGAGCCCCCAGCCCAGGGAGGTCTACAGGGCTTTGTTTAGTGGGAGGGATGCAATTATCACGTCTAGATTGGCCTGGCATTTGAGGCAGAGCTGGAGCCCTGTGGGAATCACACCTTCCCTCCCGGCATGGGAGTTTTTATGTCACCTGTGTCTCCAGTCACTTAACTGTAAAGGAAGGCTGAGAAGGAGGGGAAGGCTGGTGTTTATTTGTTAGGGTTCCCCAAAGGAGCAGAATCAATAGAAAGCAGATCACTGTGCAGGAGACCAAGGGGGTTAATTAGCCCAGCTCTGCCAGAGGCAGAGAGGCCTCAGTGGGCGTCCGCGTGCTGGAGAACAGAGGAGCCGCTAAACCCACTGAAAAGAGGGCTAAAGAAGGCAGCGCCAGTCCCAGGCTGCAGGCTGGAAGCTCCCTGGGGAGCCGCTGGAGCAAGTCTGCCTTGTGAGGCTGCAGAAGCTGGAGTCTGGTGTCCACAGGCACCAGGGCCACAGCACGGTGGAGCTGTTCAAATGCAGGCCGACTTCCTCCTCCTTCTCTGTCAGTCCATCCGGCTGCAAGCCCATTGGGCGGAGCCACCCTCAGGACGGGCTTTCCCCCTCCATTTGCTAGCCCACACGCCAATCATCTGTGGAACCACCTATCCACCCATTTCCACCAATCCGCTTGGCGACTCCTGACCCTGTCTGGATGACACTATGGTTAACCAGCATAGGTGACCTGGTCTTTCTTCCTCTTGCCTCTGACCTTATTTGTTCATGTTACTGAAGCCACCCTAATCGTACCTGGCTTTCTGCCGAAGCTGAGTTGTGATGGTGGCAGCCAGTGTGTACTGAATAGCTGCTGTGTGGGGGCTGCGTGCTAGGGCCCCAGAGATGAATCAGAGACTCAGTCTCGTCCCCTAAAGTGTCCCCAGCCCTTGCCCAAGGAGACCAATACTGAATCACCGTGCACTGCGCACTGTGCACTGTGCACTGTGGCAGAGAGACACACAGGGGCTGTGAGAGCTCAAAAGACCTTTTGCCACCTTCTCTATTTGCTGAACTCCTATTCATCCTTTAAAACCCTGTCAGCCTTCACCTCTGTAAAGCCTTTTTTTTCTACACAGAAGAAGCCAGAAGAAAATCATTATCCATCCTGCGTCCACTCTAACCTTTTGTGTCTGACACCGTTCTGTCCTCAGTTCTGGTGTTCATCTTCTTGCCCATTACTCTGATCAGGTCATGACAGTTGGAGTCATGGGGAGGGTGTTTTATTCCTGATGTTCCCAAGCTTTCAGGGCAGGCTTCTTTCCTCCCCCTTTTATGTATTCGAATGGCCTTGGAGACTGGATTGGAGGATAGCAGTGCCAGGAGGAAGCGCTGTGCCCAGTGAGGCGGGGACACCAGGCTTTTGCTGGGTCGGGGTTGCCCTGAGCGTGCTCGCCTGGAGCAGCTGGACTTCCTGTCTCTCCTGCCCAGGGGTTCCCAGTGTGGACGGTGGCTGTGCCCCAGGGAAAGGGAGGTTTGTGGCAGACCTGGATGATCCGACAGGTGGGGACAGGCGCAGGGAGGCCCCTGCAGGTCTAGACACAGGGACGCTGGCTCCCAGGCATGCAGACCTGGGCGGCAACACTGGGACCACCAGAGCCAGATGGGCTCAGGTGCTGTGATGCATGAAAATACAGGGGCTGTCACCCGTGTCACCTGTCCTCAAGTCCAAGGACACAGCCCACTGGCCTCTCAGTCACCCATGTGTGCGTCTCTGGGCTGGGCATGGACCGGGTGCCAGAGAGATGGATAAACAAGAGACAACTTGTCACACCTGACTGGTGTTCCTTCCCCTGGGAGCAGATGACAGCTGCACCATGACGAGGGACCCTGTGCTGTGGAGGTGCCAGGCCCTGGCTTGGCCTATATGTGGGGCGGGCTGGGTTCTGTTTCCTATGTGTCCAGTCCAGCCAGGCATGGGGAGAGCTAGACGAGGCCGGGTCTGTGTGTCTATCTGCCAGTCATTGCAAGCAGAGGGCATAGTGGAAGCAAAGGCCCATGTCCAATGTCATTGCAGAGGCCACCAGCTCCAGCCACCATGACACTCCATCCAGCACACTGATGCTCCTCACAGAAATGTGTTTCTCCTGGTGGGAAGGCTGGGGTGGGTGCTCTGGTTGGCTGTGGCTCTCCACAAGCTTCTTCCTCTATCACCCCTAAGGCAGGAGTCCTCATGTTCTATGTGGAAAGACACTGTTGCTTCATCGGCTATTCACAGATCATGTGACACTTTGTTCACATTTCATTGGTCAGAATCAGTCATATGGCTATACTCAGATGCAAGGGATGCTGGGAAATGTAGTCCACATCTGGGCAGCATCTTTCAACCACATCATTGTGGAAGGCAGATGCAGTGTTTGCTGGACAGTTAGCTGGCTCTGCTGTGTTACTTTCTTCCATGTCACAGCTGAGGGAACCAGGAGTGGAGAGTTTCAGCCACTCATTCACTGACACACAGTGGGTAAGCATCCAGCCTGGGATCAGGACCAATCCCAGGGGTCTGCCTGGGTAGAGTCAGCAGGTTTTCCTGCAGGGCCGGGCAGGTGAGGGATGTTTGTCATTCGTCCCTGCTTATTTTAGTCCCGGAAATATCAGGATGGACCCCTGCTTGAGTGGTGCAGTTTTTCATGAAAGTCACATGCCCAGCGAGGCATGGTGGCTCACACCTGTAATCCCATCCCTTGGGAGGCTGAGGCAGGAGGGTCAGTGGGAGTTCAGACCAGCCTGGGCTGCACAGTGAGCTCAAGGCCAGCCTGAACTGCATAGCGAGACCCTGTCTCAAAAAGACACAAATAAAATAAAATACTGAAGTTTCATGCCTGCTGCACCCTGCCACCCTCCCTGGCCCCTGAAGCCCAGCTCTGACCTTGGCCCCTCCCCAGGTGCCGGTGCTGAAGCCCATGGACCTGATGGTGGAGGTGAGCCCGAGGAGGATCTTCGCCAACGGCCACACCTACCACATCAACTCCATCTCCGTCAACAGCGACTGCGAGACCTACATGTCGGCTGACGACCTGCGCATCAACCTCTGGCACCTGGCGGTCACCGACAGGAGCTTCAGTATCCTTGTCCTGCGGGGAGGGCGCTGGGGCCGCGCAGGGTGGGGCTTGTGCTCTGGTTCACGACTTCACCCGGGACCCTTTGGGTAAGCACCTGCGTGAGGCCCGGACGTGGGATCCATTGTCATCTGCTTAGGGAAATGTAACAGACATGGCTGCCGAAGGTCACACCTGCGTGGCCATGGTTCCTGTCACCCTGGCCCTCCAGGGGACTGTGCGGGAGGGAAGGAACGCAGGGTCCATGGCCCTAGAGGAGGGACAGGTTGGCCCAGGGATGGCTCCCTCCTTGTCCCCTCCCCCAGGGCCCAAGGCAGCCTGCGCCTGAGTTAGATGGACAGCACTGGGGTCCTTCCAGGGGCTTCGAGTGGGGTGCAGGGGGCTCTCCTTGGTGTCCCTGTTCGAGGTTACGCTTGAGGCAAAGGTTGGACGATTCCCAGCAGGCCGTGAGGCCAGGTGGAAGCAGGCATGGAGCCTCAGCCTGGGAAGGGCAGGCCACGTGGACATAGCTCTTCTCCAGGCTGTCAGCAGTGTCGGTGACTTGGGTGAGGCCCTGGGTGCCAGGTAGCACCATGGTGCTTGGTAGCACCATTTGTTTCATGTCGTGTCACCTGCATGGCCCCTAGCAGGTGATGCTGTTGTGGCCTCGTGGCCAGCCACCGTCAGCTGGAACTCAGAGCTGGCCAGGTGTGCAGTGGGATGTGGGGGTGGGGCACTCCCTGGACCTTCGTGGGACCAGACTGTCTCTGAGGGGAGCGGGCTACCGGGCCAGAAGGAAAGAGTGACAGGGCCAGGAAATTGGGAAGACACCATTTGGGAAGAAGAGAGCTTGGCCCGGAGCCAAGCAAGAGTCCTGGGGCATGCACGGCCAGGGCTTTGCCGCCGGAGCCTCTGGGAGCCTGACTGCCACCCCCCAGCTGTGCACCCTCAGCAGAGTCACCGCACCTCTCTGATCCCTCCCCGTAGGCTGAGTCAGCTCCTGGTGTGCAGGGACCTCAGCACCTGTCACCGGGTCCTGGCTGTGGTGAGTGGAGGGTGGAAGAGGACAGAGGGGTCAGGAGGCTCCAGGAAGAATAGAGAGTAGCGCAGCCCCAGCGGGCCGGACGGGGCCGGGCTGAACTTCTACTTGGGCTGCAAGCCTGAGCTGACCACCTGTTTCTGCTCTCGGAGCCTCAGTTAGTCAAGGCTTTTCTGTTGCCAGGGTCGGATGGTCTCGCTCGGTGAACATGGGTGTCTACGGGTCTTTGTAACCATAAGAGAGCTTCAGGCATGGGTGGATCCAGGGGCTCCAGGCGTCTTGGGGTGGCTGCCTGCCTCGGGTCTGCACTCTGGCTCCCCTCAGGCTCCCTGTGGTGGCATTTGTGTGCCAGCAGCCTGGGCTCCATCCCACCAGGACCCTAGTGGGCTCCTCTGTGGCTCTGTCTGGGCGTGGCTTCCTCTGAGCCAATCACTGTTGAGGAAGCAGAAGCCCTCGCTCTGGTTGGCCGGGCAGGGCTCCCAGCTGCTCCCAGCCGATTCCCCCCCCCCAGATCCTCAGGAGACCCCCTGGGAGCCTGGGCCTTTGAGATGGACACACAGACAGATGCCCACTGCCAGGTGTGATGCTGCTCACCACTTCCCAGCAGCATAAAACAAGGGGCATGAAACACAGGGACCCCAAGTCCGCACAGGGGGAGGCCGGGAGCCACAGGGCTTCCTGGTTAGGACTCTGCCGTTTCCAGCGCCGCCTGCCGGTCATTCTGTCACCGGGTTCCAAGGCAGAGTGGCCCGGCACTGGCACCGGGGATGGTGGAGCTGAAGCCGCTCGGGGTGTGGCAGGCAGGAAACCACACGCGGAGAGCTCCTTGGGCCTCGCCCCGCTTGACCTCCCAGCTCACTTAGCTGTGAACTCACCGCTGGGCGGGGCCCCAGATGGGCGGCCTCCCGAGAGCCTCTGTGTGCGCGCAGGCGGGTTGGAGGGGGGTTGGGGCGCGGGGCACAGGTAAGGGTCTCCTGGGAAGGCCTGGAGGTGCAGGTGTGTGGGAGGAGCCTGAGGGTGGGAGGTGGCTGAGACCCGCCTGGCGGGGTGCAAGCTGTGGGCTTCCTGGGGTGGCGGCTCCGACTCCGGACACATCTTTCAAAGAAACTTTCACAGGCGTTGCCACAGCTGGTTGCCATGCATTTTTCTAATTTCTTTTATGAATTATCTTTAAATCAGGATGCTAAACTTTTGCCTAAATCACTGTCTTTTGAAAGGGAATTAGCATCACTATTATAAATTAAAATGTAGCACCTGAGCCAGCTGTGGTGCTGCTGACCTGTGATCCTACTTAGGAGGCTGAGGCAGGAGGATCACCGTGGGCTCAAGGCTAGCCTGAACTACATAGGAAGACCTTGTCTTAAGATAAAATAAAAAATAAAACGTATCACACACCATAGGTAGGAAGTAGCTGTAAAGATAAATACCGCGAGAGCATTCATGACATTTGTATTTAACAGAGGAAGTGAGCCGCCCGCTCTGCTCCAGGATGCCGGGCGTTTGGCTTCGCGCTGCTGCCCGGAAGCTGGCTGAGCTCCTGGGCTGTGGTCAGGCCGCTGTGGGCCGCATGCTCCATTCAGTGCGGTAGCAGTCATTCAGACCTCTGGTCCAGCAGCCGCCTGGCCCCTGGTAGCCCTATCCTGACTGAGCCATATCAAGCCCCTGCTCGAAGCCCCCGGCGGCTCCTTCAGCTCCGGGTGGAGTCACCCTGGACAGTGCCTGGCTCCTTGATGCCACCTGACTGTTCCTGGGCATCAGGCTTGGGCTGGGGCTGTACCCGCCTCTGCTGGCCCCTCCCCAGTGTCTCTCTCTGAGCCCACTGTCTCCGAAGGCCCCTGAGCATCCGCCCCGTCACCAGCACCTCCCGCCTGTCCTCTCCGCGCTCCGAGGGACTCCTGGACCGATCCTGGTTGCACAGGTTTGCTGCAGCCACACCTCGGCCTTCCTGCTGGGAGACCGGGGATCAGGAAGTGCTCCTCTGGGTCCTCTGGGCAGCGCGCGGGCCCCATACACAGTTGGGGCTCCAGATGGCTGTGGATGGAGCAGTACACGGACACCTCCCTGTCAGTCTGGGCCTCGGGAAGCTCACACCCAGACCCCGAAGAGCCAGGAAGGTGGGCTCCGCTCTGGGGCCTGGAGGTGCGGGCTCAGCCCTGTTGCTGTCCCCTTGGTTGTCAGCTTTTATGAGAGGAAAATGGACAAAATGTCTTCTCCCAGGGTTTTTATTTTTTATTTTTTGGTTGTTTCCTTTGGTGGTGCTGTGGGTTGGACCTAGGGCCTTTGCACTGCACCATGCCCCAGACCATTTTTATTTTGAGGTAGGGTCTCGCTAAGTTGCCTAGTCCGAGCGCGAACTTGCAGTCCTGCCTCAGCCTCCCAGAGTGCTGGGATTACGGCCATGAGCCGGCTCTCCTAAGGTTATCTGTAAGAGGAAGAGAAACTTCACTTCATGGCCCAGCCACTAATCAGGGCCACACTAAGCTGGGGTCGTTTTCCCTCCTAAGCAAGCCCTCGGGGTCAGTGTGAGTTCTCAGAGTCTGCACCTCCCCCAGCACTGCTCAGCGTGTGTGGAAGCCTCTCGGGGTAGTGCATGCCCCTCTCGGGGTGGTTTTTCTACAGCTGCGTGAGAGGCCGGACTGATAGGCCTCTGCTTTATTTTTAGTGCCCGAACAATTTTATAGTTCCATGGATTTTTCTCCCACAAACAGTTGCTCATGCTGGGAGGGAGCCACTCAAAGCCCTGGACCGAGGTGGAGCTGGGATTCTCCTTCCTGGTGCAGGTCCCCCGAGGGCCAGGCAGCTGGGTGGTCAGGCCCTCCCTGGCCAAGGGGCTGAGGGCTTGTGCGGTGACCGCTGTCCTTGATGCTGACCCTGTCGCCAGCCTGTTCTGCACCTCCTTCCTGTGTGTTGCGGTGCTCTGTGCAGCTGGCAGCGTTAACAGCCCCCTTTGACCGAGCAGGACACTGAGCCCTGCCAGGGCCACATGGCTGGGGGCAACCAGGCTGGGAGGCCGTGTCCTGCTGCGGCTGAGAGCCGGACTCTAGGATGGGGTGCATCCAGTCCTCAGCCTCCCCGGTGCCCTACAACGCGCTGCCCACTGAAGCCCCCGTGACCGGAGCTGCCACCAAGCCTGGTTTCAGGTCCCCGCCGCTCACCTTGGCTCCTCACCCGGGCACTCGTGAGCCTTCTCCACATTTTGTTTTGAGGCAGGGTCTCACTGAGCTGCTGAGCTGCCCAGGCCGGACTCAGACTTGCCACCTCCCTGCCTCAGCCTCCCAGCGTGCTGGGGTTGTGGACGTGCACCTCCACACCCGGCTGGGGCTCCGCTCCCGGAAACCGGGCATGTGGTCAGCACCGACGCTCCTGGGCCTTCTGACGGGCAGTAGCGTTGCCTGTTTTGCATCCTGCTAAGTTTTGTGGGTTCCCCACTCTCCAGGGGGAGAGAAAAACTGATTTTGATTGACTCGGCCACAACTAACCCTCTGCCACCTGTCCTTTCCTCAGTGTCCACAACAGCCTGTGAGCGGCAATTATCCCCACGCTCTGTAGACAGCACAGCAGGGTGCCGGGAAGACGCAGCTATGGCGCGGTGACCTGGGGTGTTTGCTTTCCTGGTGTTGAGGGGTGACAGCTGGGTGTGCCCCCCAGAGGGAGCGGGCAGCAGTGGCTTGTGCAGGACTCAAACCTGCCATCTTGAACCTCATGAAATGAGGGTTCTGCTCCCCAAGAGGGGCTGCACCATCACCGTCAAGAAGATGCTCTGAGTAGAGACAAGAAGGGTTGTCACACACTGAACTGTCCCCACCATTAGCACCAGGACCTCGGGATGGGACGGTGCCTGGAGGCAGCGCGTTGAAGGAATGGTTAGGCTCACACTGAAGTCAGGCCACCAGGGTGGCCCCACCCCAAGTGGGCTGCTGTCCTTAAGGAAGAAGAGGACCTAGCGCACACAGATGCCAAGGGTGTGCAGGCACAGAGGTCACACAAGGACCCAAGGAGCAGGGGACCCCCGCAAAGCCCAGGGGCAGGATTCAGGCGGGACCATCCCTAACGACACTTTGACCTTGAACTTCTGGGCTCCGAGGCAGTGAGCACTAAGCAGACAGAAGCCTCTGCACCCCGCCCCTGGCCAACCCCTGGGGGGCCTTTCATGGGGTGGCCCTCGGCAGGGCTGCCTCTATCCTCCCATCAGCGGCCACCTGGTTGCCATGGGGACAGCCCAGAGCAGCTCCCAGGAGACATCTGGAGGAACCCCATTTTACTGATTTAGATCCACAGAGCCCAAGGCCACAACCTTCACCCTCATGGACCCAGGGTCAGTGCTCAGCAGGGTCAGTGCTCGCCAGGGGACACAGACTGGGCCCTGGGGTGCAGAACTGTGGGGAGAGGCAGAGGTGGCTGCAGAACAAGAGGAAGAGCACGGGGAGGGGGACCTCGGGACGCTGGGGTGCCAGCTCTCTCTGCCGCAGTGTTGTTTGGCCCGGGGCACATCACTGCTAGCTCTGGTCCTCCTGTCCTCCTGGATAGACTGGAGCCTGGCGTCCCTTCCTGCCGGGAAGGCTTCCATGCCTGCTGATGCCCGGGCACCGCACTCTGGTGCTGTTACTGAGCCTGGGGGATCGGTTAGTCACTGTGCCTGGGGAGCGGCTGGCTCGGCACCTCCCCCAGCCGCTGGACCCAGGTGCCTCGGGGCATCTCCGAGCCCTCCCGTGCGGGCCCCTCCCTCGGCCTCCTTGCAGCAACAGCCTGGGTGGTTCTTCATTTATGGCCTGGTGCCCTGGAGTGGCAGGGACACGGAGCCCCGTCTGGTGCGGCTCATCAGGCCGGGGCAGGGTGCTCGCGGGGCCCCAGGCGTGGGGGACCTTGTCTCTGGCGTTTCTGAGCTCTTGCAGCAGCCACGAAGCTGGTGTTACTGGCCAGGCCCAGGAAATCTGGGGGGCCCTTGGCTCGGGGGACGAAGGAGTTTCTATAAAAACCTCTGCAGCCCGGGACCATGCGGACGCCGTGGATGGAGTTTCCTGTGCTCTTGGCAGGAAGGACCTGGGCTTCACGCTTGGGCTGCACAGCCCGGCCCCTTGTTTCCGAGCTCTGTGGGCTCCCCCAGCACCCGCTGTGCCCCAACATGGTCACCCTGCTATGGCGAGCAGAATCAGTGAAATGACACCCAGGACTTGGAGGCAGGTTTGTTTACATCGGTGGGTGCTGATCGGGATCACTGGGGGAAGCAGGGGTCACTGGGGGACAGCAGGCCCCGATGGTGGTCTAGGGCTTGTGTGAGATAAGCAGGCAGGAGGGACAGAGGCCGAATGGCTGGTGATTGGGGATTGGTTTATACAGTGCGTCACAGTGACCAGCCTTTTCTCAGACACCAGGAGCAATTGGAACTGGCCAGGAGCTGTTACCTGGGCAACTAACAGACTGAAGTGTACTGGCTGGGGGGCGTTTTCTGTTACAACCCAGCTCCCACCTTGATTGCTGGGCCTGGGGAGCCGCAAGGTGGGAACAGGTCGACCCACCTGTCCCTCAAGGCTGCACCTGCTCCAGCCATCCTTGTCTCTCCCAGCTCCAGGGGCTGCCTGGCTCAGTCCCTGCCTCCGCCTCCACACACCCGCCACCCCTCTGGTATCTGTCACTCCCCTGGTGCCTCTGTCTCTGCCCTGGATGCCACTTAGGTTGGGCGTAGGGCCAGTCAGGGTGATCTTACCTCAAGGTCCCCAAGTTTATTACATCTGTCCAGACCCTTTTCCCAAATAAGGTCACGGTCAGTCTCTGGGGATCAGGGTTTGTGCACACATCTTTTGGAGGTCACCCACAGCCCCTGACCCTGGAGAAAGTAATTCCTGCTGAGCTGAGATGTGTGAGACTAGCTGTCCCCTCCCCTGCCTGCCCTCCTCCTCCTCTTCCTCCCATGTGCCAGTCCCTCAGGGTGCCTGCCAAGCCACCAGCCTTTCTTGCAGGGAAAATGACTCTTAGCTGCCAAGGAGTGATGGAAAGCCACAGAGTGGCCCCTTAGGCAGACGGGATTAGGTGAGAAAGTCACTCACAAACGCTCTGTGGGCGGGGCTGCGAGAGTGGGATTCCTCTCATCCCCCAAGGGAGCTGGTCCCAAGGTGACCTTGAACACACAGTGTGTGAGGTAGGGATTCTGCAGGCTGTCAGGAAACGACACCCAGGATTTGAGGCAGATTTATTTACGTGGCCAGCCGGGCACTGATGGGGGTCATTCCCAGAATATCAGGCCTGATCTCTGTGGTCTGGGCTTCTCCGGGATAAGCAGGCAGGAAGTGCAGCGGCTGATGGCCAGTAGTCAGCTGGGGACTGCTTCTCACAGTGCAGCCGTTTCTAGGAGACAGAGATAACCGGAACTGGACAGGGACTGTTACCTGGGCAACTAACAAACTGAAGTATAGTGCTGGGGTGGGAATAGGGGTGCATCTTTTGCTACACAACGGGAGGGGACAGTCCTCCAAAGAAAAGGGACACCCTGGCCATGCCCAGCCTGTTGTGCAGAAGGGAAACCGAGGCTACACAGATGACGTGATGACCCAGGCAGGTCCAGGACCCGGTGACCAGGGACCCAGTGGGTACTCATGGCCTGCAAGATGCTGTGCGTGGCTCTGGGCTCTGGGGACACAGGAACAGGGCTGCCCAGTGGTGTCCCACCCACCTTGGCCACGACTGTGTTTTGTGTCACGTGCAAAGAGTGCTTTGATTAAGAAGTGAGTGCGGTCCTGAGGGGTCCCCACCCCGGGACAGCAGCAGGGTCAGGTTTGGGGCACTGCTGCCCTAGCAGCTCTGGTGACGTGGCTTGGATGGGGCTGCAGACGCCACAGAGCCCTGGGTGGGGCAGGAGAGTGACAGGATGGACGGTGACTTCCTAAGAGGGTTGGTGATCGGCAGTTCCTGGCTCCTCGCCGGCTCTCAGGAGGCGAGACGTGCCCCGGGGTCCCGCCCCACGTCCTGGAATGCTTCCAGCTCCGGTCTCTACCAGCTCCACAGGGACTCTTACACAGTGGAGGGTGTGGTGGGCCCAAGGCGCCCACGAGGAGGTCCGGGCCCTCTGCTGTGACAGCAGGTGACGCTCAGGAGCCTCGCAGTGCCGTTGGGCTGTGTGCTGAGGGCTTTGCCTCTTAAAAGCGTCACAGAAAGTGCTTAGCCCACTCCCCAGGTGAGAAACTGAGGCACGGGGAGCTGGGGCTTGGAGTCACACCCCAGACCTGGGACTCCCGGGTCACCCACGGCGCAGAGGTGTCACGGGGCGGGGGGGGGGCTAGGGACCGCCCCTTGGTCATCTCATCACTCGTTGAGGAGGGGCCTGGCTCTGTGGGGCACCTGCTGCCGCCTTCCTTGACCCGGCCGCCCAGACATCGTGGACATCAAGCCGGCCAACATGGAGGACCTCACGGAGGTGATCACTGCGTCCGAGTTCCACCCCCACCACTGCAACCTCTTCGTCTACAGCAGCAGCAAGGGCTCCCTGCGGCTGTGCGACATGCGGGCGGCCGCCCTGTGTGACAAGCACTCCAAACGTAAGCGCGCTGGGGCGGGCGGCGGGGGTGCGGCGTGGGCGCCCTGAGCTCAGCTCCGAGTGCGGGGCCGGGTCCCGACCCCTGGTCCCTGCTCAGCCAGGACCATCGGGCTGCCAGCGCCCCCGGGACCGGGAACGCGGGGCAGCAGAGAGGTGGCCCTGACCTCCGCGCTGGGCCCGCCTCCCTCCCCAGCAGAGCTGGCCGTGCTCTCTGGACTTCCTGCTCCGGCCACCCCAGGTCCCCAGCTCCTTGGGTGTGAAACCTGTCACCACTTCATCCTAGGGGCCACCAGGGGGCGCTGTGGGAGCCTGGGGCCAAGGGCAGCCCCACACCCCACGTCTCAGCTGTGCCATGCTCTTCCCTGTCACAGGTGGCCCTGGGCTCCAGGACCCCTGTGGATCAGGTCATGGAGCCTGCTGACCCCGAGGCCGGCTGCTGGCTTGGGCGCACCCCGGGGTCCAGGCCCCTCCCTGCAGAGACCGGGCAGCGCCGCTGGTGACCTAAGCTCGCGCGCGCGCGCCCAGTGGAGCTGGCCTGCCTTTTCCCGTGTTCTTTGCCTGACTTTATCACAGTGTTCTGTCCCGGGGCGTGCGCTTCCTCTCTGTGGATGTCAGGACGGTAAACGCACCCCGTCAAGTCTTGGCAGAGCATGTGCGTCACACTGTCCAGTGTCATTTTAAGCGGGAGGTGTTATTTATTTAATTAAAAAAATTGTACCAGCTTTTTTATTTAGAGAAAAAAAGCAAAACAGAAAAAAGGATAGAAATAATACAGAATTTCAAAAAAAAAAAAAAAAAAAAAACAGAAAGAAATCACACATGCCAGACAAGAGCTCTGTCTGCCCCAGCCTAGATTCTTGGCTTGAATGCTGGCAGGAGGCTCCTTGACCTCTTTCTTTTTCTTTTCTTTTCTTTTCTTTTCTTTTCTTTTCTTTTCTTTTCTTTTCTTTTCTTTTCTTTTCTCTCTCTCTCTCTCTCTCTCTCTCTCTCTCTCTCTCTCTCTTTCTCTCTTTCTTTCTCTTTCTTTTGTCCTTTTGAGACAGGGTCTCTCTATGCAGTTCAGGCTGCCCTTGAGCTCACTGCGTAGCCCAGGCTGGTCTCAGACTCACACTGCTCCTCCTGCCTCAGCCTCCCGAGTGCTGGTCCCAGGCGTGCACCACCAGGCCCGGCTTGACCAGCCTTAACCGCCTTCCCGATGCGTCTGCCTTGTCCCGTTTAATTCGCTGTAAACCAGCAGTGTGTGGCTGAAATCCGTGTCCTGTCCACTCCTAGCTGTCCCAGGACTCGGCGAGCCGCGTTCCCGCCTAGCTGTTGAGTGCTCGCAATGGCTCTGAGCACGGCTGGAGATCGGAGAGCAGATCCATTCACTGGATCTCTGGCTCCTTGGCGCCGGTCAGGGGTGCCGGGAATGACCTCCCAGGGGAGTGGCGGTCCTCTCAGGTGCCACCAGACAGATGAGCCCGAGGGCCCGAGGGGCACGGTCACTGCCTGTCCTGTCCACCTGGAGCCATACTGGGGGTACACAGGCCACCCCGTCCCCTGTCCCTGGCTTCCATCTCGCTGGACACCTGGGTCTTTTGTCTGCCAGGCCCCCTGACAGGGTAACCATGGAAACCGGCTGCAAGCTCTCAACATAGACCGCGGTGCCCACCTTGGACAGCATGCAGCAGCGGGCAGGGAGCTGAGCCCGGGCACAGAGGTTCCCTGAGTACGGGGCGGGGACAGTCGATGGCTCTTATCTGTGCCATCGTCAGGAGACCACGGGCCCAAGGCCAAGGCTGTGGCAGGCTGGTCTCCCCACCGGAGAACTTCGTCCTTGCCATTTCTGGCCTCTAGAGGCTGCTGTGTCCACTGGCGGTGTGGGGATGGGGCTTCCTCTTCTTCCTCACCTGCTCCTTCTGCCTTGACCCTTGGCCTCCCTGGGTCACCAAGACACCATGTTGACCCTCAGGACAACTCCCAGTTGCAGGGTCCTTAGCCTGGTCACACACCCGAAAGGTCCTTCTGCCACGGCACAGGTTCCAGGGAGGAGGGTGTGATGTCTTTATGGGCCATCATGATCTACGTCGTTGATGCACAGAGGAGTTGAGACGTTTGCCGAAGGTCACACAGCCAGGTGGCCCTGAGTTACCCTCAGAGAGTCTCCTGCTGTCAATCCGGGGTCTTTCTCTTGAAAGACCAGGCTCATTTAAAGGGGCCACATGGGGTGGACGCCCGGTGCTTAACCCCTGCTAATGGATCAGCAGGAAGGCAGCCTCGGCCTGGTCCTCACAGGTACAGGGGGCAGAGCAAGGACTCAGCTCTGCAGAGGTGCAAAGGCCCTGTGGCCGGGTCTCGAGACCCACATGGCAGGAACAAAGCAGGGAGGGAAGGGCAGGGAGGTTGAGGGGAGCGGGGGTCATGGCAGGAGCTTTGATCTGTCCTGAAAGCCGTGAGGACACAGGGGCCTCTGAGCGGGGAGGGGCTTGGCCTGGCCTGTTAGGGCCATAAATCGAGGAAGAGATTTTCAGGGAATGGCAAGGAAAAAATGAAATGGGAAAAACGGAACTCAGATTACGGGTTTGCCCTGGCCCAGTGACTCTGGGTGCTTGCTCTGTAGGCCCAGCATTGTCTTGGGCTCAGAGAAGTTGGAGCCTCACCTGGGGTCACACAGAAGTGTGACCCCAGGTGTCCCACTCCCAGCAGCCTTGCCTGAGGTGTGTGTGTCCCAGGCCCTCCGGGAGCTGGGGGCAGCAGGACGCTCGGGACCCAGTTAGAAAGGAGCTCGTCGGCCACAAGTAGGGCCTTGAACCTTGGGCCAGGGCACTGGGGAGCCATGGAGGTGTCAGGGAAGAGGACGGCGTCAGAGTTGTGTGAGGCCAGGGAGGAGGCTGGGGCAGGAGCAAGGGGGGGACTGACAGGGAGCAGATTCTTCTGTCTTCTGAAGAAATTGTGTCTGGAGTTTCTTGGGTTTTTTTGTTTTTCTTTTTGCTGGGCATGTGGCGCACACCTGTCATCCCAGCACTCGGGAGGCTGAGGCGGGAGGATCACTGACTCGGGAGGCTGAGGCAGGAGGATCGCTGAGAGTTTGAGAACAGCCTGAGCTATGAAGTGAGCTCCAGGCCAGCCCGAACTGCATAGTGAGACCCTGTCTTGAAAAAACAAAAACACCCCCCCCAAATTTCATAGATCAAAAATTTCATAGATAAAAAGCAAAGTAAGAATTTTTACATAATTTTTCAGGCTGATTAATAACCTTCCCACTTATCCTTTGCACCTTGGCCAATTTGTCCTTAAAAAAACATCAGAAATCCTGGCATGGTGGCTCATTTTTGTACCAGGAATCGAACTCAGGACCTTGTGCTTGTCAGGGAGACACTGTGCCGCTGAGCTGTATCTCCAGCCCCACAAAAATATTCTTTCTTTTTCTTTTTAGTACTGGGAATTGAACTCAAGACCTTGTGCGCACAGTGGCTCATGTCTGTTATCTCAGCACTCTGGGAGGCTGAAGCAGGAGGATTGCAAATTTGAGTTCAGCCTGAGTAATTTAGTAAGACTCTTGCCTCAAAATAATCCAATAAACAGAAAGGGCTGGGGCTGGGGCTCAGTGCAAGGGCCTGGTTTCAATCCCCAGTACCACCAAAAAAAAAAAAAAGGGAAGGAGAGAAGGAAGATGGATCACAAGTGTCCAAGTACCGAGGAAACCAGGGAGAGGCAGCCGGTGACCCTTGCTGTCTGTCTCCATGGCAGGTGGAGAGCCTCGTGGCCTTTGGCCTCTGCCTCTCCTCCTCCAGGCTGGCAGGCAGCTCTCCAGTCACCCCAGCCCTGAGCTCAGGGTGCACCTTTGCCCACCGGTGCCCACTCCTACCTCGCCCCGCAAGGCATGCTGGGACTTGGGCCAACCCTGGTGTCTTGGGGTAGTTGGACCAGAGGACCACGGCCACCCCCAAGGTGGGCACAGGGTTGGCCCAGTTTGGAGTGCTGGCCCCAGTAGCACAGATGCCAGCCGGGCCCAGAGAGGGTCCCCACATGCCTGGTCAGGGGCTGGGGCAGGGCTGGGGAGTAGGTGCCCGTGAGCCCCCGGGCCTCTTCCCGTCTGCCCAGCAGCCCGGGGCCCTGCTCCCCTGGAACAGAGCCCCGTGCTCTGGTCCCTCAGCGCGGAGCTCGACCCCCAGAGAGGTGACAGCTGCCCTCACCCACAGGTGTCCTGTTAGGTGAGCCTGCAGGTGCCCTGTGTGCTCGGCATGGCCCCGGGGGCCCTGTCCACGCCCCAGCCTCGAATCCGGCTCTCTGCGGCCCCTTCCCTGACCCACGGCCCTCTGTGTCCTACCCTGCCAGGCTCAGCCAGGACACGGGAGCCCAGAGAGGATGCTGGGCAGGGCAGGTGGCCGAGGCCTCCAGTGGACGCGCGAGCCTTTGCTGGCCTGGAAGGCCACTTTCTGCCCGTCCTGCAGGGCCGAGGTGATGATGAGTCCACTCTGCGGCCTGTCCTCAGGGTGCCAGAACCTTCCTTCCTGCACAGGGAGGAGGCTGCATCTCCACCCACCACGCCCACCCTTGGCCTCTGGCCTCAGTGGCTCGCACCTGCCTGGTGCCAGCACCCTCGTCGCTCGGCCTGGCTCGCCGGCCCTGGCCTCCACATCCCTCCTCCCTGCTACTGCTTTCTCTGCATGACCCTCAGTATGGCCAGCCTCAGGGCCTTTGCATGAGCTGCTGCGTGCAGCGCTCCTTTCCCAGGGGGTCACTGCCCGTGAGGGGGAGCCAGGGTGCTGCCCAGCATGGGGGGGACCCCAGTTGCCCCGTGGAGGGGAGCCAGCTGAGAATTGCATGTCTGCAAAAGGTGAAGGTGGAAACAACATGGACTCTGGCTTGAAGGGAATAGGGGGACCCCAGAGGAACAGCTCGGGGCTGGGACCTCAATGCCAGGAGAGGTTCCGGGGTGCTGGTCAGCTCTCTGCGTCTGTATTTCGGTTTCCATGAGGACAGCTGGTCCCCCCCACCATGATGTTAACTCCTGGCCCTGCAGGGTCCCAGTCTCCACCTGCTCCAACCCAGGCCGGCTAGGAGCACTGTGACACCAGAGACAGGAGAGAATGGCACCCTGGCCCTGGGCTGGCCTTGGCACCACCAGTAGGGGGCAGCAGAGGGCAGTGCCTCATGTGAAGCTTTGGGCTGGGCGCCTGGAGTTCTTGTAGCTCTGAGGCCTAGGCGTGGTTTGTAGTTTTCTTGGCTATAAGGTGCAAGGAACAAGGCTGTCAACTGACATTTTTATTGGGGGTTAGATGAGCTAATGTGACAGATAATTTAAATATATGGAGTGTGTCTAAATAAATCACTACAGTGAAAGATGCGTTGCCTCGAATCCCCTGGAGGTCCTCCCAGTTTGGGCCCGTGCCTCAGTACTGTTCTGCAGGTTTGATGAATGAATGAGTGAATGTATAAATGACAGCTGAACCCAGGGTCCCTGTAGCCACCTGTCCTTCTGGCCTGGGGCTGGCGTCCTGGTGACGAGGTTGGCTCTTTGTCCCCGCAGTCTTCGAGGAGCCCGAGGACCCCAGCAGCCGCTCCTTCTTCTCCGAGATCATCTCCTCGGTGTCGGACGTGAAGTTCAGCCACAGCGGCCGCTACATGCTCACACGGGACTACCTCACGGTCAAGGTCTGGGACCTGAACATGGAGGCGAGGCCCATAGAGACCTACCAGGTGGGCCCCGGACCCCACGCTGTGCCCAGGACCCTTGAGGGGCTCACCCTGCCTCCCAGGGCACCAGGGCCACCCCCAAGCCGGCACTCAGGGAGGGAAAATGGTGGGGCCGGAATTCGGGATGCTGGCGTCTGGGCTCATAAGCTGGGTGGTCTCCGCACTGCCGTCCCCAGGGAGCACCCATCAACAGCACCAGCCGAGGTGTCCTAGGCTCACCCATGTCTCAGGGTCCTCAGCACAGGTCCTTTACTCAGTACCTGAGCGTGTCATGGAAAGCATTATTCATTATTGTTCTGTCTCGGTCTTTCCAGACAGGTTGGGATAGAAACCAAACTCACATGGTGTCAGCATAGCACAGGGAGGCTGGGAGGGGTGGTGCGCAGCTATAATCCCAGCACTCTGGGAGGCTGAGGCAGGAGGATCGTAAGTTCAAACCCAGCCTACACAATTTAGCAACTTAGCAAGACCCTCTCTCCACATTGTAAAGAGGGCTTTGGCAGGGAGGGGGGTGGCTCACAGCTGGCAGTAGCCAGCCCTGAGCTGACTCGGAGTCCTTTGCTTGCTCCCAAGGGCCAGGCAGGGCCCCCCTAAAGGGGTGCAGGACTTTAGAGTTGGGTGTTCTATCTGACTCGGGCCACCTGTGAACCCACATCAGTGGCTGTGGTTCCCCAACTTCCCCTGACTTTGGGCAGGACCAGGCCCCTCTGTGTCCCTCCAAGGCTGGAGAGGGGGACAGGGACAAAAGAAGCCACGCAGGCATGCAGTCCGGGGCTCACACCCGGCCTCGTGCCTGTGAGCCCTATGCAGACACTTTGAGGGGCTGCAGAACCTTTAGAGGGTCCCAGGCTCACGGGGACCCCATAAAGGAGGATTAGGCTCTCGCCCCAAGCTGGGTGCCTGGCTCCCGGCCCTGCAGGCAGATTGATGCCAAAGTAGTGACAGCAGCCCAGCACCTTGCATTTTAGGGTGACTTAGAGTCTGCTAGAAACAGTGTGTGCACGCTGGCTTGGGGGACCTAGCAAATAAGCCTTCCTTTTCTCCTGTTGTGAGAGATCTGCAGTGCGACAGTCCAGGAACAGTGACTGGTCCCAGACCTGGTCAGGCCCATACTCCTCGGTGGCAGCCTGAGGTCGTGCAGGCTGTGGGTTCCAGCTTCCCAGCAGAAGCTGCCTGTGCTCACCTGACCCCGCCCCTCACCTGGCCACGCCCCTTACCCGGCCACGCCCCTCACTGGCCACGCCCCCGCAGGTGCACGATTACCTGCGCAGCAAGCTCTGCTCCCTCTACGAGAACGACTGCATCTTCGACAAGTTCGAGTGCGCCTGGAACGGCAGCGACAGGTGAGCCCCTCCGTCCCAGTCTGGGTCCAGCCCTGCTGTCATTCCGGGACCCCCGGTGCTAATTCCAGGGGCCGGAAGTGCACCCTTCCTCGCTTTCTTTTCCTGATCCTAAGGGACTGTTCTGCGGCATCAGGAATGTATGTGGTAGTCCAGGTCCCCGGGAAGTGGCCCTGTTCCCGAGTCCTCAGGGCTCCCAAAGGCAGCGGGCAGTTCACACCTGTCCCTGGTCCACCCACCTCCCCTCCCGCCATCACCGTTTGGGTCATGGCCTTGGCGGCAGCCCCTTGAAATCACACTGGGGCTCAGGGCCATCGCAGCAGGGGCGCCTTCCCTGGCCGGCAGGGACCCTCAAGTCCACCCTCCACTCCTAGCCTCGCTCCTGAGCGCCCCGACCTGAGCTCCATGTGGCCACGAGGCTTCACAGCCAGCCCGGGCTGTGGATGGGGACAGCTCCTAGCAGGGCTCTCTCGACTCCCTGAGGGTCCCGTTCTCCCTGCGTCCCAGGGCCCGAGGATTCTCCTTCTGTCCCCAAGGCAGGAAACTCCTCCTCGGTCTGCACAATCTTCCATGGCACCGAGCTTCTGCTTGGGCTGCGGGGCTCGGACTTACGGGTCAAGGATACTTCCCAGTCTGCAGAGCTGAGCGGTGGCCTCTCAGTGCCTCCTTCTGCCGGACGCTTGGTGACCAGAGAGGTCTCACTGTGACAGGGGAAGCAGGGATGAATCCTGCCTTGGCCAGCGGGGAGGCGGAGGCCGGCAGAACTGCCATGCTTGGACCTTTGTGGCTTTGGGCTTTGGGCCTGGGGCTGCGAGAATAGGGGGAGGTGGGCAGGGACAGGGCCTGGAGGGGTCACTCATATGGGCCACCGTGATGGCCACAAGGCTCCACCAAAGGACATTGAGGAGGCTAGGACCGAGCACGGGCCGGAGCCTGAGTGGCCTCCTGGGCACCCTCTCCTGTCCACACCCGTGCCCAGGGCCCTTCAGAATCTCTCAATCTGGAGCCCTGCATGTTTGGGGCTCCACTGTGCACCCTGGGAGACGGTCGTGGGGTCCTATGAGGACCGCAGGCCAGGGGCTTGCAGCTGTGAAGAGATGCCTCCATTCCAGCTACTATGCAGGTACCATGCATTGAGCAGGGCCCTTGTGTTGCCACCAGAGGGCACCTGTGGGTCCCCGAGTCCAGCCACCTGGAAAATGTTCTCCCTGAGTCTGTGTGACGCCCATCAAGGTCTCAGGTCCCTGCTGGCTGTAGATGCTGGCAGACCCACGCTGTCCTGGTCACCTGTCCCAGCATCCTGCCCTCCTCCAGGCCCAGCTCCCACGCCCCCTCCTCTGCGGTGGGCTCTGTGTGGGAAGAAGAAACCTGGGCCTACCTTTCGACCCCAGGTGTCTTGTCCTGGAGGCTGGCTGGCTTTGGGGTGACCTTCTTGCCTCTGACCTGTCCCTGTCTGTCCCTCTCTGCTTCCTCTTTGACCCTGCTTCACTCTCTCCTGCTGCAGGCTGTTTCCCCCACTTGTTGGATGACAGCCCCAGAGAGTCCCCTGCCTGTTGTCCTCGCCCCAGTGATTCTTGCAGGGTCTCTGTGAATTCTCATGGAAGGATCTGATTGGCTTTGTTGGGTCATGGGCTCACTTTGGAGCCAATCAGCATGGACATGAGTATCATGGCAGTGGGGGAGTGCTGTGATTGACAGTCCACAGGGCTGGACCAGGAGCCCTTCCCCCAGAGAGCCGACCTCTGCCACTGTTGTCCCCCATGGGGCCGTCTTCACACTGTGTCATCAGGACGCCACGCTGTAGGCGAGTGCTGAGGCCCAGGACCCAGGGACTCCCACAGGCTGTGGCACAGGCAGGGTGGGACCACAGTGTATCCCTAGGCAGGCCACTGACCAGGTGCCCGGCAGCCACCTGGGCTGCCCCCATCCCCCGTTCCCACACCACCCCAGGGACCTGAGGCCACCAGAGCCCTTCCCGGAGGCACTGCCCTCTGTCCCAGCTCCGGCCTCCAGGGATGCTTACTCTTCCTGCCACTGTTGCAGGAACCCGGTTCTGACCCGGAAGGAAGGCACTCTGTGCTGAGGAGTTTGGAAGGCAACGATTCATTACATTAGCGGGCTGGGGGGTGGGACGGTTCCATGCCACCAGGCTGGTGGCAGGTTATCACAGGACTGTTTACATGCATTGAGTCTATGTTGTCAAGCCAGCTGGTTCTAAGTAGATTGACTGAAAAGGAATTGTTTACCTAAGGTAGGAACACCCCGGGATGCAGGGGAGGGGTCTGAGCTGAGTGCTAGAGTTCAGGGAGTCCTTGCTGGGTCAGTCTGACCCCGAGATGAAGTCCTTGAAGCAGGTTGGAAAAACTGTGTTTTTCCAAGTAGGGAAAAACACAAGCATTACCGAGGGCACAGCCAGGCTGACCCAGCGCGTTATCCAGAGAAGCAGCTGGGCGCAGACAGTCGAGGCTGATTGAGCTTAGCGGGCCGACCACGTGACAGGCCCCTGACTGACTGTTAACTTCTGCTGTGAAATGTCTGCAAGTTTGCTGCTCTACAGCTTTGCCCTCACGTCACCAGACGTCACCAGATGGAAGTGCCTGGTTAGGAGGAGGGAGCTATGAGTGGGCGGGCACACTGTCGGGTCTGTGAAGACTGGACCAACCCCATGGCCACGGCGTTCACGCTGTTGTGTGACCTGCCGCGGCCCACTGTGCCCAGCGTTACACCCCGGCGTCTTCAGAGCTGGGCGGTGGGCAGTGGGCAGTGGGCAGCGGGAGGGCCCAGGGCCAATTCCTGCACTCGGGAGAAGGCGGGAGGGTGTCGAGTGTGTGTTGGGGGCAGAGCCCTAAAGGGGTCTTAGCGTGTGGCCCCGATGTCTGAGTGGCAGTGGCAGCTGTGGCCCAGCTTCTGCTCCGTCCTGTTCTCTCTGTGTCTCTCTCTCTGTCCCCGCCGCGCTGATGCCTGTCCCTCTCCCACCAGCGTCATCATGACCGGGGCTTACAACAACTTCTTCCGCATGTTCGACCGCAACAGCAAGCGGGATGTGACCCTGGAGGCGTCTCGGGAGAGCAGCAAGCCGCGGGCCGTGCTCAAGCCGCGGCGCGTGTGCGTGGGGGGCAAGCGGCGGCGTGACGACATCAGCGTGGACAGCTTGGACTTCACCAAGAAGATCCTGCACACGGCCTGGCACCCGGCCGAGAACATCATTGCCATCGCTGCCACCAACAACCTCTACATCTTCCAGGACAAGGTCAACTCCGACATGCACTAGGGCCCGGCGGCCAGCCGCTGGCCAGACGGGACGTGGTTGTGGGGACGCAGGTCACTGCGGCCTGCCTCGTGCCCGCTCTGCCGGCTTCCCTGGGCTGCGCCCTCCTCGGACGGCTGTGATCTGTCTAGAAGAGGAAGCAGGGTCCGCAGGCTCAGGTCCGAGCAGCCGTGGTCGAGCAGGCTCAGGCCCGAGCAGCCGTGGTCCCGCCCGCACGGTTCAGGGTTCTCATCACTCTCGCCGCCCCCGGCCCGGGCTGCAGGCTTTCCCACGCTCTTAATTTTTCATTCGGCTGCTCCCTTGACGGGAGGCCAGAGCAGGTCCGGATGGGGGCCCCGGTTCAGAGACTGAGGCGCGAACGGGCCCGCTGGGGCTTGGATGTAAGTAGGCAGCTGGCCCGGCCTGGAGCTGGTACTGCCTCAGCTTCCTGGGTGGGGAGTTGGCACTGAGAATTTGTGGATGTCCCATACCAGGGCAGGTTCCCAAGAGGAAGGTAGGGCCTTCCATGCATGCCTGTCCCCTCGCCTCAGTGTCCCATTGCTGAGCTACTGGGGCACACTGGGTGGGGTGCTCAGATTCCTGCAGCCCAATCCAGGCAGCTTCGCCGTCACCAGTCGCTGTCGCTGGACACCTCCCCCAGGGACGCTGGCTCCTGCCTATGACTGTCACATAGATGTCTGTTCATGTCCCCCTAGACACCAGCTGTCCCAGTGCCAGGCCCTGCACTGGGGCCAGGGATACAGGGAGAAGAATTATTGTCCCAGTCGTACACAAGAGGAAACCGAGGCGATGGGTAGAGATGCAGCTGCCCGAGGCAGGCGCCAGTGACTGTCACCATCGGGGTGCCGTCCTGCCCCCACGGGCACCGTGGCTCACAGTAACCCAAGGCTGAAGGCAGCGTCTCTGCACTCGTGAAGCAGGACACAGCAGCATCGCGATGACAAGGGGTGACAGAGGGAAGACGGAGGATCCCGCCGTGTTTGGTGACATAGGGCTGTTCCCTCCCGTGGACGGTCACCCAGGAGGAGCCTGCAGCGCCTTGTCCAGCGATGCTGAACCGCCTCTGGGAGGAAATGCATGTCGTGACCACTTCAGGACGTTTTCTTTGAGGACCACACTCGCTCGTCTGGGGGAGCCTCCCCACGCCTGACCCTGAGGGCCATGGGGAGCTTGGTCTCCACAGTGAATCCTGCTGGGCGATGCTGGACTCCGCCCTGTGTCCTCTGGCCCTCGGGATGGCAGCAGAACCAGGCAGCTTGGGCCTGGGCTCCGAGAGCAGAGCCAGACAGGGCCCAGCTGGGCCAGGTTCCTTCTTCATTTCCTGCGCCGTAGACCGTCACCCAGGCAGCGGCCGCCCGGGGTGTCCTCGGTGGGCTGCCGTGGAGTCTGTATGTGTGTGTGTGTAAAAGCACAAAACGCATGTGCACTCACTGCTGGCCATAGTACATTTACACACAAATGGATCCATTGAGTTTTCTTTTTAATTGACGTGAATGAAGAATGTCTGTTTATAATAGCACTGTCAAATCCAGATGACCTGGACAGTATTATATGTACATATCTACCTTAATTAAGTTTAACAATCACAAGAGCGGGTGACTTTATCCCCCTGTGTAAAGATGCCTGAGGATGTGGGAGATTGTACAGAAATCTTGCTGAAGCCAAAATCCAGCTCTGTGGGCCTTGCGCACTTGCTGGGGTCTTAGGCACCAGCCGTCTCCCTCTGTGACCCCAGAGTCCAGACAGGAAACTGGGATTTGAAGGTGGAAGTTCCCATGGACTCAGGTTTACCATTCACCGTCTCCAGAGTACAGACCCTACATGGTCTTCAGAAGGGGGTCCTTACACAGTTCCTACTTCCTGACCTCTGTTTTAAACTTTGTGTACCAAACCAAAAAGGGGGTTGGGGAGCAAAAGAAAGCTGGGGAAAGATCTCAGAAGAAAAGGGTGGCTTCAGGTCCCTGGAAGACACCAGGGTCCAGAGCCGGCTGTGAATAACGAAATATGGGGAGGGGCAAAACTAGGAACGTGGGGACCCCCCCAGAAGCCACAGGCTCAGCCCCTTTTTCTGCTTCCTCCTCTGGTCTTCTTTGGGTGTGACACTGTCATTGGGGTTTTATTTCTTCCCCTTGGGCTGCTCTCCAAGGCGCAGCCCTGGGCGGAAGGGGCCTGGGTATAGTGGCCTGAGGGTTTGATTCAGTAACTCCTAGGTGCATTCTTTCTTTCTTGGGTGTCTCACGGATTATCCAACTGTTGAATAAAATTATAAATATGTGAATACCAGCTTTTTCCAATAAAATAACAAATGTTACATCCAACCCAATACCCAGAATGCTGTTTCATGTGGCTGAGCCCGGGGAGGCCGAGCCTGTCCAGGGGTGCAGGATGGGGAGCCAGTCACAAGCCAGGCAGGCTCTGCGGGGGACCTGGTTCCCGGGGGGATTGCTGCCTCCCAGGCCTCGGGGTCCTGGGGTCACCTCACCCATCCAGTGGAGAAGAGCCAGGGCCCTGGGCTGGTACAGGAAGCCAGGGAGGCCCGACTTCAGCGCATGGCCTGCCGGCGGCCAGGAAAGGCTGTGCCCCCCAGGTTCCATGCACCTACCCAGGCCTCACCGCTCGCGTCCGGCTCGCTCCTCCATCGTCCAGGGCAGCCGGAGGGAGAAGGTGCTTCCTGGCTCTGTGACCGGTGGCCCCCAGCTAACTTCTGATCTGCACATGCAAACAGCGCAAGGCTCCTCAGGGACCCATGTGACCTGGTTCTGCCATGTGGGCGGAGCATGACAAATGCGCCTAAGGTGTTGTCTTGTTTAGGTGTCACAAGATCCTCTCTTCAGGGGAAGGGGGCAGTGTTACTGTGACCCTATTCGTTGTATAGGTGGGGAAACTGAGGCTAAGAGAGGGGAAGTAACTTAGGCCAAACCCAGAACTGGGAAGTGGTGGTGTCAGTTTTCAAACCACAATGGTGACAATGCCCACAAATGGGGAGGGCTTGCGACTGTGACAGATAGTGTGGCCCCAGCCAATGCCGATGGGGCTCCGACTCTGGGATCCTGCAGACGTGCTCAGGCCGGGACTGCACCTCGGGATGGGAGATAGTCCTGGATCACCCGGGCAGGCCTGCCGACCCCATGAGCCCTGCAGAATGAACCAGCCCTGTCTGCGTTTGTCACAACAGAGAGGACCAGAGAGGTGACATGCGGCCTGGCACAGCGGTTGCTGACTCTGAAGACCCGAGGCCTGGAAGCAGATTCTTCTGACAGCCCCGGAAAACCGGCCCTGCCACCCCTTGACGTCGGCCCATAGTGGCCCACGTCATCCTCCGACTGTTGGGCTGGACGATAATAAATGTGTGTTCTTTCAAGCCGAGTTTGTAGTCCTTGGTCACAGCAGCCCTGGGGACCAACATCCCAGGCACGTTCCCATGGCAACTCCTTTAGGGGAGGGCTCCTTCCTCATTTACAGATGAAGGTGCTCCCGAAGCAGTGCACTAGCCTGGACTCCCTCCCTGCCCTTGGGATGGTCACCTTGGGTTCTCTAGGGGAACAGAAACAACAGAAAAAAGGAAAACTATATATATATAGCTTTGGTACACACACACACACACACACACACACACACACACACACACGATCAGTTCCCAGGATGAGAGGCCGCAGTGGGCGTCCGCGTACTGGAGAACAGAGGAGCCGCTGAACCCACGGAAAAGAGAGCTAAAGAAGGCGGTGCCAGCCCCAGGCTGCAGGCTGGAAGCTCCCTGGGGAGCCGCTGGAGCGAGTCTGCCTTGTGAGGCTGCAGAAGCTGGAGTCTGGCGTCCACAGGCGATGGCAGCAAAAGGCACCCCGGCGACAGCGCAGTGGCGCTCTTCAAATGCACGCCTCCTTCCTCTTCCTTCCCTGTCATTCCACCCGGCTGCAAGCCCATTGGACGGAGCCACCCCCAGGGCGGGCCTTACCCTTCCATTTGTTGGCCCACACGCCAATCATCCGTGGAGCCACCCACAGCTCCACCTGGAAGCTTGCTTTACTAACCTAGGCATCTCTTAACCCAGGAAACTGACACCGTGGTTAACAGTCATGGTCCTGGAAGCATATTCGGGGTCACATCTCTCCCTGGGCCACAAGCTCTAGGGCCCCCAATACACACTGGTGGCCCTGGGTGACCTGCTTTCCTGTCTATCTCTGCACAACATGTCATTATTGGTATAAACGGGGGCAACCCTGAGCCATGCACAGTCCTGAGAGCTCCAAATGTGTGGCTCATTCACCCACGTGGTCACCTGGACACGGGGTGCGCTCATTCTCCCCATGTCACGCACAGGAGGGTGACTCATCCAGAGCCCAGGGTCATAGTTACCAAGCTGTGCCAGACACCCTGGTCCCTGGGTGTCCAGGTTCCTGCAGGTACTGTTCTGAGGGACACTTCTGGCTGGCCACTGTCCAGATTCCCCTCCTCCCTCCCACACCTGACGTCACCCTTTGCTCCCCAAGAAACTTGGATGAGGCTTGAGCCCCCAGCCCCTGCCTCCACTGCGCCTCCTCTTTGGTGTCACAGCACAAGCCACCAATGCAGCCAGAGACCACCTCCACGCCCCTCTGGGTCTCTGTGCCAGTGCAGCCTGGAGCTGATGTTCTCACGGGAACCACTGAGCCAGGCCTGTCTGGACGTTGGGCACAGGGCATGGCCCCCAGGTCCCTGGTGCACACCCCAGACTGAAGCTTCCTGTTCCCCACCCCTCACTCCTGTGGTGGCAGCCGAAGGATGAACACAGAGATCCACGAGGCCAGGGCATGGGAGGGAGCAGCAGCCTTAAGCTCTGGGAAGTGAGCTGGGGGCAGTGGCTTCGAGACCACAGAGCCCAAGCGAGCAGGGAGGGACAGCAGAGGACCCTAGACCTCTGATGATGGGGTGCAGGAGGGTTAGAGTTAGGGTTAGGGCACCTGTTGAAGGACCAACCCCAGTGCCACCCTCTGCCCCTGCAGAAGGCAGAGGCTCATGCACTAGGATGGTGCTGGGGGCTTCGGGACCAAGGAGGAGCTGGGCACTGAGAATGGGTAACCCCCACTACCGCACCAGGGAGCAGTTGAAAGGCTCCCCAGACCAGACACTGAGATCCCAACGCTGGCATCTGGAGGACCCGCAAGGACATGCTGGACCCAGGCATCCCATGGGGAGGCAGGCATCTCTGCCTCAGCGTCCTTCCTGCCCTGCACGGCACACAGCCTCCGGGTGGCACGATGCTGAGCTGCGAGGACCAGTGGGCGCCAGAGATGGCCCTGCTTCAGAAAAGACCAGGATGAAAACAAGCCGAGAAAGCAGAACAAGCAGGCGTGGGAACCATCAGATACGAGCAGTAATTGGATACAGGTTTTCTAAAAATATTATAATAAACGTCCACATGAGAGGAGACAGGAAATGTTCAAAAGACAGAAACCATGGGAACTGGGAGCGCGATGGCAGATGCAAAGATTTCTCCAGAGATTGAAGATAAAATTCAGGAAATTTCTCAGGATGTAGACCTTTAAAAATCAAAGAGACACTTGGAGAAAACAGCCTGTCAGCGCTTCTGAAGTCAGGAAGAAAAAAGCAGAGGAGATGGAGGAAGGGAAGTGATGAGAAACTCCCGGACCCCAAGAATCAACACTTCCAGATGGAACGGCACTGCTGGGCACAGTGGCTGGGATGGCACCTGTGTCAGGGTCATCAAGGCCAAGCTCAGCCCACTGTGACACAGAGGATGACACGAAAGCTTGCATGGGAGTGTCGGAGTCCCACGGGCTTCCCAGAGTGGGAGGGACGGGAGAAATCGAGGAAGCACTGTTCTCAAGCACCCCTAACCCAGACCGAGCCCACCAAGTCATTGTGTATGCGTGAGGGGAAATCAGGACCTTCTCTCTCTCTCTCTCTCTCTCTCTCTCTCTCTCTCTCTCTCTCTCACACACACACACACACACACACACACACAGAGTCCTGTGTCTGTTAGCTTGTGCTGTGTAACAAACCACCTCAACATTTAGTGGCTTAAAAAACGAAGCATTGCTACTTCTCACCGTTCTCACCTCGAGCCGCATGTTCTAGAATGGCCTCCCTGGCACCCATGGGGTTGGCTCGAGGCTGAGCAGGGCAACGTGGCTGCCATTACACGTGCCTCTGGTCACTCCATGGCCTTTTCCCATGATGGCCCAGCATCTCCAAGAGCCGCAAGCCAATGTGCCTCTCAGGCCTCTGCTGGTGTTACACGTGCTGCTGTCCCACTGGCCAGCATCAGCGTGTGAGGAGCCCACCTGAGGGGCCGAGTTCACAGAGGGAAGGTTTTGAAACTCCTCCCTTCATCTATCTATGTGCCATTTCTGTGGATGTGTCCCCAGCACGAAAGCTTTGAAGCCAGGAAGGCAGAAAACACCAAGGAAGGGACTCCTGACTGTCCCCATATGAGACATTTCCTCCTCATTCATCCATAGGGCTGTCGTCTTGCCACACCGCCATGCACAAGGGCCACATTTCCCAGCCTCCTTTGCGGCCAGGCACGGCCAATGGAAAGCGGATGGACGGGCAGCTCCCAGTGTTGCTCTGAAAGGAGAGAGCAGGCCTCCTCTTGCCCTTTGACCCTTGACACTGGGTAGGCTGGGGACTCAACCCGGGGCTGCAGCGGCTTCCAGGTCTCTGGAGAGAAAATAGGGTCAAAGAGAGCAGGAGGATGGGAGAAACGCGAGTCAAGCCGGCATAGCACTTTTATTGTCCCGCAAGGAAAGGAAACGTACCTCTCATGAGCGGCTGCGTTGGGCACTGGGTCAGAGCGGCCTGACTTATTTCCTGGCTAAAATACATCATCCCTGAAAAGTGGACCCAACATAGGAGACGCAAAGGAGGCCAGGGAGAGGGGACAGCAAGTACCTGGGGACAGCTGGGAGGGAGGGGACCACAAGCCAGCAGTGCGGCGCGAAGCAGCAAGCTGGGAAGTGTGGAAGAGGGTGCTTGAGAGGTGCGGAGGCAGGAACTGAGTGCTCAACTCTGCCTTCGCATACCGAGAGTTTAGTTCAGCAAATGAATTAGGGAATAGCGGAGAAGAAGCCAGACAAATACAACGCCAGAGAACTGTTAACCAGGATAACCAAAAATCTTACTAGAAAGAAAATGCCACTGTGAGGCTGGCTCCAGGGCTCAGCCGAGAGGGCTGTCTACCAATGCGAGACTGTAGAAGGTGACTATTGATACCCGAGGGGACCGTGAGGGCTACATGTGTGTCTTCCTTGGCGTCGGTGGATAGCATCTAAATCTGGAAAATTAGAAAAACAAGGGACCATCGGCTCAGTCTATTTGGGTTGCTGCCACAAATTGCCTTCATTGGCATTGTTTATGAACAACAGAAATTACCATTCAGAGTGGAAGGCTAAAGTCAAGGTGCCAGGGATTTGGTGGCAGCTCATGGATTTGAAAATCCAAGACCTGGGGCCTGGCACTGTTTCAGCCTCTGGTAAGAGCCCTGGGCTGCATCACAATCTGGGGGAGGAGCAGGAAGGGTAAGGCGGTCTGTGGGCGTGGTCAAACATGTGGCCATGGCCAGTGCGGTGGATGGGACCAAGGCTCTGGGCAGCTGCACACCCTAAACCCACTCTTAAGGAAGTCTGGCTCGCCCTAGGGTCAGCACTCATCTCTCCCCAGGGCAGTGGCCTGGTCAGGCTCCACCTCCCCAGGGTTCCCCCACTTGATGCCACCACATGGGGGGGACCCACCTGTCTTGGGGATGAGCCACTCCAATCCCTAGCAAATGTCCCAGAGCCCAGTCCCAGCCCCCTAACGGGCTGGGAGAGAAACGGGCATCAGATCGGGAGGACAAAGATGGCAGCCCAGGACACCAGCAGCTTAGTTCCTGGCGATTGTGAAATTGTTAAAGCCCCATACACAGAACAGCTGCACTCACTTTAAGCCTCATTAAAGGAAATTGAGGCAGGAGTGGTGGAAATACCCAGAAAAGTATGGCTCAAGCATGGGAGAGTGGGGCCCACCCTCTGGCAAACCGAAAAGTCCAGGGGTGGCCAGGAAGACATTCTGAGTTTCCTGGGGGCTTTGAAGGGGCTGGGAAGGGATCCTGAAAGGGACGTGGCTGCTGGCCTTGGGAAGGCAGTGCCGTATTAGTTATCTGCAGCTGCGCAACAAATTATCCCAAAATCCGGCTGTTTGCAACCCTGAGGCTGAAGTAGGAAGAGAACAAGTTTGCGGTCAGCCTGAGCAACTCAGTGAGACCTTCCCTCAAAGTAAAGGATGAGCAGGGCAGGGGCCTAGCTCGGTGGTAGAGTCCTCCTCTGGCAAGGCCCTTGACTCCATCCCAGCACCGCACTCAGTTTTAATGGGTCAGGACCCAGGGCTGGACTAGGGGAGTCCTGGCTCAAGGGTCTCCCGAGTCTCTGGTCATCTTTGGCCTCTAGGTGGTGCTGTCCCTAACGTCACTATAGGAGGCTGCTGGCGGAGAGGCCCTAGCTTCTGGCCAGTCAGGCTTCTGCCCAGGGACAGCTGATTTCCCCAGACAGAGCAGCTACGCTAATGCACTGATTCTTTTTTCTTTTTTTTCTTTTGGTACTGGGACTGGAACTCAGGAGCTTGCACTTGCCAGGCAGGTGCTGTGCTGCTGAGCCGTACCCTGGCCCTGCTACGCTGATTCTTACAAACAGACCTCAGCAGCAACAGCCCACATGCTGTGTTGTGCCGTGGTGCCCCGTGCACCGTGGGGAGGGGATGCAGGGTGGTGGTGGGGACCTAGGGGTCTCCGGCGGGTCGCTGTACTTGTGTGTGGCCCAGGCTCCCTGTGTGTAAAATGGGGACCACAGTCTCCTCAGGAGCTGTGCGAGCCTGAAGTGAGATGACAGCCAGGAAGCTACAGGACACCTCCCAAGGAGGTGCGGGGACTGGCCACCTCCCTGCTGGCCTCCCTTGCTCGCTGGGCAGGGCCCCTGTGGAGTGCCGTCAAAGCCAACGAGTTCCGCCAATTGACTTTTCACTTTTAGAAAGGAGGACAAGAGGAACCCACCCCCGCCCCTACTGTTTTGGTTTGTTTTCACCAAAGTGCTTTTCAAAGTTACGCTCTGACCTCTGACGTTAAGACTCCATGAGCTGTTGCCTATGTTGTCCTGTTCTGATCTGCTTTGTTCTGTCCTCTTTTGTTTTATTCTCTTTAAAATTAAAAAAAAAAATCATTCTGGAAGTCCTAGAAAATATGATAAAATTAGAAAAGGGAATAAAGAATATTGATAGTAGATTTAAAAAAAAGACTCCATGAGCTGCCGACGAAGGTTTGCCAGGATCCTAGCAACCAGGAAGCTGGTAGAGCCTGCAGTAGTTGCTCACGTGGAGAGGGAGTCTTTTCAGACAGTGAGGTCCTTAAAAAAACAAAACCAGAAACAAAGCCCCACTGTCTTGGCGGAGACACAGTCAGAATGAGGCAGAGTCCACCCAGGCACAGGGTGCCTCCGGGGATAGCCGGAGTCTGCACCAGGCAGCAGTGGCCAGAGAGGAGTAAACACTGCACACAGAGACGGCGGCAAGGGCAGCGTTATTCAGTCTACACCTCCCAAACCCCCAAACACGCGGCATGGGTGTGACTGAAGTAAATTACTCATGAGGTGCACGCTGTCCAGGGGCAGCCAGCGTCCCCACACGCCGGTTGGTGTTCTTCTTTGCACAGCCCTCCATCAGCTATTCACTCATTGAACGTGAGTTTCCTGAGTGCCTGTTGTGTTGGCACCATGGGACCCCAGGCAGTAGATCTGATCCCGACTTGATGCCGGCTGTGGGTCCCGGGGATGACACCCTCACCTTGCTGACCTCCGTGTTCTCATCTACAACGTGGGGAACAACTGGCCCTCGTGGGGTGCTGGCCTTTCCTCTGCCCATGACCAGCCCTGTAGGACAGCCCTGCTGAACCCTGCAGCTGGGTCCTGGCCACCCTAGGACAGTCTGTGGCCATGCTGAGATGTGGAGGCCTCACCGAGGAGGACACTGCTGCAGCACCGGGGTGCTGGGGGACCCGGAGGAGAGGGTGAGGCAGCCTGTGCTAGCAAGGACCCGCCAAGGGCGGCCTGAGGGGGTCTGAGCCGTGTCAGGATCCCGGCGTTGCTGGCCAGGTCCCGGTGGAGCCTGGGTCCTCAGCCCGCCGGCGGGAGGACGATGGCTGGTCACTGCTCGTGCCTGCAGCTCAGGCCTGCAGGACATGGTCAGAGGTGCGACACTGTTGCTAGAGACCCCAAATAATTCTGTCTCTGACAGGAGGAGTCTGAGCTCGTATGGCTCCTCCTTGGGGTTCGTCATCGTCCTGACGGTCCAACATGGCAGGAGAGAATAAGGGCAGGAGACGCCCGTGTCCTTTATGGGTACATGTTAGTTACTGATCCACTGATGGGACAAACTAGAGGTGTGATCAGAGTGTACAGTGAACATTTACATTTTTAAAGGTGTTAACAGTAAGAGACAGGTTGACATGAAGCCCCCTCATAATCCTCCCGTCTTTGAACACACTTGTCCCATCTCTCTCCCCACTTTCTGAAGCAGTTCTGGAGTCCTCTTTCAGGGGTGTCGTACTAGGTATAGCAAAACGTTCAGTGAACGCTGCCGCCGCGTGCCATTCAGCGGAAAAGCAGCCTCAGACGAATACCTTGCTGTGCCCCCATCCAGCTCTTCACGGGGTTCTGCACGCACTGACTCCTGGCTCAGCCCCAAAGTCAAGATGACCGTGAAAGGCAAATATTTTTAATAACTTCAGGACATCAAAAGCAGCCACGACACCGCAACTAAAGACCCTGCTGACCAAGGACTCCAGACCGGCTTCAGGAGGTGGCAAAATGATGGGATGAGTGTGTTCTGGGAGACAGGGAAGTTCTAAGGCGGGTGCGCGGTAGTGTGTCTTTTGGTAGAATAAGCTTTTTATTTTAAACATTCTCTGTATTTTCTGATCACACCTCAGACCTGAGAAAATCAGTTCAAAGGAGGAAAGGTTTATTTTGGCTCTCGAGTTTAGAGGTTCCAGTCCACGGGAAGCGAGTCCCGTTGCTTCTAGCCTGTGACGAGGCAGAGCCCCCTGGCAGGAGGGTGCGGCGGAGGAAGCTGCTCACGTCTGGCTGCCGGCAGAGTGAGGCGAGCCTGAGGCTGGACCATCCCCTCCGGTGCTGCCCAGGGACCAGCTCCGCCGGACTCCTGGAGTTCCCACCCCCACCCCGTGGGCTGCAAGCCTTAAACACTCGAGTCTGGGCTGGGGTGGGGCTGGAAGGGCTCACTCCCTCCCTTTCCGCCCTCACCCTCTGCTTCCTGTCCCCGCTGCCCGGAGCAGCTCTCCTGCACCAGGCCCTCTGCCGTGCTGTTCTGCCTCAGAGCCAGCCAACCATGGACTGAGGTGCGAACCAAAATCAGCCCAAGCTGTGGCTGTCAGGCGTTTTGTCCTAAGCCACCAGGCTGCAGGGGAGGCTGGGAAATGTGGTCGCCCTTGCGCCAAAGGCCCAGCTTCAAACCAAGGCTTCGGCTCCTATGGAAGCAGAGGTCTCAGCTGTCTCTGCCCACAGGACAGTGGTGCTGCTCACCGAGTTCTGTGCCCACGCGAAGCCCGCCCGGGATGCCTCAGGTTTGCCTTCACAGCGGCCAGCCCGAAGCCTGGACAGGGCTCTTCCCAGGGTGCCAGCGTTCAGTCTGAAAGTTGCCACCAGGCCAAGGGGTACAGGGGAGCTTCGGCCTGCCCGATTCCACCCACCTGATGGAGTTTCGCACCTAAGGACTTGGATGGTGGGTGGGCGTGGGCAATTGGGGCCAGAGAGCAGGGGAGACCCTGGTCCTTGGGTACCAACCTGGACAAACTCCAGTGAGTGGAGGCAGCTGGGTGTGACAAGCAGAAAGGCTGCCCGGGCCAGGGTCAGGGACATAGGGGGCAGGACATCAGCCAGGCCAGGACACGGCCCAGGCTGAGGACGGAGAACGCTGACCGCCAGGCTCCCCTTTCCTAAGCTTCTGGCTGTGGGGAGAGTGATGAGGAGATCTGGGTGCCGCAGTGGGGACAGTGCTAGTTCCCCTCCCAACTCTGCCACCTCCTACCTAGGGGCAACTTGCTTACCCAGGAACCTTCAAGAATTGCCATTTGTGAATGCTCATTTACATGCCCTTAGTTACATGATGTGAGGGGCTGGGCCTAGTCTCCACTAAAACAAGGTGGCAGAAAGCCACCCTGTGGGGGCAGAGCCACCTCCTGCAGCAGCTGCCTCTGTCCCAGGAGGTGTGACCTTGGGGATCTCTCCAGGGGACTGACAGCTGGAGGGAGCTTTGGCCCCCAGCCAGCCGCTGCAGCCCTGCTGATCTCAGCGATGGCTCCGGACCAAGGCCTGCTGGGAAGCAGGGACCTTTTAGTCTCTGCTCTCCCCGAAACCCGGCCTCTCAGGACTGCCTGGCAGAGTCCCCAGGTTCCCGGCAGGACAAAGGCCACGTCCCTGAAGTCACCCTGCTGGTTCTCCAGCCACCCAACCACACTGCACCGGAGCTCCACAAACCCCCAGCTCGACCTGCTGCCCCAGGCCACGCCACCCATGCCTCTCTGGGCCCAGCCCCCTCCCCGGAAGCCCTCCCCTCCCCTCAGGCCTCGGGCATCTGGGCCAACCCCATGGGCTCGGGTGCTACAGGAGCCTGACTCAGACCACGGAATCATAGCCCTACCACCTACCCAAGGGACCTGCAGTAAATATCTGTGCAAGGGCGGCAGTGATGCCGACGTGATGCGACGGAGGCCGTGAGTTAAGGTGACCGGGGAATATTTCAGATCGAGAGTCGGAAGCTGGCTGGGCGTTTCTGGCTGTGTGGTGAGGACGGTTAACTCCTTCTGGAGCCAGCTGTCGGAGTCCTGAGGACTGGGCCACCCACTAAGTTCCAATGTGAGTTTCAAATTCTTCCCATGCCAACAAGGTCTTTACAGTCTGCTGGTGAGAGTCCATCTCTTGGTGATTCAGAAATTTCTAAATGTTTAACCTCTTTTTAAAAATTACCAAATGTACCAGGCGTGGTGGTGCCTGTCTGTAATCCCAACTGGGAGGCTGAGGCAGGAGGAGCACCATGAGTTTGAGGCCAGACTGGGCTACATAAGTGAGTTTAAGGCCAGCCTGCACTACATAGTGAGGTCCTGCCTCTGGGGGAAAAAATTACCAAAAGTTTATGGAGCGTGTACTCATGCTGGACACTTTTCTAACTACTGTCAGAAAATTAACCTCTTTTCCCCTCAAAAATAGTGAGGCAGATCCTGTTACAGCCACATTTTACAAATGAGGAAACTGAGGCTGGGAAAGCTGGGGCCTGCCCACAGTCACGCAGGTGAGAGGCTCAGCTGCAGGACCCCGATCCAGGCACGCTGTTTTTGAATGGAGCAAGGACGCATTTGCTACCTGCACCTTGGAGCTCTGTACAGCATTTGGTCTCCCACAGGTATAGCGAGCCCCTCTCATACCTTGTCAGGGTCCAGGAAATTTCTGTTTGAAATTCCATGGAGAAGTTATGAGTTAATCCCAGTCCACCACCTCCAGTGCAGCGTAGCTAGAGTTGTGGGAGCCAAGGGGGCCTAAGTCCAGCTGGGGTGATGGTTAACTGGAACAAAGGCCTCAACCCAGGGCCGAACCCAGATTCTATTCACTGCTGAAGAGGGGAGTGGCTCGGGGATGAGTGACCCTGAAAGTGGCGGGAAGTACCGAGTGCTGAGAGCTGGGCACGCTAGGAGGCCTGAGGTCACCTCTGCACGGTGCAGAGAGGCCACTCGGAGGCCAATCTGCACAGCACAGCGCCAGGCAGAGTCTCGTGTTTTGGGGCCGGTGCTTCAGCGCTGACGTGTGGTCCTTGCTGCCCTGGGAAGTCACAGCCTCTCACCTTGAGACTGTCCAGCCCACAGGCGGGGGCCTGGCCCGCCCTCCCGCCAGGCTCACACAGGCTTTTTGGGAGTCTCGGGTGGGGAAACTGCCCTGTCCCTTGCTTCAAAGATGCCACACCAGCACCTGGCCAGGCCGATTTGCATTGCTGAGCCGGCTGAGGGGGTGAGGAGTCCTGGCCAGCGCGGCACCCGGCAGTACATGGAGCTGGGGCGGGTTCAGCCAAGACGGAGAGAATCGCTCGTTTCATGGAGAGCCATCCAGGTGTCCTCCACACACAGGGGGCCCTAAACCACTGCCCAGCACAGAGAGGCCCAGGGACAGGCGCCATGCGAGGACTCCTGGTGGTGAAGACTCTGGTTAGCCCTCGACATCTGCTCCCCCAACTGGGGCCACGTTCTGCGATCAGCTGCGGACTCAGCAGTGTACTTGCCAAGGACAGCATGGTGGCCTGGGGTCCGCTGCTCACGCCCCGCGCTGCACCCTCCTCTCTGAACCCTGAGGTTGTCACAGGACCTGCAGACTCCGGGTTTCCAGTCAGTGGTGCACCTGGGCCGCAGAGTCCCTTGGTCACTGTCACTGCCTCTCTAGCCTCCTGACCTGCGGGTGGGGAGGGCAACCCAGCTGGCCTTTAAGCTCATTCCACTGCCCAGGAGGAAAACCAGGAGCAAGCTCCTGTGTTCCTCTACCTTGAGGGGTCTCAGGTGGACCCTGCTGGGCAGAAGGGACATGGCTGCCCACACCCATGTCACGTACAAGGCCCAGGGGCAACCGAGTCACACTGCGAGCCACCAGTGCACGCTGAACCGCCAATACAGGGGATCAGATCCGATGCTGCGCATTCACTGTGCTCCCCAACCTGACCTGTGGGGGGAGGGGGTGCAGGACCTGCTCCCACCCCAAGGTAGAAACAGAGCCCCAGAGCCCCCCCACTGGGTGGGGTTGAGCTGCTCCAGCACCCCATGTGACCCAAGCCCGGGATAATCCCTGGATCACCACTGTGCATGGAAGCCCGAGCAGCAGCCTCGGAGCTGAGAACCATCGCCCACTCTATCTCACCAGGAATTCGGGCCGCAGCACGGGCACTCCCCTCTGAAGAGCTGGGCTGACACTGGGTGCGCTGGTGCCAGGCGCCCCAGCTGCCCCCATCTGAGGCTCCCTGCACAGACCTCAAGGCCACCTTGTGCTCAGGGCGGTGCTGGCCGGCTCTGCTCGTGGGCACTTGGGCGCCGGCTGCGTGAACAGGCGCTCTGCCCGCTCACAGTGCCAACTGCACTTGTGCTTCACTCAGCACCTGCTGGTGGGCGCGGGACAGGAAAGACGCCTTCGACACAGACGAGGACAGGTGTGGAGACGCCACAGAAGCTCTTTATTCTGGCTGCTTTAGGACCTGGACCCTCTGCTGCTCGGCAGCCTGGCCGAGCTCTCCTGGGCACTGGGAAGGACGCCCTGGGCTTCCTGGTTCCCGAGTGCGGGGGGCTCAAGGAGGCCTCTTGAGCTCACCACGGCCCGCTGGACCTGATGCAGGCTGGGGCTCAGGCCGGAGGGGCACACTGGTCCCCATGGGTGAGGCCTTAGCCCCGGCACAGGCTGCAGACAGCTGTGCAGGCCCGGGACAGGCCCGCAGCTGTCAGGGCTTAGCAGTCACCCAAATAAATAAGAAATGCCGTGGACACACATTCGGTTCTTTATGAAACAAACCCAACAGAAGTAAATAAAGGCCAACGGGGTGTGTGTGGGGGGAGGGGATCCATCTGTAAAGTGCTTTCCGGGACAGGGGATCTTGCTGGTCTAGCCTGCACCCCGGCGTCCCTCGGCGGGTGGGGGTCGTGCGTAGGGACTGCATGCACATCCAGGAAGCTCAGCGTCCCGACAGACAGTGTCCCGAGGGACACGGTGAAGGGACTGCCAGCCCTGCAGTGGGGTCCGGGCCGCCTGCGCAGGAGCCAAGGTCCCCAGACCCCGTCTGCGCTTGGGGCACGCTCGGCGGGGCGGCCTGGGGCTCACACAGCTGACAGAAAGGGGAAGAAGAAGAAGTCGAAGGCGAACTTGAGGGCGCCGTGCACGCTGCTCCGCCAGTCACGCTCGATCTTCACGTGGCGCCGGGCCGGCGCGAGCTGTGCCGTGCAGTTGAGGCAGCTGATGGCCTTGAGCTCGAAGACCGGCCACTTGCTGCCCAGGCGGCCCTCCAGGATGGTGCTGAACTCAATGAGGCTGCCCTGGCGCAGGCTGAGCAGCACGCCCTTGAACTCGCTGCTGGCCCGCAGCACCACGTCCTTGGTGATGTCGTCCTCCTCGTGGGCGCGGCCGCCGTCCCCCAGGGGCACGCCCACCGTGATCTCAAACTTGTAGCGGTCGAACTTCTTGATGTGGCAGGGGTGCTTGGCCAGCAGCTTGAGGCGGCACAGCTCCTCCTCGGCCGTGGACGCGTTGCCGGGGCTGCAGGCCGGGTAGGCCTCGCCGTAGAGACAGCGCATCCAGTCGCCGATGAAGAACGGCAGCATGTTGATGGCCGACTCGGCGCTGTTGTCGATCTCCGTCACCCGCACGTACTTGAAGCGGCCCGTCCAGGTGACGCGGTGGCCCTCCAGGTGGCTGCACAGGATCTGCGTGCGGGCCATGTTGGTCTCCTTCCAGGCCCGCGGCCCGCACAGGTGGCTGTACTGCTGCCAGCTCAGCGTGGAGTTGTAGACCTTCATGCCCTCCGAGCGGTACACGTAGAACCAGCAGAAGAGCACGATGGCCGTGAGCCACACCAGGATGAGCCTGACCACGGAGCTGCGCGTCAGCGACCGGAGCATCTCCACGGCGGAGAAGCTGGCCTTGGTCCACCAGCGGAACAGCAGGGGCACGCTGCAGAGCGCCGTGGTGACCAGGATCTTGGTGAGGTCCAGGGACACGAACCAGCGGGCGAACTGCACCACGCCCAGGAGCGCCAGGCCGGCCACCAGGATGGGCAAGGCGAAGAGGAACAGGAAGTAGCCGACGGAGGCGCGGACCAGGCCCAGGCCGGTGGACTCGAGCAGGATGACCACGGTGAGCTCGCACCACATGAAGCAGACCAGGTAGGGCACCAGGTAGCAGTAGGTGCCCTTGAAGCTCCGCAGCCGGGCCATGCGGAAGAAGAGGAAGAGCAGGTAGACGTAGAGCAGGCAGGGCAGGCTGACGTTGAGGGCGACAAAGTGGCCGACGGGCACGGTGAAGAAGGTCTGCCCGAGCATCTTCAGGTAGTGCCCGTCCAGCGGCAGGGTGGGCAGCAGGGACAGCAGCCCGGCGGTCACCTCGGTGACCAGGGCCCGCCTGGTGTAGGGCTCGGCAGAGCTGCTGAGGCTCATGTAGCTGGTGATGGTGAAGAAGGCGGCGATGACGGCCAGCTCCGAGCAGGGGATCCAATCCTTGCTGGCCAGCGGGAAGGAGAAGATGACGAAGACGACGGAGAGCAGGAAGTGGGCGTAGGGCTCCAGGTGGTTCCAGCCGAAGTTGATCTCGGCCTGGTCCACGTCCAGGTCGGGCTCGAAGCGCAGCAGCAGGTCGGTGAGGGTGCGGAAGTTCTCCCAGGCCTTGCTGTCCTGGAAGACCTTGAGGGTGCAGATCACCATGGACACGAAGGACAGGTAGAAGATGACCAGCGGGATGCAGAAGGCGAAGAAGTCGATGGTGAGGTTGCTGATGATGAAGAAGAAGATGAGGGCGTTGATGTGGTGAGTGGGCACGATGGTGGACAGCCAGTGCATGCCCGCCTTGGAGGCCACGTCGATCAGGTACTCCTTGATCTCCATGATAGCGTGCAGCGGGTACTTCACCACCTGCGGGGAGACGGGACGCTGGAACCAGCAGGCCTGGGGACCCCCCGCCACCTCCAGTCCCCCTCGCCCCGCGCAGAGTGAACGACCCGCCTGCCACCGTCCCGAGCTCCAGGGTCCTCCCCCTGCTCTGCACCACTCTGTCTGGCCAGGCTTCCCTGGGTCCAAGCTCTACGAAGTGAGAGGGAAAACCATGGCGAATGTTTAAGTCATAAACTATGACAGGGAAAGGCGGTGCCAGTAAAGCCGCCCTTAAGTCCTCCCTCGCCCCGGACCCACTGATCCCGTCCTTGTCACTTTCTGCAGCAGCTCTCAAGTCCTCCTTCCTGGGTGCCTTTGGTTGCAGAGTCGTGGCTGCCTGGGTGTCTGGAATCGATTCAGAAGACAGCGGCTTTGGGGAAGAGCCGGGAGTCACATGGTGCCACCGTGGACGGGCATGCATGGTCACATTTTCACAAGGTGCCTTCCGTCAGGCACCAGGGGGCAGCACTGTGCATTTACGGTCACAGAAACGAGGAAGGGCTCGTGGAAGGAGCCCCTTTAGAAAGTGACCAAACAGTGGGATGAGTGTGTTGGAAGCAAGTGGGGAGGATTCGGAAGTGGGCTCAATGTGTCTTTGGGACGAATTTTTAAAATATTTTAAAAGTTTAAGAGCCAGGTGTGGTCGTGCACCTCTGTAATACTAGCACTCAGGAGGCTAAGGCAGGAGGATCGTTGAGTTCAACACCAGCCTGGTTTACAAAGTGAGCTCAAGGCCACCTGAACTGCACAGCAAGACCCTGCCTCAAAAGGGCAAAAAACTTTCAACACTTCAATCGCACCATGTGCAGCCCGTACTGACCGAGCCTCCCCAAGGTCGCCCTCACCCCCGCAGGACCAGCCCTGTCTTCTGGCCTCAGCCCTTCTCTGCTCAGCCTTCCACCAGGTGCTGGGTCTCAGCTGTGCCTGTTTCTCCCTCGAGACTTCAAGCTCCTGGAGGAAGCCACTGCTGCCCACCTCACTTCATCCCGGGCCTCCTGCTTGGGAGGACGGAGCCCTGGGTTGCCTGTTGGGAGCCAGGCTGCAGCTGTCTCCCACTGCAGAGAGCGTCACCCTCCCGAGGCCCACCGAGGGGGACCGTACCCCCACTCCACAAGGCCACGCCAGGCTCCGAGAGTGCGGTGTGAGCGGCCCCGGGCTCTGAGCATCTACCAGCTCAGTGCGGTGGAGGCGGTGCCCATGTCCTGACCAATCAATGGTGGCTTTGGCTGTAGGGGCCACATGAGACCTGGACAGCCAGCTGCCCACCCTGTCCATCCCCACAGGACACGTGCGGCACCCCCACACTGTTCATGAGGACGCCACTCCTCACAGCCTGTCTGCCCCAGGGCCACCTCCCAAGGGCACAGAAGGGCCCCACTCATCCCCCAGAAGACACCCGCTATGCCAGGGCATGAGGGGACGGGGAAAGGGACTCGAGGTGCCAGACAGCTGCACGGTGTGGCGTGAGCGTGGGGTGGGGGTCCGGAGCGCACGCTTAGTACACACGTGGCACTGCATTTGACCCCCATTCAGAAAAAGCAACAACAAAAAGTGAAGATCCGGGCTGCAGAAAGGCGGGTGAAGCCTGCCCCGTGCGGGTGTGAGGGACCAGTCTTCACTGGCCAAGGAACAGGCCAGGGTGCTCTGACCGCGCCAGGCAGAGGCGGAGCCCGGCCTGCTGGACAGCTGGGGGGGTGGTGAGGGAGCCTGAGGCTTCCTGCGGGATGAGATGACCTCTGGGCTGGACTTTCCAGGGACTCAGTATGAAGCACGAGGCTCATCCGTGCTACTCAGTCGCCTTGGAGAGGGCCTGGTCTGCGCTGCCCCCTGCGCCTGGGCGTGGGGGACAGCTGTGGGGCATCTGGGGCGAGCTGCACCAGAGCTGGGGACACCGTGACGTCTGCTGCCTCTGCTGTGTGGGCTCTCGATGGGACAGTTGGCACAGGGTCAGGGCCCTGTGGGCTCCGGAGGAGGCGCACAGCCTTGTTTACTTCTTGGCAGAAAACCCCAAGTCGCTTTCTCCCTAAAAGGACTTCCGGACTCACAGCAGCAGCTCAGCTCCCTCTGGGGTGACGCATGCTGTCCGGACAGAGCCCCAGGAAGGATATCACCAATGCTCACGCCGGGACACCTGGCCCAGCGACCCTTCACCTCTGATCACACTGGCATTCGCCAGGAACCACCCAGGTGGACACCCAGCTTCCTTCTCCAGGGTGGGAAGGGAACGGGGGGTCTTGTCTGTGAACCCAAGCTCCACAGGACCAGGCTCTTTGCACCCGGCATCCAGACCCTGCAGTGGACAGCTCTCCTACCCCGGACATGACGCCTGTCTAGGAGGGAAAGGGAGGCCTGTAACTTGACGCCCCAGGGGACCTCCAGCTCCAGGTGCTCCTCGGGGACTCCCACAAAAGTTCCTGAGTGTCTCCTGGTTCCTGCTGCCTCCTCTCCCATCCGGGGACTGTGCACACAGCGGTTCCTGCATGGTGTCACTCAGCCAACCTCCTGTTGGCCAGTGGCTGAGCCATTGCGCCCCGCTGCAAACCCTCTGCTCAGCTCTTAGACACACGTGGGCTCACTGGGTTCACACGCACAGCCCAGGAACGCCCGGCGACAGAGCCCAAGAGCTCTGCTCGGAGCCTGTGTGGCTGAAGCCTTGTCTGGGGCAGGAGGTCCAGCCCCTGGGGACCCTGGTGGGTCAGCTCCAATTCAGCCTCATGAGCTGAGTCCACAGCTGCTTCCTGCCCCAGCTGCCGGACACCTGCACTTTGCTTAATGTGGGTGCCTTTGAGGAGCTGGGCCCCGGCCTGTGCACAGATGGCTTCTCTACGCAGTGAGAAACAGGAAGCCAGAGCCTGGCCTGCTGTCCGCAGGGCGCTCTGCATGGAAAGACACCGGTGGGGCTGCAGCACACGTCCCCCAAGCATGCCCGTCCACCATGGCTGAGTTTCTGGCCTGGCTGCATAAGAGGGAGGTGGCCTCCTGCAGACGCACCCTCGCACAGACACCCAGGAAGGGCCGAGGCACGAGGGCCACAGCTCCGGGACGTCTCTGAAGGTCAGGACCTCCACACCATGGCTTGCCCGTGGCCCCAGCGCACTGGGCGGCGACGGGCTGGCCACTTACCCTCTGGCGCAGCGGCAGGTCCTCAGGGCCCTTCCCAGCCAGCTCGTCGTCGTCATCGTCTTGCAGGAACAGGTCGGTGGGGATGACGCCCTTGGCGTACTTCTTGGTGATCTCCACGAAGTCGTCCAGTGCGATATAGTTCTTGGCTGAAGACCAAGAGAAAATGGCTAGGGCCTCCCGGACTGCAGCCAGCCGGGATCGGATGCAATGGGTGGTGGGGACAGCGGCCTGGGGCCTGGCTGGGGCAGGAGCCAAGCGAGTTCAGATGCAGGACTCTTCCTTGGCACGGAGACCAGTGATGACCGGCTACATGGGCACAAGGGGTGGGGCACCCTCTGCCTCCGAAGTGACTGCCCTCCCAGCTCCTGATGCCCAGCGTCCTGCACCTGTGAGCCACTCAACTGCCCTACTGCTGCCTCCGGAGACTTCCAACGGGATCAGGAGGCCCTACTGTGCATCTACTACCTCTCTCCCCCACGGAGTCCAGAGAGGCCCTACTGTGCACTGACTAGTCCTCCACCCAACATGACCCCCCAGGACCCACTGTGTGCCTGCCAATCTTTCACCCAGGAGGACCAGTCCGGGGCCTACTGTGTGCCCACTAACCCCTCCATCATCCGAGCCCAGCACTTCTCCAGGGACTGGACAGACGGCAGTGAGCAAACCCTCGTGTGTGCCCAGGCCTGCGCTGCCCATCTGGTGAGAGGGACAGATGCCCAACAAGGGGCCTGGTGTTCCTGCGCCTCTCCCGGCACATCCCCGCCTCAGCCTCCTGTTAATGCTGAGCAGGACTCTGGTGGTTCCCAGCCTGTCTCCTCTGCAATGAAGCCCGGGCCCTGGACTGCAGAGTGTCCAGCAGGGCGAGCACTGCCCGCGGAGGGTGGGAATATATCTTCCAGTTCCCTAACCCCGGACGGGTCCCCACTCAGTGTTCCCCAGACCCCTGCCCCTCCCCAGGCCCTCACACCCCTGCCACTGGCTGCTTGGGCCTCCGTCTGTGCCGTCCCCCTGCCTGGGGCACCCACGCCTGCTGTTGGCCTCTGTCTGGCAGGGACAGGCGCACTGTTGCCGGTGGCAGAGTCCAGGCCCCATTGCCCCAGACACTGACAGCCGTGGGCCCTACCCCAGAGTCAGTTCCCCCGCCCGGGACCCGCATGCTGGAGGTGGTGGACACTGGGGCAGCGGGGGCAGTCCAGGTGACCCCACTCACACTCGCTGCTGACCAGGCGCTCCAGCATCCGTCGCTGCTTCTGCAGGAACTTGGGCACGGGCCCCGGCTGCCCGCCTCCATCTGCGGGGGACAGGGACGGCTGGGAATCAGGGCTAGCTGTCTCCTAGTGGCCTGCAGCCCCTGGGCTTTGGGGTCCTCCAGGGGTGATCAAACTCGGGGCGCACAGGGCCCAAGCCCGTCACTGGAGTCCCCAGGCCTTGCGAGGGCTGCCCCGCCCCCACAGGGACACAGCAGTGCTCTCACTGGGCAGCGACTGCTGGTCACCCCAGGCATAAGGAGGCTGCCAAGCACTGGGGCAGTCAGCCCTGCGCTTAGCCCTGCCCGGTCCGGGCTCTGGCTTGGCCTGCCCTCGCCCCTCTGTCCCCACCGTGGGCCTGAGCCCGCGATGTTGCCCACCGTGCTCGTTGACCTGCCCAACGTTCTCCAGCAGCTCCGACACGGCCACCTGCTTCTTCCTCTTGGGGTTGAGTTTCCAGTACATGACCAGGGCGGCCTTGCGCACGGCGCGCTCCAGGTCGGTCTCGGAGGACAGCTGCCTCACCTGCGGCTCGTTCTCGGCCGTGATGCCTGCGGATGGACAGAGGTGGCCGTGAGCCACTGTGCCCTGCTGCCCAGGCCAGCTGCACGGAGAGAGCTCGGTCAGGCTCCTGTGCCTAACGAATGGTGTGGACACGTGACACGAGGACATCCCGGCAGCCAGGTGGGTGGCACGTGCCTGTAATCCCAGCGCTGTGGGAGGCTGAGGCAGGAGGATCACAAGTTCAAGCCCACCCTTGGCAACTCAGCAAGACCCTGTCTCAAAATAAAAAACCCTTGAAAAGGGGCTGGGCATGTAGCCAAGGGCAAAGGCCCTGGTTCAATACTGTGCTGCACTGCGTTACGGTATGTTCTGTGCTGTGTGTGGTGAGGTCAAAAGGCTTTTGCAATCTAAAATATAAACAGCTTTTAAAGAACAAAACATCCGTGACGTGCTTTCAACCTCCCCGAGGTTCAGAACTGCAGGAAGCTCAGCTCGGGGCCCCAGGGACAGTGTGCCCCTCGGGCAGGACAGGGGGACAGCTGACCCGAGGCCGGTGTCCTGCCTCCATCTGGCTGCCGGGACGACCCCTCCGAGACTCACCTCTCCTGTCGGCCAGGCAGCGGCGCAGCAGCTTCACGGCCTCGCGCCGGCCCTGCTTGGCCGCCAGCAGCAGCCAGTCCACGGCCGTGCAGCTGTTGAGCTCCTCGTCGGCAGCGTCCGCCAGCCGCAGGTAGTGCTTCCCCACCTGCGGGGCGGGCACGGTCACCAGGCTGCCGGACCCCATCCCGCCCGCCACTCCGGGGCCAGGAAGGAAGGTGGCTGGGACGGGTCCCACTGGGGGCCCTAGAGATGGAGCTATGGGCTGAGTCTTGGAGCTCTCCTCGAGCTGCCCCTGTCTTACGGAGCCCAAGGCTCATCACTTAGATGGAAGTTGACAGTGATGGCCGGTGCACTGACCGCCTCTGCAAGCAGCCAGGGGCACAAGCCATTAGGGCTGGAGAGGGACCAGCCAGCCAGGGACAGCACTGCCCACAGGCCAAGTGCTTCTTTTTGTTTTCTATAAATAAAGTTTTATTGGAACACAACCACAGCCACTCTTACACAAGCTGTGGACACGGCAGCTTGTTTTGCGTTCCATGGTAAAGCTGAGTCAAAACCCAGTGTACTCACTACCTGGCCTGGTCCCGTCCTCTCACCCTTTAGATGGACAAACTGAGGCCCAGGACGCACACGGATGCACGCACATTAGGGTCCTGGGTCCCGCTGGCCTCAGGACACTGGGCAGCCAGCTGCAGGGCCTGAGAGCCCAACACGGCTGCAAACTGAGGACACGAGCTCTTTGTCCACAGCTTAGCATGGAGCTGTCCTGGTTCTCAGGGACCTGTGGAGCGTGTGTCTCCTGGATGACTGTTGTCACCTACTCGAGCCAGGCACAGGGGCACAGGCCACTGCTTAGGATGTGTCCACAGGGCTGCCCTGGGATGATGAGGGTGGCTGGGCGAGGCTGGAGGCTGCCAGGCCTGGCTGTGTGACCTGGGCGGTCACCAGGGCTCCCTGGCCTCACTGTCGCCCTCCACGTGGGTGGACTGACCCACCTCCAAGTACATCCCAAGCCTGGGCCTGCGCTGGGGACACAGTGGCACACAAGGATGGGCAGCCTCATCCCCGGGCACGAGCCCTCAGCCAGGTCGGCTGGGCAGGGGCTGTGTCCCCAGCCTCCCCTCCGTCACCATGATCCTCACCTCTGTCTGGGCCTTAGGGTCCCCTGCCTTGGCCTTCTCCAGGATCTCCTCAAAGGGGACATCCATGTCGCCTTTCATGGGTCCTGGGAGAAACAAGCAGAACTATCACAGGGGCTGTCACTCCCGGCAGAGCAGGAGACAAGGCAGGAGTGGGCTTCAGCTGGGGCTGATCCTTCCCACAAAACCCAGGCTGAGTGTAGTCCCAGCACTTGGGAGGCTGAGGCAGGAGGATGGCTGCGAGTTTGAGGTCAGACTGAGCTACATAGTGGGACCCTGTCTCAAAAAAACCAACCAACCAAACAAACAAAAATCAGGCTAGGTACACAGGGACAGACGCAGACGGGGTGGGCAGTTTCCCTCCAAGCCTGCACTGCTGCCCTCCCTGGCCCATCAATCCCCAGCAGCTCTGAGGGGAACCGAGTCCCACCTCTGGCCCCTCCGTTCAGGCCCACTCCCAATGGGCTGTAGTTTGAAAGCCGTGACCTACAGAACAAAACCCAGCCAATGCTCGGCACCCCGACTGCGTCATGGAGGGAGGGTCTCCCATGGATGACCTCACGGTGCCTTTTACTTCAGGCAAGCGGCCTGGCCTGAGAGCTGCTGAGACACCAGCCACCGCCCCGCTGGGCCCCATGTGGAGGAGCTCGCAGCTCTGCAGGCTGCAAACCCGAGACCGGGGTGCAGCAGGGCGGGCGTCTGCCGGGACTCATGCTGCTCCGTCGTCCGTCGCACCATCTTGCTGTGCACTCCGGGGGTTGGGGGCGCGGTCTGGGGTCTCTTTTTTAAAGGGCTCGATCTCTTTCCACCTGCCCTGCGGGACCATCACTCCCACGGCCCCACCTCCGGGTTGTCACAGGCCAGCTGAATTTCCGGGCCAAAGGTCCAAGAGTCTCATTTCTTGTGCTATGCTCTACTGTCCCAAGTCACCTTGATCTCCAAAGCATCGAGTGACCCCATCCACTTCCCTGACATGGGGATTGTTACAATAATAGAATTTTTTTTTAAAGCCATTGTTACCAGTTTCTTTGATTTAGGAAACCAGTGCCCACGGGCCAGCACCTGGCTTCACAGGCTGGTCCATCCTGCCCAGCTCTGTCCCCCAGCTTCTGGCTGAGTGCTGGAGGGGGTGGGGTGGACGGAGAAGTCGTGAGCAGCCCCTGCAGTCTTTGCCTGTCCCCCAAATCCCATCACATCCAGGGCGCAGCCCGCCCTCGGCCGGGCCACTGAACAGCCAAACTCAGCTCCCTGGCCGGCACGTGGGTTCTGCAGGAGAGGAGATGGTGGGCTCCGCGGGTCACCCCAGGCCACACTGGGCAGCCCCGGGTGCTTCCCCAGGAGCCCGCCCTGCTCTGAGCTTCCCGGCCACAGCTGGCACTGAGCCAGCTGCTTCTGCTTCGTCACTGCGGCCACCAGCTCTGACTGAATTTGTTTTGTTTTCAAATGCAGGTCAGATGTTCTTACAAGAGCACAGTGGTAAACACGCAGCCCCTGAATGTGACGCCACAGCTGTCTCTACGGCACTGCACCACCCAGCCCCTCTCCTGGGGGTCTTCCGGGTCACCCCCCCAGTGACCCACCTCTAACTAAACCCTACTTCCAACTGCAAATCTGCTATAGCACCCCCAGATCCAATCACCTGCCCAGAGCCCCGCTTCTGAGCACACAGTCTCTTGAGGGACATCCAGATGGAAACTGTCACAGAGGCTGCAACAAACACCTGCTCACTGGACTGCCTCGTGTCGCTGGCTGCCCTGGCCTCTAGCATCTGTCCCTGCGGCACAGACAGCTGTGAAGGCTGGAAGGGGGGTGTGTGCACGGGCAGAGCGCGCAGCACGCCCTTGTCCCACAACCCAACTGGTCCCCACCCAAGGGACTTGTCCTGCACAAAAGAGGCCCCCACACGGGGCAGGAATGGCCACTAAGGCCCTGCACACAGGGACCAGGGGTCATCAGGGGAGTCCCCATGTGGGGCACCCAGCGCCATCCCACATCAGGGTATGACGCTGTCTCCGGCCCTCCTGAGGGGACACCGTGAGGCCGAGATCTGCGGCAGGGACAGAGGCAGACGGTCCTCCAGGGCCTCGCTGGGAGGTCACAGTCCACCAGGCCCTGTCACTCTTCCACCAGACACTGACAGAGCCCTGGTTCAGGGCCGGCCTGGGTATCAAGAGCTCAAAGAGCCACACCCAGGACAGCCTGGTGACCAAAGGGCTCAGGGCCAAGGTCCCCAAGGACCCGGACACAGTCTACATGAGCTTGGCTGGACCCAGCCTGGGACAGGCCACAGCCTGTCAGTCATCCACGTCGTTCTGCGCTGAGACTTGAGCCCTCGGGCTCTGCCTGGACTCCCTGATGCCCCTCAGGCCTCAGCCTCATGCTCCGATGCTCAGCCACTGATCTTCCATCCACCTGCCTACATCCCAGGTGCAGGGAGTGCATCCCGCCCAGGGTCCAACACTCTGCTCCCTGCCCAGGCACCTCCCAGCCTGATCCACACAGGCAGGAGGGCCCCACGTGCCCGGAGACTGGCCAGGGTGACATGCAGGACAGGAAGCACAGGTGGTAACCTGTCGCCTGCCTTCCCTGAGAAAGGGGACCACAGGACCAGTCTGGTCCTACTGCCCACATGCACAGGCAGGGGCCACCTACTCTGGGCATGCTCGCTGATGCCCAAGGAGCGCCCAGCCCTCTTGGAGCCCCAGGAGCTGCACCCCAAAGTCACCAGCATGGATTCAGCCTCCAGGACACCGGGACTTGTCCAGGGCTCCTGGAGGACAGGGCTGGGTGTCAGCCCTGTGACCGACCATGGCCTGCCCTGTCCCACTTCCTGAGGCTGCGCTGTGGAGCTCCTGGCTGCGAGCGACCCAGGCATGCACCAAGTGTCTCATGCTGGTCACTGCCAGCCCTTGCAGCTGGCTCTTCAGTCCCGTTGGGGACAGAGCCAAATGCAGACCACATCTGCTTCCTAACTGCCTCTCTCACCCTGGCAGCCGCTCTGTGGGCTGAGTGACCTTACCAGATTGAGACTCAACCCTCCCGCCCTGGCCTCTCCCTGCAGCCAAGAGGCAGCAGCCCAGGTGGCACTTGTGGCCAGGCCCAAGTCCCGGAGCCAGGCACCTCGGAGAAACCTTGGAGGCAGATGGAGGAAGATGGTGATCGTCCAAGGGGGTGGCGAGGTCTGAGGGAGCCTCCCTTGGGCCGGACTGGAACCCCTGCCAGTTCTGCCGGGAACAGGAGAGGTAAGCACTCTGCAGGTCATGAGACTCTGGGCCTCAGTTTCCCCACACAGGCCCAGTGGGCAGTGTGACGGGCAGGAGTGGCACAGAGCGACACAGGGCCAGGGGACGCCATAGGTCAGGCACCTCCATGTGGCTGGGGCGATCACTGCAGGCTGTGGGCCTTGCTCAGGGAAATGGATGACGGGGCTGACGTGAGCTGGAGAGAGCTGATGAGGGAGTGACCAGGTGATGGCAGCAGGGACCTCTTCCTGCAAGCTCCTCAACTGGAGTGCGAGTGGGGCCCCCAATGACCCTGCCTGAGTGACAGAGGCGCCCCAACACATGGGGGACATGGAAGCCATGAGTCTCCCCCTCTGCAGTCTGGTACTACAGGGCTCCCTGGGGAGAGAAAAAACCTGCACCCTGGACCTCGAGGAAACACGGCCTCAGCTGTGACCACTGCCAAACACGCACTCGAGGCGGCCTGGAGCTCTGTCCCAAAAGCAGACGGTGAGGCGTGCAGCATGGGGGCAGGGGCACTGACTGGAGGGGACGAGCCCACTCCCATGCAGCCCAGGACCCATCGTGGGGACCCCTGGCCCCAAGTCCACCCCTGCGCACACACTGTGCCCTGCCCTAGGTGCCCTTCTTCCTCCAGGCGGCCACTCTGTCCCCCAGCCCCTGTGGCCCCAAACAAGCCCTGCTCCTCCGCCCTCGGCCCGCTGCCAATCCGCTCTGGTGCCCGAATCCTTCTCTCAGGGTCAGCAGTGCTCCATGCTGACTGTCCCTCCCTCCCTGCTGGTGACAGGGTCACGGGAGGAGGGAGACAAATGCTGGCTGTGGACATAGAGAGGCGTGCTCCCCGTGAGAACCCCGGGCAGGGAACAGCAGCAGCCACAGAGGAACAGTGCCGCTGCCTGGGAACGCGTGTGCCGCCCAGTGTGAGTGCGCATGTGCACACACGCGTGTATGTGTGCGGGTGCAGCACCTCTTGCTGTGACCCGAGGTCAGGAAGCAGCAGAGGGAGGAGAGCCCTGGGTGGGTGGCACATCTAGGACAGAGGTCCCTGGACGGGCCTCGGGCAGCTGGGAGAGCGGGGAGCCCAGCTAAGGCCTCCCTGGGAAAGCAGGAGGCAAAGCAGGGCTTCCGACAGGCACTTAGCGGCTCTCAGAACGGGGTACCGAGCAGCCCCCACAAGCCCTCCCGCACCCTCAACCTGCGCCTACCTGGGGCTACTGCACAGGGGCAGGGGCAGGTGCGGGGTGCAGTGGGCCCTACGGTGATGTCCAGGGCTCTCTGAGCCACCCCTACCTGCTCACTGAATAGTCCGGCCACTGGACTTCCCAGCCTGCCCCTTACCAGCTCTGTCTACTCCTTCTCGGCTCCTGGCTCGAGGGGTCCGGGGCTCGGCCAGAGCGGCTGCTTCTCCAACCTGCAGGCCAGGCCCAGCCCGGGGTCCCAGGGCTCGGGGTGCCTCACTCCTCTCCTGTTCCACAGAGGCAGTGGCGTTGAGCCGAGTCCGTGCCTGGGGCTGTGGTGCTGACGGGGACTGCAGGTCCAAGGGGCTCAGCGGAGGCGCGCTGGAGTCCATCCTGCCTGTGGGAAGAGCAGAGGGTCAGAGACACGACAGGCTCCCAACTCAGCCTGCTCCAGCTTGCAGGTTTTGGTAAAGAGAAGAAAAAAGCCGGGCGTGGCAGTACATGCCTGTAAAACCTGCACTTGGGAGGCTGAGGCAGAAGGATGGCCACAAGTTTTTGTGGCTAGTCTGGGCTATAAAGCAGAGATGGGTGGGATCACCCAGCACTGCAGGCCCAGCCCCAGGTCAAGGAGACTCACTCGTGCCCTCCTGCTCCATCTGCTGCGGAGGAGCCCCAGGCCCTGCATCCCCACCTCCCCAGGAGCAATCACGTGAGTGAAGGGCACTAAGCTCAGGGCCTGGCTGTGGGGCAGGACAGGGGTCCCCAGTGGCAAGTCACCTGGATCTGCAGAAGTGACCTTAGCTGGAAAAATGAATCTCTGCAGATCTAATTAAGTTGAAGATCTTGAAATGGATCATTCTGGATTCAGGTGGCCCTAAATCCAGGGACTTGTGTCCTTGTAAGAAACAAACGGAGACACAGGATGCCTCCTGAAGTCTGATGGCCACTACTAGTCACTGGAGAGGGACAGGGACGGAGTGGACCAGCCCTGGGCACAGCATCAATTGCTGCAGCTTAAGCCACTAAGCTCCTGTGACTTCTCACTGGGGTTCTAGGCAGCACACCCTGGTACAGAGCACACAACCAGGAAGAAGTCAGACCTGATCCTCCAGCCCGGGCCCTCCCACAGGGCCCTGGTCACAGAGCGAGAGACCCAGAGCCGTCAGCACACACTAAAGAGCAAACGGATGCATCTCGTGGTGGTGACATTGGAAGGGACCTCTGGATCACACCAGGGCACACAGTCGATGGCCCAGCAGGCTGGGACAGGGCGCAGTCAGTCAATCACTGGGCCCACGAGCTGCTTAGCAACATGGAAAACGGCCCATAAACTCCATTAAGGGCGACTGTGTGAGCTGCGGACCATGGAGCAGAAAGCTCTGGAGGACCCTGGGCCTGAATCAGTGTCCGAGGCACAAACCCCAAAACTGTCAGAACTGTACACAGAGGGTATGGGGAGATTTCCTCTGCAAACTCAGGGTCACACAGGGAAACTGAGGCACACAGCCAGGTGACTCCCATGCTAATCTGTGTGGCCCTGAGCAGCCCGTGTCCCTGCTGCACCTCCGTGTCCTCATCGGAGTGGGACATTACCTTGGCAACCGCGTCGACCAGTGGGACCAGACACTGCACTGTATGAAGTGGCCGATGTCCCCTCTCCTAGCCCTGCCCTGGCCTGAGAGGGTAGTACTGGATGTGTCTGGACACCACTGCCACTGAAGGGCTAGGGCTGGGGCCAGGTCCCATACACCAGCCCCACGCAGCTCCTTTCTGCTCCACTCCACACACCCACGACCCTGAGGAGCAGATCTGTGTCAAAGAGCAGCGTGCATTTCCACTGGGACAGGCCTCCCTCCGAGGGGCAGAGCCTTCTTTTTTTCCTTTGTGGTAGTGGGGATTGAACTCAGGACCTTGTGCACTCTACCTCTGAGCTACATCCCCAGCCCCAAGCCCTTCGAATTTCATTTTTTAAAATTTGAGCCCTTATTTTAAAACACCCCTGCAGGGGCTGACTTAAGCCCAGAAGCAGCGCGGCCAGGCCTCGTGAATCCGGGCATCAGCCCAGGGCCAGCTCATCTCTACAGTGTCCTGGCTTCTGGCAGGAGGGCAGCGGTCATCACCATGGGCACTGCCTCAGCATATCACAAACTTCCCCACAGGTCCCGGTCCCTGGCAGATGGGCGTGACATCATCCCCATCTTCCGGGTGGAGAAACTGTCTAGCCCTCGACTGTCACCCCATTTCACGGGCCAGCAAACCGAGGTCTAGACAGACAAGAGACCTGCTCCAGGCCAAACAGCTCACAGCGCCAGGGCTGAAATTCAAGTCCAAAGCCTGAGCAAGTGCACTTGTGACAAAAGAGCTTCTTCACCTCCATGGGCTCCCCCACCCCGCCCCTTCCCCCTCAAACGCTGGTGGCCTTGCACAGCAATGATGACTGCTGACCAGCACATTCTGCTCTCGGGAGCCTTTTCACACCCCCCACGCCAAAACTGGGCAGCCCTGGAGCCCCGCTCCAGGGCCACTCTTCCTGGGTCCTGCTTCCTTGCCGGTGCACAGGTAAACACAGCCCCCCAGCCTCTCCCTCTAGCCCTCGCTCTGCTGCAGCGCTGTCCTGACCAGGGACATGATTTTATCAGCACGGCATCGATTTAATCTCAGTTTCCCAGCCCGTAAGGCGGGGCAGCACCTTCCGCATGTAAGCTGTGGGTGGGACAGAGGCGAAAGTGCTCGGTGAGCTGTGAGGCACTGAAGGAAACTCAGCGTTTCTCTCATTCAGCTACGAAAAAAACCCATCTTATAAACAGTTCTGGGAAAAAACAGATCTGGCGCTGCGCATGTGTGGTCTCGGTCAAAGTGAAACCACTCAGAGTAAAACCTCCGGTCAGCACGGGATGGGTTTCCGGTTCCCGGAGGGTTGGCCAAGCTGGTCCGATCAGAGATTTGTTATTTCAAGTCAAAACTAGTCCTGGCCATGGTTGGTCATGGGGACACCGAAGGCCAGGAGGAACCCATGCAGAAAGGACCTGTGTCTACTCCCCCCTTCCTGACCAGTGCGACCGACAGCCCAGAGGGCAGGGACTGTATCACGGGCGCGGGCTGGGGGCTTAACCTATGCAGAGCAAAGCCTGAGTCGGCCTGGCCATGGAAGGGGCCTGAGCAGGGACCGCTGCAGCTGTCAGACTTTAATCGAGTCCCTCCCTAGACCCAGGCATCCCTGCAGGACAAGGACCTGTCACCCCGTCTCTATCCTCCTCCCCGGGCCCCCAGCTCCCCAGGGAGCAGCACGGTGGTGGAGAACTGCTATGGTGTAAGACCCTGAAACACGGAGTGACTCGCATTCCTTCCCGGTGAGTGCCAAGGCATATTTTTATCCCGTCCAAACACAAACACCAGCACCAAGGAGCTCTGCTGAGGAGCCGCCACCCCCACAGAGGGCTGCTGCGGCCACACAGCCGCTGAGACACGGAGCAGAATGACCACGTGTGACCTTCCACCGGAATGCTCCAAGCTCACTGCCCAGGCTGGCCCTCCCATCCTCTCCGCGGGGCCACCCCCTCCACCTTGGAGCCAGAAGCCAAGATGAACAGCGCCTTCACCTCGAGGACCTCAGCATGGGAATCACGGAGACACCCGTGGGGTCACACATGGGGTACCCCTCGCAGCAGCACCCTTGGCATCCACAGAGAGAGGAGTAATGAAATTCACGGCATCTGCAGCCACTAAACGTGATCTCATACGGAGGCATGAAGACAGGGAAACGCTCAGAGGACACTGTTCCCAGCGTAAGCTGTCACCCTGGCTGTTTAGGTCGAAAGCAAAGTCACCTGTAGAAACAGATGGCAAAAAATGCCCCTCCCCTGTATTAATCTTGCTGTCTCTGGGTGACAATTACAGGTGGTTTTATTTTATTCTCTTAAAACTGTATTTCTCTGATTTTCTCTAATGTGCAAATCTTTTCTCCCAGAAATACAGCAAAGTGTTATTTTAAAACCCACCTGTTACCAAGCCCTAGGGAAGCAGGTCCGGCAGGTCCCCAGCCTGCAGTGTCTCCCTGGCCTGATCCAACCTGGTCCGCTGGCACACGGCTCAAGACAAGGGCACACAGCCCTTGGTAGATCCCAGGTACCTATTTTTGCCCAGAGTATTAAGGGCCGAACCAAGGAACATTCCAGCCTCCCTAATGCGGCAAGGGGTACAGGAACACAGAGCGGAACCAGGCCTGCTGCCACACCTGGCCCCTGCTCCGGGCCGGTCAGCAGGCCTGGGCTGAGAGGAGGTGTCCGAGAGAAGACGTAGCCCAGGGTCAGCCAGCCAGCACCGTGGCTGGGAAGGTGCAGGGGCTTGAGCTGTAACTGCTGGAGGGGAGACTCAGGAAAGAGAGGCCCAGTGAAGGCACGGCGGGTCCCGGAGGCCTGACCACCACTGCTGTGCCAGGCCTGGAAGACTCCTGCCCGCAGGCCTAGGGACAGCAGTTTAGGAAGCATTGTGGCTGCCTGGAGTCCGGGTGTGATGGGGAGATCCTAGGAGGGCTGGGGGCCGTCCAGGGAGGTGAAGGGCCTGGGCCAGGGCAGGAACTGGAGCGGAGAGACAGCTCACAAATACGAAGCCCTGTGAGGCGCTGACGGAAACGAAGCCATTTTTCCCATGAATACGAGGAACAGGGGACTGCGGGGTGGCCTGACTCGAGGCTGGGGCAGCAAGAGGGAAGCTGTGCCCTGCAGAGACCAAAGCGCCCTGTCTACCTATCGGCGCTGCTATGGTCCTGTCTGCCATCTGACGTGCAGCATAGGCTTTTCTGGGGGCCAAGACGGGACTGGGATCCCTTTTGCAACCAGCACCAAAGGCCGGGGTGAGAGTGGCCAGAGCTGGAGGGGTCCTGCATTCTTCCTCCTGGGAACAGAGGTGACATGAAGTCTTCCAGCCAGCCCTGCCCATGTCTGGGGGAGGCAGGAAGACAGCCAATGGAATATAAAGAACTCTTCCTAGATTCAGAAGCAAAGGGTTCCCTGGGCCCCCTTTTCAAAGGTAACAGGTGGAGAAGGTGGTTGTCTGGTTTCTGGGCTCCCCCATCGGCTCCCCAGGAGACGGGGCACAGCAGCTCTGAGTGATGAATCCTGGCAGAAAGCAAAGCCTTTTACAAACTGTGAAGTCCTGGGCCAAATGCCAAAGGTCATTGTCCAAGGTGAGGGGAGGCGGAGCCACACTTGCTGGGGTTCCCACACCTCTCACATCCTCCTCCACTGCCCCCAGCTTTCTGCATCAGGTGAGGACTGTAACTCCTACTCCAGGCCACAGAGTGTATGCAGTTTCTTGAAATTTCCTAAAGTCAACTACAAGACAGAGGTAAGGGGACACTCCTCTCTCACACCCAGAAGGGCTGGGCCACATTCTCCAGAAAGCTGCACCTACTGGACCAGAAGTTAAATTCCCGTGGGCGGGTCCATACCACAGCCGGGGTCCATACCACAGAAGGGGAGGGACAGGGTCCTACCAGACCAGGACACACCAGGTGGGGTCCAGGGCTGTCCCTGCCCTCTCCCCTGTACTGAGAGGAGCCCCGAGTTGGAGAAGAACTGTCACATGGCCTCTAGGTAGGGCTGGCAGGGTTCAGTCTGCTCGGTTCCGCAGGGTACTGAACCCCGATTTCCCCTGCAGCCCTCTCTGGGCCCCATACCTTCCAGCGGGCAGGTGGGCTCGAAGGCAGCCCTGGGTCCCCCTGGGACTGTTGGGGGACAGGGCATAACGGGGCAACTTGTGGGGGGCGCGGGAGGTGTCCCCACCTGCCGCCAGCAGCTCCGACCCACGCGCCGCTGGGCTCCAGGGCCGCTCTGCCCACCCTCAGGCGGATGTCGCCGCGAGGTCGCGGGTGGGACAGTGCTGCAGACGAGGGCCCGAGACACCTGGTCCCGAGGCTGCGCGAGGGGCGCCTGCTCCGGGAGGCCCCAATCGACCCGAGTAGAGATCACCACGGGCGCCGGGGAGCGAGCGTTACCCCTGGTCCTCCAACTTCTGGAACTTGCAGGGACTTGGGCGCGGAGGCCACCCATCGACTCAGAAGGGGAAACTGAGGCAGACGGCGGGCGGCGCCTCCTGGCAATCGGGACCCTTTTCTGCCCCAGCGTGCTCCCCGCGACCACCTCGAGACTTGCCCCTGCCCGGAAGCACTCACCAGCCGCGAGTGGGCCGCAGGCGGTGCCGCAACGCCCTCGGGCCTCCAGGCGAGCAGCAAAGTTGCTCTGGAGCTGCGGGAGGTGCGGGAGAGGAGAACCGAGCCCGGCGGACTGAGCGCTGCGGTGGGAGCCGGCGAGCTCGGCCTTCGGCGCCAGGGGGCGGGGATGGAGGGGCAGGGACTCCGGCAGCCCTCCACTCCCGTTGCGGCTCCGGGGCACGGCGCCGACTCGGCCCGCTGAGCGGTCAGAATGCACGCCAATCAATGTACACTTCTTCCAATCACGGCACGCCTCGCCTGCTGAGGCTGGCTCTCCTCCTGAGCAGAAGGCCCCTGGGCATCTGGTGGGCGGGGCCGCCCCAGCGAAAGTTTCCGAGCGGACTCGGGCCCGAACTAGCTCTGCCCGGGTCCCGCCCACGGAACGTCCGGCTGCCAAGCCAAGTCTGTTGCTGAACAAGTGGTTGGACTTCACTGACAAGTCTCAGCCCCACCTCCGATTGATTATATTTGCTGCTGTGATTATTAACAAATAGATTTTGCGCCTTCAAATTTCGGTACTGCTGTCCATACAGAAGCCTTTGCCAATAGAGCAGCAGGGACAGAAAAAAGTAGCTTTAAATGCACAAGATCAGATGCAGCTGAGCACAGTTCCCCCGAGGGAATTGCGGCATGCAGTAAAAATATGCATTAGTCCAGGGAGGGGTGTGAGAGGCTCAGGCGGTCGGGAGATCCTGTCTGTGGGCTCCACCTCTGGTCCCCGCAGCCAACCCGAGGTGCCGGTGCAGCGCTGGCGCTGCCAGAGTGCAGCTCCGGGCTCTTCAGAGACTGCAACGCCCACAGATTGGGGAGCTAATATTGGGGGACGGGTGGGCTCTGTCCGTGGAACACATTTTCTCCCGCACCTTGTTAAAGCCACATGGGTCGCCAGTGCCCCCATCTGATGGGTCTCTGCTTCCTCGGTCCCGGTCTTCTATTGCAACCCCACCTGGCTCCCAGGGGCGGGGAGGAAGCAGCCCTGTGAAGCTTGTGAAGAGGTTTTTCATTTCACTCCAGGGACTCTACGGGCTAGGTGACACTGGAACCATTTCTGTTACTGAGAAGATTGTACGTGCGGGTGGGGTATCACGGGATGCTGCGATACACGTCTGCACTGTGTACTGTTGAAATCAGAGCAAACACCTCTCCCCTCGCACATTTGTCATTCCTTTACGGTGAAAGCATTCGACAGTCCTCTAGCTTTCTGACACACACAGGCTATTTTCCTGTCTGTAGCAGGCCTACCATGCAAAAATACATCAGAAGGAATTGCTAGCTCACCAGAAGGGCACCCACTTATCAGCCTCTCTCTTCCCTTCCCTCGCTTCAAGCCATAGCTTGTTTCTTAACTTTTGTTCTGTTTTGTTTTGGTGGTGGTTAGGGGAACCAACACAGGGCCTTGTGCATGCTGACAAATGCTCTACCACTGAGCTGCACGCCCAGCCCTGATTCTTAATCTGGAAAAGCATCTGCCTGCCATTTATTTTTTGAGAGCTTAGAGATCTCTTTTCAGTTTCTTTCATTTTTGACCTGCTTATCCTGCCCTGCAGCTAGGAGGGCCGGGCCCTCCCTGGGCGTCTTCCTCCCCTCCTCGCCCACCTGGGGACCAGTCTGCCCATCCCCACTTCCAAGGCAGACGCCTCCCCTAACAATGCAGCGTGATTTTGCTAACTCATTCTTTGCTGTCTGCAAGAAAGTCCTCAGCTTCATCTCCCACGTGCTGCTGATTGGCCGCTGCCCAGGGAACCACAGCAACTCCATCCTAGAAGAACATAGCAAGTCCAGCCTAGGCAACATGGGAAGACTGTCCCCAACCCCCCCCTCCATTTTTAAAAATTCAGAAATCAAGTAATCAAGGTGAGGATAAATTAGCAAAGTGGAAGGTAACTTCAAGTAAATACAAGGTGGAGGAAAATCATCCCATAAAAGAAAGAGGACTTGAAAGACAGTCCCAGGAAGGGTATCATGTAATGAACAGGAGCCCAGAGAGAGCTGGAAGGGAAACACAGATTAAAGAGATGCTAGGCAGTGTCCCTGAGCTGAGCTCTGCTGTGGTTCCAAACTAGGATCCAGAGAAAGTCTTGCAAAATTTCAGAAAGACCAGGCCACGTCCAAAGAAAGGAGAATATGAGCACGTAGATTCCTAGGGGCGCTGGAACAATGTCCAGGCACTCTGGTTATATGATCGAGGGTCCTTTCCCGGGCTGTCATAGGACTCATTTGCCCAGGGAAAAAGGAGGGACATTTCCAACATGAGCAAGCCGGGAGAAGACACAGCTCTGACCCTTTTCAGAGGAAAAACAGCCGTGTGGTTCCCCTGTCACAGATGTGGCTCAATCACAGTAGAGGTCAGACGTAGAGCAGGTCCCCAGGACAGGAAGTGGTGGAAAGCAATACCCCTTGCCAAATGCACAGTCTAATCTGAGAGTGTAATTTTGTGCCGTGTTCGCTAAGTGAGCACTCTTGAAACATAAGCCACATGCTATAGGGGAAAACTGTATTAGCTTGAAAAAACTATATAAAATCTGTCTCAGTGTGGAGGAGTCAGAACTAGCTACACTCACATCTGGCTGAGGGGAGGGAGGAAGTAAGAGGGCCTGATTTGGCACCTGGAAGGCAGCAGAGAAGGGAGGTTCCTGGCTGCACACCTTTGTCATTGACTTCTAATATGCCCACAGGGAATGAGCCTGATTATGGCTGCAGGAGATAAAAACTGGCAACTAGCAGAAAAGAAACAGAGGGTTTGTCAATTAATAGGTGGAAGCTGGGTGGGGGAGCTAGGGAGAACGAATCATGAGGAAAATCAGGAAGGGGAGAAAAGAGGAAGCAATAGCAATACTAATGCAGTTCAACAAAAAGAAACAAAATGACATGAAATAAACAACCTGCGAATATCAGCTTTCAGGATAAATGCACACGGCCAGATTTCCCAGCAAAAGGCTGCAAGATGGGAATACAAAGTAAAATCCAGGTAAGTCTTATTTTCAAGAAACACATCAAAAATGTTGACAAATGGAAGTTCTGAGAGGACCTTTGAAAAGTGAAATTAAAAAACAGCATGAGTGGTGGCTAAGGCGGACTTGCAGGTAGACGCAGTTATTAAGGGTGTTAGGTAATGGCACAGGAGAACCCACAGAGATTCAGTCATCATAAATCTCAACACGCCAGGAAGTCAGGCAGACACACACTCCAAGCGTAACAGCCAGGAATACCCAGAGGGCTCACGGGCCTGTTGGGGAAAGAGCGCCTGCCCCCCCGAAGCTGAGTTTGTGCTCCTGTGTTGAGGGATGGATGGGTGGATGGGTGGATGGATGACAGCCTCACGTGAGCTCCTTCTCACCTGTATGACAAAGTCCAAACTCTTTAATTCACATCCATTTAAAACCCATTCCTGTTTACTTTACAAACAGGATTGGCCTTTTCTTTCTTTTTTTTTTTTTTGCCAACTCCACACTGGGCTACACACTGGATTTAGAAAGGGAAGTGGAGGCAGAGGCTCCGTGAGTTTCCATCTCCCGTCCAGACCCTGGAGAACCAGGCCACACAGCCCCTCTGAGGTGCCAGGTCCCGACTCTTGCACTCTGTCATGTGGCCTTATTTAGAAAGAAGGCTTTTGCAGATCTGATGAAGTTAAGTATTTTGAGACCCTAACCTGGGTTACTGCATGGCCCCTAATTCTAATTGAGGACCCCTTTGCAGGAGGAAAAGGCGATGTGAAGACACGGCAGAGACAGTTGAAGGCCCATGCCTTGGAGCGATGCAACCATGAGCCAAGGAGACCTGGCTGCCAGCAGAAGCTGGAAGAGGCAAGGAACAGATTCTTTCTGATTTGGGCCTCGCAATGTTAATTGCGGACTTCTGGCCTGCAGAACGGTGAGAACACATTTCCCTATGCTGCTGAGTTGGGGCGGTGTGTGACTGCAGTCACAGGAAACTCACAGACCCAGTCACATCATGCCAGGGCTGTGGTCTGCTGTGGTCTGGCATCCAGGCAGGCGTAAGGATGAGTCTGGATGGACACAGGGCAATCCCAAGCCCTTGGCAGAGTGGCCTTGGTGAAAACCGAACCAACCTTTTGGTACTTAGACAGATACCCACCGGACCCATCGGATCAAGAAGTTCAGGTGCCGAATGGCCTGTCTGAGTCCCAGCAGAATAAACAGGCTGAGCCAGGCATGGTGACACATATCTGTAATCCCAGTACTCGGGAGGCTGAGGCAGGAGGATTGCTGCAAGTTCAAGACCAGTCTGGAACTACAAAGTGAGCTCAAGGCCAGCCTGAACTGCATATCGAGACCCTGTCTCAAAATAAATAAATAAACAAACAAACAGGCTGTATTTGGTGTTGGACAGTGGTCCCCAAATGACCAGGTTGAATGTTCCAGAGACTCATGGTCCTCATGACCCCATGACCTGTAGTCTGGGGTTTTAAACTCACTGGCTTAGAATGGGATAAGAGTACCATAGAGGGGTGTTCGGCCACGTGGGGGACTCCTGGGAACCCCTGGTCCCCAATCTCCAGGTGCCAGCTGGGGATCTGTGTTGTAACAGGGCCTCAGAGGACACAGGACCCTTGCGCCTCCAGCCACAGAGCCAGCTCTGACACGATGGGTACTGCGCTGGCACCATGGCTTGGGTGCAGCCTCAGGGTGTGAAGCCTCGTGCCCCAGCCCAGACCCCAGAGTCACATGCGCGGTGATGAGGCCTGACGCAGAGGCAGGAGAGCGTGGAAGAAGCCTCGCGGGGATGAGGGCCTCTGCCCAGGCTGCACGAAGAACCATGCTGGGGAAACTGGGCCAGAGTCTGGGGCAGAGAGGGCTGCATGGGAGCCCTGGGTATCCAGCAAGCGCTGGGGCTCATCAGCCGTGCTCCCCCCAACCTCACGCCTCCCACGACGCCCGCCTTTCTCTCTCTGCAGCAGTGGGAATCGCAGTGCGTGTGGAGGGAGCGCTGGGGGAGGCTGGTGCTGGTCACATGGCGCTGTGTCACAGGTAGGTGCCTGGCGCCCACGGGCATTGTCTCAGGGGCCCTGCGCCCGCCCTCGCGTCTGAGTCTTGATTGACTCATCCCTGAGGGCAGGGAGTGACTGCCACCCAACGTCTCACTGTGAGTCACCAGGCACTTTGGGAAATTGCACGTGGAATTTGAGAGCCCCCTGGGGAGGAGGAGAACTTCGAGAAGGACCAGTGCTGCTGGGAGAGAGGAGCAGGTCCCGGGGCTCCCCACGTCCCCGCAGACCATGGGGTCACTGGGCAGAGCCGGCCGAGATCCCTGCACAGTCAACCCTCACCTGCTGTCCTGTTCCAGGGCAGGGGTGACGGTGACAGTGAAAGCACACGTAGGGCCTGGTCACGTGTCAGTGACTGTGTAGCAGTGGCCAGGTCCCCGGCTGCATCTGCACACGGTAGCACCAGTGGGTCAGGGACCCAGCGCTGTGTGTCCTCCTGACGCTGTCTCGGCCTCCACAGGAGTGTGAAGGTGCGCATTACATACACACTACATGTGCCCTAAGAGGCCTCCCTGGGCACCAGGGCAAGAAGTGGAGGGTCCATGGCACGCCCCACCCTGCCTGGCGGGACCTGGAAGCTGGGGACAGCAGCCACCCTGCAGGGGAGCAGCCACACAGGCTGTAGATTCCTGGCAGTAGTCAGGGCGGGCTTCCTGGAGGAGGTGTTGATTTTACTCCACCCCTACTCTCTTCTCTTTTAAAATAAAAACAGACTTCATTCCTTGCATTTTAGGTTCACAGTGAAGCCAAGTGGAGAGTATGGAGGAGACCCACAGCCACCACCCCTCCTCCTGGCCACCTGCTGCACAGCGCCACTCTCAGTACAGGCCACACAACGACGCCGAGGCCTTGCCCAGATCCACGCCATGCATCTGGGCCTGCGCACTGCATTCTGTGAGTTCAGGCCGATACGTGGCGCACATTCTAGTGGTCATCAAAAACCACAGCACGTGTTTAACCTTTTAAAATGCATGTTAGTAAAAGTCACACAGCCACGGCCCCCCCCCAAACCCTCGAACACGCTCCTCCAGCCCTCCTTGCTGCCTTCTGTGCAGCTCTGAGGTCCTCGGATGCCCTGTCGTGGCTGCCTCCGTGCCCCGAATCCCTTTCCCTTTCGTGGCCACTTTGACTTTGGGGAAGAGACAGAAGCCCACGGTGCCCGGCCCGGTCAGTAAGGTGAATGACCATTGCGTGTTTGTAGTAGAAGCATTCACCGTATCTTTGATCACCCTTGGATACAATGACGCATATCGCACAGAGCAGCGTCACCGCCCTGACCACCCTCTTCTGCTGCCTGTCCGGTCCACCTCACCCTCACAATCCTGAGCCCTGGTGGCCCTGCGGCCCACTCCCCCACTCCGGGGATGCACCGAGGCGGAACCCACGCTGTGGAGCCTTCCCAGCCTGCCTCTTTCTCTTAGTGGTCCTCGGCGAGTCCCGCCACGCCAGCCCGTGGCTCCAGCACCCTGTCTCTGGCACCGAGCGCCAGCCCAGCGCCTGCCGCACCGCAGCTGTTTCCTTCGCTGTTCTGCTGAAGGGGGTCACCCTGGCTCCAGAGCTGCCGCCCCCCGAGCAGAGGTGGTGGCTGAGAGCTGCTGCAGTTCCCCGCCCCCTCCCCTCGCCCACTCAGCAGACCCTGCACCCCTCGGGGCTGTGGGGGGCCCGGGAGCTGCCCCATGGGGATGTGTCTGGCACAAGGCGGGACGGGCGGATGCTGGCCTCCTGCGTCTCCATCCTCACACTGGGGCCACTGCACCCCTTCCTGAGTGTGTGTGTGACACCTCGTGCCTCCCTACCCCACAGGGCAATCCTGGGAGGTGGCACGGTCCCCACGTGCACACCAGGACCTGGAGGCTATGAGAGGTGAGGGTTTGGCCAGCGTCACTGGGGGACGTTTTTGATCCCTCTGCCCCCAGTCCCTGCTGCAGTGACGGCAAACCCCCACTGCCCATGTCTGAAAATCAACAAGGGCACCTGCGGCTTCAGATGGCTCTGAGGAAGGTGACACACGCGTCCCCAGCGCCTGTTCTGAACGCGCGCCCAGGGTGTGGGCGGGCGGGAGCAGGGGGCGGTGGCAGCGTCTCCTCCCTCGCCACGCCGGGAAGTGCTCTCAGTCTGAGTCCCTGACGTCATCTTCACAAAACTCAGGGCTGGTGGGAGAAGGAACTTCTTGTTCAGTTTAGCAGGAAACAATAGAACCCTCTCGGCATCACGACACTTAGAGGAGGAGTGGAAATTACCCAATTCAGAACCCTCCCCAAACTCTCTGGACCCCCGGCTGCGTGGCGGGACTCAGCGGCAGCTGTCACAGTGACACAGACACGTGCTGGCATGGAGGTGGCCCACAGCGCTTCTGAGCCTTCCGGACAGCGTGACAAGGGAGAGGCTGCGACCCGAGAGCGCCCTGCCGTCACAGGTGCCCTCTCCTCCCGTTTTCCGTGCCACGGAAACTGTCACGCTCTGCTGCCATTTGCCTTGAGATGCCAGATGGCCTCTGGGGAGAAGAAGGGGAGGGAACTGGGGGGGCAGGAACGATCCGCTCTCGCCTAGGGGCGCTGCCCTGGAATGCTGCACCAGTGACTGGATCCAAGTTTTCCCTGGAGAAAATGCCGCCGTGGCTGTACTCAATTCTGCTGGCGTTTGTCCTGCCCTGACACAGAGACCAGAAGCCTCCATTCCCAGGGCGCGTCCGCTTGTCATTCCCCAGCAAAGGGGGGACAGTCTGGCCCAGTGGGAGAGCAGAGATCCCCCAGAGAACGCTGGGAACCCACGACAGGAGCCTTGGGGTGTCCTGGAATGAGCTCCAGGGTCACGTGCGTGGCCAATGCATTCGAGGAGCACCGCGCAGTCCAGCCGCAACCTGTGGGCAGCTGGGACGGGGACCCTTTAATGTCGGTTCCGGAGAGGGGACAGCTGCCAGCCAGGACTTGTCCTTCTCCCTTTTCGAGCCATGAAGTGCCTGTCCTGGGTCACAGGTGCTGGGTGGCAGAGGCAGGACGCAGACCCAGCAGCCTGACCTGTGCGTCCCTCTGGGCCTCGCGTGACGACTGAATGGCCTCTTAACTTCGAGGTGGTGGAGGCTCTGGCCAGAGGCCACGCAGGACACACGGCAGGTTTCACACCCTGACCTGGCTGACGTGACCGAATGTTTCACAGGAGGGCGTCCAGGCTGCGTCTTGGCCCCGCCTCTCTCTGGGACACCAGGAGGTGATCTTGCAGCTCGGGTGGGTCAGGCCCAGGGTGAGATGGGAGTCCACGTGCGGCTGCGTCTCCCTCACCTCGGGGCGTGGGGAGGTGTGCTGAGTGGCTCCATGGGGTTCTGGAAACTGCAGAGTCGGGATGGGAGAGACCTGCAGGCTGCTGCGGGCATCAGCATTGGGAACGGGCGGTAAACAAGGTGGCATTCAGAGACGCTGGGCAGCTCTGAGCGGGCAGCTGAAGGAGAGGACACCTGCGGGACTGAACATGCCCCGGGCCCATGGCCCTGCTCGTGGCCCATCCTCGTCTCTGCTCCAGGTCATCTTCACTTGCCAGCTCTGACCAACATGGCCACACTCTCCAGGCCACCTCTCTCCATCCGCACGCTGGCCTGTCCTAGGTCCTGGGAGTGGGCACTGATATTATTACTCATTGACCGACTGAATGAACGGCTTCAAATCTTCCACTTGCACAGTGGTCAAAGTGACCTAAATCCAGGCCTGTGCTGGTTTCCAAAGGTTTTGTTGATGGGTTTGGGTATTATCTGAGTAAGTGGAAACCAAAGTAAACAAGAGCTGGGGACGTGGCCCAGGGGCACAAGTGCCTGCCTGGCAAGCGCAAGGTCCTGAGTTAGATTCCTGGTACTGAACAAAGCCAAACAAACCAAAGTAGACCAAGAGAGACCCTAGCAGTTGTTGACAAGCCACCACTGGGACAGTGGCGTGTGCTGGCCTGTGTCTAGGGTGGCTTCCAGGTCCCGCAGCAGCAATGCTCCAGCGGTGGCGTGGAACAGTGTGGCGGGCGGGTTCTCCTGCGTGGACCTGGGGCGGGTCCTAGTCGCAGCATTCCGAGTGTCCTCGGCAGGGCTGGAGGTTTCTCCACCCCTGGGCTGGGGGCCATGCAGAGTCTCAGGCCGGCTCTGGGGGAGGCTTCAGAGGGTCTGCTTGATGCCCTGGGGCCTCTGCACCTGCCAGACCTTGGCTTGTGCACGCGGCCAGCTGCTTGGCTCCAGGTCAGCAGGACCAGCGAGGTGCCCGCTCTCAAAACTCAGCACCGGTACAGGAGCAGACGTTTTCATGAGTGAGAAGTTTTGTGGGGGTCAAGGGAAGTGGGGAGTGTTTTGACCTGGGGGTGCAGGGAGACAGGGTCTCGCTACGTAGTTCTGGCTGGCCTTGAACTTACTACACAGCTCAGGCTGGTCTCAAATTCACAGTGATCCTCTTGCCTCAGCCTCCCAAGTGCTAAGATTACAGGCATGTACCATCACGCCCAGACTCTGCTCTTGTTATCTCAGCAGAAACTCCACGAGCATTAGGACCGTGGTGGCCCCTGCAGCCTCATCCAGCTCTGCTGTCCAGGGAGCCCTGTGCTGGGCAGCAGGTCCTGGGCACTGAGAGCCCAGGCCTGGGCCCCTGGCCTTGCAAGGAGGCCTGCAGCACTGGGCTGTGTGGGCTCTGGGGTGTGGGGAGCCGCTGAAGCTGGAGACTGATCACATGTGGGGGGCTCAAGCAAGGCCAGGCCTAAAAACAGAGAGCCCAAAGCAAGCCAGGTAAACAAGCAGTTCCAGCTCCAAGAAGGGAAGGGGCCCAGGCCGGCCAGGCCAACAGGTTGCTAGGCAGCGAGGTTGAAACTGACATCCTCCTCCTGAGTGTATAAATAAAGGTGCTAGGCTGGTTGAGCAGTCCCTTCTCTCTGGGGACACAGGGCTCCACCAGACCTCGGCTTTTGTCTCTTCTTTATTTTCTCATCCTCTCAGGAACTTCAAGAGCCACATGGGTCACAGCACTCGGGCACTGGGGTTGGCCCCACTCGCCCCTGAACCTCGGTTTCCCCATCTAAGCTGGTGTGGGGTGACTGCCCCGCATCACCTTTACCTCCCTGACCAGCCTCACACTGCTGGACCCGAATGTGTACGGTCCCTGGGATCCTGGGGACTCAAAGCCCTGACCGGCCAGGTACCCCTGTTTCAGGAACAGAGTGGGGTGGGGTTCCAGGAGGAATCTGCCCGCTCCCACACTTCCTCCACCCTCCCGGTTTACACATGCAATCACCGATCTGCGGCTCGGGTGCCCCCTGGTGGCCACACTTTGAATAACAGTTAGGACCAGACCCACGGTGCCCAGGACTTGGGACTGCGCCTCCCAGCCTCTGGCAGGCCTGCAGATCCTCCTACAGTTCCTGGCTGCTGGGGATGGGGGGTGATTCTGGTTGGTAACCCGACCCCTGGCGATGCGGAGGGTGCTGGAGGAGCGCTCCTCTGCAGGCGCATCTGTATGATTTGAGGGGTTACTGTTTGAGGCGCCCAGTGCAAAATAAAAATGTAGGCACCTGGAGCAAAACGTAGGGGAGAAAGTGCAGATAAAGAGGTGAAATAGAAAGCTTTTCCCCTAAAATTTTATTCCTGCCGGGTGAGGTGGTGCACAGCTGTAATCCCAGCTGTTAGACAGGCTGAGGCAGGAGGCTCACTAGTTTGAGGCCATCCTGGGCAACTTAGTGAGAATTTGTCTCTAAATAAAAAGGGCTGGAGATGTAGCTCAATGATAGAGCATTTGCCTAGCGAGTGAGAAGTCCTGGGTTCAATCCTAGGAATATATATACATATATATATGTATAATACTGCCAGATGTGATGGCACATACCTGTAATCTCTCCTCTCAGCACTTGGAAGGCTGAGGCAGGAGGGTCACCCTGAGTTCAAGGCCAGCCTGGGCTACACAGTGAGACCCTATTTAAAACATAATAATACTGATGCATGAGTAACAAACTTACACATTTTAGAAACAATATTTTGAGAATCATAATTCATGTTTAACAATGCTTAATTCATGTGTTGGCTTGATTTTAAGACTTTTCTGCCTCTCATTCCCCAACACTATTAGGTTCCAAGGTTCATACTTTCAATCAGAAATGCTGGAAGCACTATCAGTCACTCTGGGCAGATGCCAACTCATGAGTCACTTTCCATCATTTCTCATTCTGAAAGGGACACTTCTGCAGGGCGGCTGGCGCATGCGTGAGGACCTTGGAGGCCAGGGTAACGCCGGGATAAATTCCTGATGCGTACTTTAGAATTACAAATTTTCAAGAATCTACAGCTGAGGTTCTTGCAGAACAGTTTTTCTAAAAAGATGAACTCCTCATACAAATCAGGTTCCTCTAAGTTCACCTTTCGTTTTCAACCACGCAGTGGTATTTTAACATCCTGGAACTTGGGGAGGTTACAAAAAACCAACAGTGGTTTTGCGATTTGTGTACGGTTCCCTCGCTTGTTTATACATTCCACCAGTGCATCCAAATTACACAGAAACACGGCTTTGAGTCGGTCTTTCTCATTAATAATTGTGTCATCAAAGCCTGAAATGGAAACAGTGTGCTTTGTGGTCCATGTGGCCACCTTCAGATTTGATCTGTTTCCAAGATGCTCACTCTACAGAGTTTTGGTTGTTTTTGGAAACCCTGACGCGTTCTAATATCCCTGATGTGCTCTGCACATCTGTGTTCTTTCTTAACATCTTGACTCAGTTTACCACCCGGCAGTAGTCTTGTCCTGTTCTGCTGGCTGGAGCTGTCTTCACTCAGGGCCTCGGACACAGGGGCATCCATTCCTCCACTGCACCACCAGCGCCCCGGGCCTGGCTCCCGGAACACCAAGGCTCAAAGTGCCCTGTAGCAGCAGTGGATTCTCTGCTGCCCCTCGTCACTCAGAAAACACAAGCGAAGTTTCAAGATAGTGACCGCGTGGCACCAACCCACCACAGTGCCCTTCTGGAGCAGACAGCAGAACCGAGCACCCCAGGAGTCAAATACGTCCCGGAGTCAGCAGGTACAGTCAGCTGCGGGGCTCAGTTCTCCGGCCCCAACCCGAGCATCCCTGTCACCGGTCCTCAGGGTTGTCAGTCTCTGCTAGACCCCACCCAGAGTGACGAGGGGAGAGAGCCCAGGTGTGGGGCTCCCATCTGTTTAGTTCCAAATGTGTGTGGTCAGGCTTGCGGGGGGTTCTGTAGTGGGATCAGGTAGGGTTTTTAAACTGTAGCCCACGACCTGTGAGGACGTCTGGAAGTCACTGTGGTGGGCTGTGCCCAGCATTTGTAAGACACGAAACGGAACACAGGTGAGAGTGTGCCCTGGAGCAGGGCGACACTGCTGGGCAGGGGTTTTGGCCCTTGAGTCTGGTGCTGGGTTCCCTGGGAACGCGTCTCTTCCTGGGCCTCCTTGTAGAAGAGGCTGGACTTAGACAAGGATGTGACCGAGAGCTCGCCAGGTCACCGCAGGGTGCAGGCATCCTCCTCGCTGCTAGAGAGCCTCCCCTTTGTCCAAGGGCGGTGCAGTCCTGTTTTGGGTCTCATCACCCCAGGGACTTGGATTCCGGGGATACTTTAAATGCACCCAGAAAGGCAGTCTTGCAGCAGCCTGTCTGGGGTGCAGTGAGCCATCAGTTAGCAGCTGCATTTCAGGGAGCAGACGGGTCCTCTGTGTCCCCATCTGGTGTCCTCTGTGTCCCCACCCGGTGTCCGGTGTCCTGTCTGTTCCCATCACATCCCAACGGCTTCAGCTTCCTCTAATCCTGACTCACCCCAGATTCAACCAGGGTGGAGGACGGGCTGGGGTCCTGCGAATGCCAGCTCCCCCAGTGGGGCGTGGGCACACTGAGCGATCCTCGCAAGGGCCCCGCCTGGAGCCAGGCCCATGTCTTGGGCAGTGGCCTGCAGCAAGTGCGCCTGCTTTCATCCAGGCAGGGACCCCAGTGGGCACTGAGAGCCCCTCCCTCAGTAACAACCGAGGCGCGGGGAGAAGCACTTGCTCGGCACCCCACCCCAGCTGAGAGGCCCTGGCAGTTGAGTCAGGGTGCTGGCTGCATCCTCGACATTCAGACTGAAGTACACAACCTTGCTGGTCTGGCTGCCTGGTGGTGGGTGGGGAGGTGAAGGTGACAAAGGTGAAGAAGAGGTTGGAGGTCCTGTGGCTTTGGGCATGGAGCCAAGGCTGCCTGAGGCAACGTCCTCAACTCCTGCACCCTCCTTGCTTCTATCCTGTCATTTCCTGCTTCTCCTGGTTTATCTTTTGTGTGGCTTTCTGAAAAACCCCCGTCCCAGGTGCCTGGAGCAAGCCGCCCCGACCCATGTGCTGTGTGTCCCGAGAGAAGCCCTTTCCCCCTCTGGCACCAGCTGTTGCGCTGATGGAATGGAGAGGCCAAGCTAAATGAGCCCCGGGGTTGTCAGGTACCACACAGAACACCAACTGCATCTGAGTTTCAGATAAGCTTTGCTATATAAACACATCCCAGACGTGGCATCTGCTTACACAAAGTTATCTGTCGCTCATCTGAAGCTTAGCTTTTGCCAGGGTCTTGTATTGTCACTGGCTTTGCCTGCCAGCCTACTCAGAGTCTCATTTGGACACTCTGTGTGTTCCTGGTGACCCATCAAGGCAGGCCGGGCAGGTCCAAGGGTGGCTCTGGGGGAGAAGCCAGTTTAGGGGGTGAGGTGGAGCGTCCGACACATAGACGGACAGGACAGGTAAGAGGAAGGACGGCTGAGTAGGGAGCAGGGTGGCGCAGGGGAGCTGGCCCTGAAAGAGAAAGATGCCCCCTCTCCTCCTCTTGACGGCCCCGTGGCTGCAGCAGAGAGCCAGGGTTTGCATCAGACCTGGCCAGGATGGAAAGTAAAGCTGGCCCTTTTGTCAGGCACCACCAACAAGGACCAGGCCTCTCCACCCATCTGTGCAGGGCTGGGCGTGCCATGTGCATGGAATGACCCGTGGAAAGCTCCCAGTGCAATGCAGACTTTGTAGGACCCTGGTCTCTGCCCTCCCTATACTTTTCTGTTCCCTTCATCTCCAACCCAACCCAAATTTTGCTTAGGGCAGCCACAATTTCAGCTAAAACTACATGTCCCAGCCTCCCTTGCAGCCGGGCACAGCCAAGTTCTGCCATCTTGGTCCTTGAGATGCAATGCAGTGTTGGTACCTTCTGGAAGCTCTTTACAAGGAGGCAGAGCAGTGGGCACTTGTGTTTTTCTGTCCCCTTTGCCTCCACGCTGCCTGAAGCACAGGAGTGATGCTGGAGGTTGGGCAGCCATGCTGGGGGCTTGGGCATGGGAACACCATACGCCGGGGGAGCTATGTGGAAGGCAGCAAGTGCCTGGGTCCCTCCTGGCCTGCACTGCTCACCGCTGGACTTTCCTTACGTGGCCCTGTGCTCTGACCAGGCCTCTGCTACAGTCCCTGCTGCCCACACCTCTGTGCAGTGCAGGAGCCACCCGACGCCCTCATCCCATTTCACAGTTGCACGCCCATTTACGGCTTCCAAGTGTGATGGCATCCTTTCAACAGAAGGTGCTGTGTCCTCGCCTTGTGCTCACCCCCTGGACACCCCCGCCAGTCCCCACCCACCCTGGGCACACTTGCTGCATCTGCTGGCTCTCCTGGCCTGAGCCCACTTTGCCTGAAGCCTGCAGGTTGGAAGTAGAAAGAGGGAACCGTCATCCCCCCTTCTCCAACAGACACTGTGGGGGGCAGGGCAGTACATGCCCCAGCGCCTTGACAGTGGAGGCCTCACAGGGGCCAGCTCCGGCTCCTGGATAACCCACCCTGTGTGGTTGTCCCCTTTCCCGTTCTTTCTTCCTGGAGTTGCCTCCTAAAGAACCCACTTGCCTACAAATTCTACTTTTGGGGTTAGCTTCCAGAGGACCCCACCAGGACAAAGTTAGGAGCCAATGAGACTGGGTGACTGGCTTAGAATCCAGTGGAGAAAACCAAAGTGTCCCCCAAGTCACTGAGCTGGATCATAAGAGGAAGGGGTGGGTCAAGTTCAGGGCCCCAGAGGCCGCGGCCAGAGGTGGCCCTGGTTCTCCCGTGGCTGCTCAGCCCAGGTGCCCTCTGAGGGAGCCGCTGGAGACAGACAGGGCTCCCCCCAGGTCTTTGGTCACACTGTGGACTCGGTCTCCTTCCCCGGACAGACACAGGACACAGGCGGAGGCTGCTGCTCACACACGGTTTATTTCCCCCTCCACCTGACTGTCCCTCTGAGGCCCCGAGACCTTCTGCCCTCTTCTACCTGGGGTGCCTGGGTGACGCCCTGGGGCTGCATGGGTGCTGCCCTGGGACTGGGTTTCATGCTGCAGAGTCGGGAGGGGAGCAAGAGAGCTACAAAGGATGCCTGCTCTTTAGTCCCTGCTCCTGTCCCCAGTGGTATCCAGACTGTCCTGCCCTGCAGCTGGGACAGAGCTCAGAGCTCTGCTGCGACTGCGTTTGGAAGGATGAGCCCTCCCCGCACCCCTCTAGCCCAAAGCAAAGGCCGCAGGGAGTGTCACTCTGCACCCCGAGTGACCCCTTGGAGCTGTGGGAGCTCACAAGGCCCCGTCCAGGGCACACACGCGGGAGGTGCTCGGGGGTGCATGGACTGAAGCGGGGTGAGGCCGGGATGGTACAGGAAGCAGTGACTGGAGCCGAGAAGGAGCGGCGGGAGCCAGGCTGCTTGCTGGACATCAGTGAAGGCGTCCAGAGGGCCCCTTCCTCCACGTTGCGCAGGCCCAGTACCGGCTCCGGCACCAGAAGGACACTCACAAAAGCACATCTGGGTGACAGCCAGCCCCTCCTGGCACCCCACCTGTTCCCAGAGTGCCCAGGGTCACCACTGCAGGAAGCAGACCTGGGTCTCAGGAAAGAGGCCATTGCACCCTGACAATTTCTGTGCCAGGGGGTCCCCTGTCTCTGCAGCCCTGCTGGCACCCATGGTCACTGCACTGGGGAGGACCTGTCAGTGCCTATTACCGCATCCCGAGCAGCCGTGTGAGCTGGGATGCATGGGCCATGTGGGACATTTGTTGAATGAAGGAAAGTAAAAGTGGGCCAGAGACTGGACAGACGGAAGTCTCGGCCAGGGCTTCCTGGACCGCGGAGAAGAGGAGGGCAAGCAGAAGGCGGTTGTCGCCCGCACACCGGCTCACCTGTGTCCGCCGCCTGCAGGCCGAAGCAGGACAGCAGCAGCAGCAAGTTGAGGTTCTCCAGCTCCTTCTGCAGCACCAGCCCGCACGCCCGCAGCCCGGCCAGCTCCACCTCCAGCCTCTGCTGCTGGCTCTGCGCGCGCGGGGCCAGGGGGCAGACGATGGGCAGACGGACGGACAGGTGCACAGGTGGATCCAAACGTGACAGGGGAAGCAAGCAGACAGGGGTGTCAGCACCCGATACCCCTGTGTATCAGGGGAGTCAACACTGTGAGTAGCACTTCAGAAGTGGTGAAGGATCACAAGGCAGCTCGGGATTAAGTGAATAATAGACAGTAAGTGGATCAGTGACAGAGGCTCCAGGGGGCTGACAGGCTGCAGGCTGGGGGGCTGCCTGACTGCGGCTCCACTTGCAGGGCCTTGAAGGCAGACATGCGGGGACCTCTGGCCTTGGGGCCGCTCTGGGGTGACTGCAGCCTACGGCTGGGCTCTGGGGAGCCGGCATCTGTCCGGCCCTCCCCGCTCACCACCTCCGCCCCCCTCCCCGGCATCCTGGTGGTGGCAGAGTTGCCTCTAGGGGCTCAGCCAGGTGGAGCATTGTGCTAAGAGGGTGACAGGCCCTGAGAGATCTGGGGAACAGAGGCATCCGTCACCCTGCTTTTCAGCTTAACATTCCGTGCTCTCTGCGTTCTTTAACAAGCGCAGGGGAAGGAGTGGACCACACTCCGGGGAAAAGGCTTCCCGTGGAGTTTGGAGCACACAGAAGCCTACAAGGAAGGGACGGTTAGGAGAAAGTGACCAGGTCATGCTCCAGAGGAGTGCTGGGTTCTGGGTGCTTGTCAGGTACTGTGCTGAGTACTCGGTGTGAGCCTGCTCATCCACGGCCACTCTGGCTTCTGGGGCCACTCTGAGGCCACCACTGGGTGACAGGCACCGGGGCAGATAGGAGCCTACAGCCACAGCTACAAAAGGCACAGCTGGGGTCAAGGCACAGATAGGGTCACCGGAGCCTCCAAGGGGGAGGGGGCCTGTGCTGGTGGGAGCTGCCGCCAGGGGCAGAGTGCCAGGTGGCATCTCGTGTGGTCACAGGGCCAGCTCAGGCGCATCTCTGAGCACTGGAGACGTGAAGGGACCAAATGTGCACTGTTTGTTTTGTGTCCTGCTGTGCAGCCCAGGCTGGCCCGGAACTCGAGGCAGTCCTCCTGCCACAGCCTCCCGGGTGCTGGGGTGACAGGCGCACGCCCACTTTGTTTCTGAAGGAGATGTAAGGCACACCTGGGGGCCGGCGACGGGCACTGGGGTTTGCAATGCTTTTCATCCAGGTGTTGGGTGCTGAGGGCGGAAGCCAGGGCCTTGCAGAGCTGAGCCCCGACTGTCACCTTTAGGGATCCCCTCTCTCCACCCTCGGCTCTGAGCACCCTACGGCAGCAGGGGCCTCCCTCTGCCGCCCCGCGCTGGTTCGCACCTGGAACTCCGCCAGCTGCCTCTGCAGGGCCTTCTGCTCCGCCTGGGCCCTTTCCAGGGTGCTGCGCAGCTCCCCCAGCTCGAATTCCTTCACTGAGACCAGAAGTGAGAGAGGGCCTCACTGTCGGCCCCTCTCACCCCAAGCCTCCCGCTCCCTGGCTGTGCCACCCCGAGCCAGTTCCTTCGCCTCTCTGTGCCGCACCGTCAGCATCTGCAGAAGGAGGTGCGACCAGCGCCTCCCTCACGCAGGTGAGGACTGGGGCCCTGGCACAGGGAGCCCCCATGCCACCCCCGGCCAGCGCACTCAGGGGTGTTTGTTCTTTCCTCTGGGAACACAAGCAGATGTGGGCACATGGAGAAATGGGGCTGGCACACAGCAGAATAAACACTTGCAGACCCCGGCATCATTGGTGCAAGTGGGGGATCCCGAGTCTACACAGCGGGCCTGGCTGGGTGGCTGGGAGGAACACGGCGTCACCCACACGGCGCTTCCAGCCCTGCCTGGCTCCCTGGCCCCCCAGCTCGCCTGTGCCTAGAGTTATTTCCCATTCTTTCTCCCTTGCTCCTCCTGAAGTAGGGCTCCCAGCTGGACCCTAAAACCCTGGGCTCCACATGGGCCGGGAGCGGGGACCCCGCCACTCACTGTTCAGCAGTTTCCAGATAAACTCTTGCCAGAAGTGCAGGTCGAGGGAAGCAAAGCTCTCCCCTGGGGCCACAGCCCCAGGCCCAAGCACCCTGGGGCCCTCAGCTTCCTCCTCCAGCTCGGCTGGGTGCAAATCCTGGCTTTCCTCTTCCTCTGGAGGTTCCAGATGCCTCAGGTACTCGGCAGAGTCTTTTTCAAATTCCCCTAAAAAGCAAAGAGCTCTAAGGCAAAGCTCAGCCCTCCTTGGGCGTGGAATGGGCAGCTGTGTCAGGCCAGCCTCTGCTGGCCCCGCTGTGGGTCCCCAGTGGTGGGAAGAGGATGTGCAAGCCAGGCGCCAAGGCCTGGGGACGAGGCAGAGGGGTGGATTTCCCTATACAGTGAATTAAACAGCAAAAGCGGCCCAGAACTCTAGGGCTTTCACGCTGGTGGGCACGAACACAGGTGAGCCAGCGAAGACAGGCGTCAGAAGCTGGCAGAGTGATGAAGAGGAGTGAGACGGAGAGCAGGGAAGCACAGGGCGGGTGGCTGCACAGGTGGCCAGGGACGGCTTCCCTGGGCTGGTGGCAGCCGAGCGGAGGCCATGTCTGTGCCCACCCCCCCCCCCCGCACCGGGAGAGCAAACGAACTGGGGGCTGTGACTGCAGCAGGGAGGGCTCCAAGAGGAGCAGGGCCCGGGGACGCCTGGAGTCGGCGGCCCTGTCCCTTCAGCAGCAAATGGGGCCACGGAGTAGAGGGAGGACCGGTTACGGGGGCTGGGAGGATGGGGCAGGGGCATGGTCAGCCAGGGCACAGTCACAGCAGACAGGAGGGCAAGCAGTGGTGCAGAAGGCATAGCCAGGTGTGGCTAATAACCACAGACCTTGTGCCCCAAACTGCTGGAGGAGGGGGTTCCCCAGGTTCTGTCCCCCAGAAAACGACGCCGCTTAAGGAGGCAGCGGTGGGGCCACCCACAGCTGAGGGGGCTCCGCCCACGTGCCCCTGTGCGGTGGCACCGCGCCTGGGCACGCTGTGCCCATTGCGGGTCAACCGGAAGAGAAACCTGAGCAGAGCGATGACCCAGCGCCCCCGGAGGGCCCCGCGGTGTTGAGCGAGGCCACGGGGCCCTGGCTTGAGTGCTGAGACTGCGCTGAGACAGACGGGCGGGCCGGAGCCCTCCCAGGGAGCAGCACTGGCGGTGCCCCCGGGGTCCCGGAGGGACGGGGTCACCTGTGAGGTTGTGCAGGTGCTGCCGGCCGAGCAGGTGCTCCCTCTTGTTGTGCCGGGAGCTGAAGCACTGGCGGCAGGTGCGGCAGTGCAGGTCCCCGTCTCCTGTGCCCTGGGGACGGGAGGCGCACTGTTGAGCAGGAGGCCGGGCAGACCCCAGAGCACGCCAGCCCCGTGTGAAGCCTCCCGGGCACACCCGAGAACGCAGCCCTGTCACAGGTGGGAGGGGAACCGCCGGGTGAGCGGCAGGAGAGCTCGCCTCCATCCTAAACCACAGCGGCCTCTGTGACCAGGACGTGTCCACTGGGCGCCAACCCTAGGTGCGCGTGGACATGCGGAGTATTTCTGGGCGTGTTCTGCTTACAGCAGATGTCCCTGGGTGTGAGGCTGGACCTGAGGGATGGGGCTCAGGCCTGGGAGAGGACCCACCTCTTGCTGAATTGTTTACCTATTTTTTAAAGACAGGTTCTCACTATATATCCCAGTCTAGCCCCAAACTCAATGATCCTCCTGCCTCAGCCTCCCAGGGGCTGAGATCACAGGTGTCCGCCATGACCTGCAGCAGATTCTGTGCTTTTTTTTTTTTTTTGAGACTGGGTCTCTCTGTGTAGTTCAGGCTGGCCTTGAACTTACTGTGTACCCCAGGCTGGCCTCAAACTCGTTGTGATCCTCCTGCCTCTGCCTGCCAGGGGCTGGGATCACGGGTGTGCGCCATGCCTGGTTTCTTTGCATTTTAAAATCCTGAACATGCATTATTTTTAAATGAGACCTAGTTAGTTAAAAAAGCATCTGTAACTGTCTACCCTGCGAAGCACTTGTGCAAGTTGCTAGAATCAAAAAGGAGCTTCTTTTGTAAAGCAGTCACCAAACGTAAGTACAAGAAGTGGGAGGTCAGCAAAGAAGGGACCTCGTGATTATGCCCTATGACAAGAGGTGCCACAAAGGACCCTGCAGTCACCACCCTGCGTGAAGGACGCCACAGGGGGCCTCCCTCGCGCGCGCACTCACAGGGGCCTGGGGCCACTCCAGATCTGACCGCTGCAGGGCGCACGCGGCGTTTGAACGCCGCTTCTCAGCGGGTCCTTCTGCTGCCCGTACCGTGCCTCGCGCCTCCCAGCGCTTAAACTGTGACTCAGCACGCAGCCTCAGAACGGTACAGGCGTGGGGACAATCAGCGGCCGCGGCCGTTCTCCGTCTGATACCTCCGTCCCCCAGGAGGGGGCGCCACTGTGCCTTGCGTTCCCCCCAGGGAGGACAGGAGGACAGCGCCCAGCAGGACACTGCGAGCCCTCAGGGCTCGGAGCCACGCGAGATGGGCAGAGAAGGGCTCAGAGGGTATTAGTTTTGGTACCGGGGACAATTGAAGCTGGCGCCTTTGCCCTGAGGGACATCTGCAGCCCTTTTCTTTCTTTCTTTCTTTTTTTTTTTTTTGATTTCAGACAGTCTTACCAAGTTGCTATGTTGCCCAGGCTGGGCTCAAAAGTGTGGTTCTCCTGCCTCAGCCTCCCAGAAAGCTGGGATGACAGGTGTGCGCCCCAAGACCAGCTTCCCTTTTTTTTTTTTTTTTTTTGGTAGGGGGGATTGAACTCATGACTTTGCGCTTGCCAGGCAGGCACTTAAGCCACTGAGCTAAATCCCCAGCCCCCAAGGCCAGCTTCTACGGACTCTTCACTGATGCCATCTCAGGATTGCTGCCCTCCGGCAAGAAAGGCGAGGCGAGCTGGTGGCTGGGGTGTGCTCCGGCAGTGCAGGTCCTGTGCCATGCGTGTCTGGGCCTGGCGCTGCTGTAACCCACCTCCATCCACCTGGGACCCCAAGTGACAGCAGTGTGTTCGCCCACAGCTCTGGAGGCCGGAGCCCCAGATCAGCGTGGCCGGGCCAGGGTGCAGGTGTGGGCGCCTCTCCCTGGGGGTCGGGGCAGAGACCAGTCTCTCTGGAGAGGCCGCTCTGAGGCTCTCTAGGCTCACCCGGGGTTCCTCGCTGGGTTCAGTCTGCCTGACGCTGGTGGCAGTGGGACAGCCCAGCCCAGGAGCCTTAACTTTGTTATTCTCTCAAAGACGACCCCTTGGCCAGGCCAGGGATGCAGACGGGGACACCTTTCAGGTGTGGCCCTTTCATCCTACTGTGATCTCCACTCCCCAGACACTCACGTCGATGGCTGAGAAGTCCAGGTACTCGCTCTGCAGGGCGCCTCCTGGAGTCCCTGGTCCTGGGGGAGACACAAAGGACAGGGGTGAGACCAGAGATTGCCCGGCAGCACCCCTCTGGCCACAGCCGTTCCCTTGGGGTCCTTGCTGCCTGCTCAGCTCCAGGCCCGGTGAACACCCCGCAGACCACATCTGACGCCTGGCCGCATGCGGTGTGAGGAGGAGGCAGGGACAAGGTCATTTATCTGGGCGGCAGACTGTGGGGATACTTGGTTTTATTTAGTTTTTAAGTCTATTCTGATGATCATGATTATGTGTTTACATAGGAAACATGAAAAAAATTACCGCGTCTTAATGAGGCAGTAACGCATTTTAGTTGTTTAAAGGCATGCGGTGTTTGTCCGAGTGGCCTTTCCTTGTAACATGCCATGGTTTTGTTTTCTGTGTGTGCCAGGAATCGAACTCATGACCTGGTGCTTGCCAGGCAGGCACTCATGCTGCTGAGCTCCATCCCTGCCCCCTAACATGCCAGGTTCCGACAGGGTCACAGTCTACACACAGAACAACGAGGGGCCACGGGGCTCTGGTGTAAACGAGGAACTCAGCAGGATGAGGGCGCTCAGGAGCAGGCCTGCGCAGGTGGTGACAGCTGCTCGCAGGCCCCAGGGCCCACCCCCTGGCCACTGCAGAGGAGAGGAGAGGGCTCAGGTACTTCCGGGACCCAACCTTACAACCCTGACAATGACAGAGATCAGAGACCAGGTGCCTGGGCCTCAGCTATGGCTGACTCATTTGCTGGACCGGTTTCCAGATGAGGCTGGGTGGAAACCCACGAGGTACCGTGGATGCTGCCGCCTCTGGACCAACCCGGCCCTTGCATTGTTTTTACTAATAAAACTTTATTGGCCCCCAGCCACGCCCTTCTGTTTAAGCAGCATCCGGGGGCCGAGGCGGGGTGCTGCCGGCCTGCAGGCCGGTGAGTGCTGCAGGGGCACAAGGCTGGGCACCTCCGGCGTGGTCCAGGTAGCTGCATCCGTGGCAGCAGCTGTCCAGGGTATGTGAGAAATGCAGATCCCCGGGCCCGGCCCTGAGCAGCGGACGGGACCCTGCCTGTTACGGAGCGCCCACTGCTGCGTGCACGGTGGAGGAGCAGCTGCCCGCTCCCTTTTCCCCTCACCCCACAGTGCCCAAGGCCCCGGCAAGGGCTGTTCCCGGCCCTGGCCGCTAGAGGGAGCCAGACGCGGCCCCGCTCCTCGGGTTCAGGGTGGGGCTGAACCCCGCAGGGAAGGAAGCGCAGTGTCCCGCTTGGGCAGCGGGAAGGTGGGTTTTCAGTCACAGGCTGACCCCAGGGGACACTGAGCGGCCGGCTCCCACGGAGGCCGAGACCCGCCCCACTCACCACACTGCGCCCCGTGGGCCGCCCGCCTCCGCAGGAAGGCCCTGTAGGCCTCGGAGCTCTGGTAGGCCTGCAGCTCGCGGATGTAGCGCTGCTTGTCCTCGTCGGCCTGGTAGATGTACCTCTGGAAGAAGTGGACAGAGATTCTGGGGCCCGCCTGAGCTGGGGCCGGGTCCTCCCACCCAACCGGCCAGGAGCTCTTTAGGATGTTTCAAGAAGCAGTGCTCAGCGTCCACTTGCACACCCGCAGAGACAGGAGTCTCACCACCTCCCAGGAAGTTCATTCCTGTTTCAAGAACTCGTAGACATCAGAAACCTTCTCTTGCATTCTGCTGGCGGGGCTGGAGGGCCACAGGGAAGGCAGCACTGCCAGTTTTTCCTTTGAGAACACTAGACTGGTTTTAAATTACTTTTTCCCTGGTACTGGGAGTTGAACCAGGGCCCTCACACTCAGCTACATTCCCAGCCCTTTTTAAGTAGCTGTCTTTATTTTGCGACAGGTTCTGCCTATGTCACTAAGTCACCCAGGCTGGGCTCACCTGCAACCCTCCAGCCTCAGCCTCCCAGAGTGCTGGGGTTACAGTGAGTGCTACCCCGCCCGGCTAAGGACGCTGGACTTCTACGGGATTGTCATTCCCGCACACTGGAGCACTTTACTGCATGCAGGGCTCTGGGTTGGGGCCTGTGACACAGAGATGAATCAGACTGAGCCCCAAGCCTGGGGACACTCCCCGAGCTGTTCCATCCTTTTCTGTCCTCCTCCACCGTCTGCCCTGGTCAAATCCAACTCGTCCCTCCATACCTGCCACAGAACAGCCATATCCAGAGAGACCTCTGTGGTGTCCCCAGCCCCTGGCAGACCACAGTCCCCAGTCACTAAGGGATTGGAGGCTGAAGGCAGGGCTGTGGCTGGTTCCCAGTTGCAGAGGATGGCTGGGCTGGTGTCTGGGACACTGGTGGGTGGCTGTCAGTAGACTGAGGGACAGATAGGAACAGCCAAGGTCCTCCCTAAGAATGCTTGTCAACCAAGTGAGATGCGTAGCAATATTCTATGTACCAGATATTCCGATGTAAATGGTCCTGGCCACCTGGGCTGCGGACACTTCCTAGGCAGCCTCTTTCCTCGGGCTCCTGGGCCCTCCTGGCAGTGTCCTGTCCCACTCCGGCAGGGACTTGTGCCAGCCAAGTGGACAGCCGGTGGCAGTGCCAGGCAGAGCCCCCCAGGCTGGGAGCAAGGACTTCCAAAACTGCAGCAGCAGCCAGAGATCCCACATCTCGGATGGGAGGCTCTGGGCCTCGCTCCGTGACAGCTATGCTTTGCTTTGAGGTCGCCTCCTGAATTTGCAAAGCCAGTTGTCATGTGTCCCTGCCAGTGGATCTGGAAATGCTAGGGGCTTAAGTCACAGAGACAGCAAGACTTAACGTCCCCACCTGGCGCTGACCACAGCAGCCAGGCTTGACGTGTTTCACATTTAGTGTGTGTGTGTGTGGCCCTGTGCACGTGTGTACATGTAACGCCGTGTAAATGTGTGCATGTGGCCCTGTGCATGTGTGTACATGTAACTCCGCGTAAATGTGTGCATGTGGCCCTGTGCATGTGTGTACACGTAACTCCGTGTAAATGTGTGCATGTGGCGCTGCGCACGTGTGACTGACCCCTTCCCCACAATGAGTGTTTCTGTAGCAGTTAATGCAAACCATAAGTTTATGAGCAAGGCAAGCTGGAACTGCAGAAATATAAAGAAGCTCATGTCAGTGACTCAAAGGAGGGAGCTGGAGGGGGAAGGTGCAGACTCTGGGATCAGACATCTTCGTAAAGGGTAAGGGAGGGCTTCCAGGAGGAGGTGACATTGGGCCAGGCAGGGCCTGATGAAGGGGGATTGGCAGTGGGGGCGGCAGAAGTGACACTGGGTGATGCCTTTCTTGCTAAAGGGCTTTGCATGCCCTAAGTTGATGTTTGCTTCCCATGGCCCCCAGCACACACTTCCGGGTGGGGGCAGAGGACACCAGGTCGCCTCTGACCACTCACCCTTGTTCACACTCACATTTGTGCCCCATCACGGGGCTCTGTTTCCCGGCCCTGTGTCACTCCAGGACACCACGCTGCATCTCCTCACTCCCAGCTGTGTCCCCAGCAGCTAGGACAGTGCTGGGCACACACCAAGCACCCACGAATATTTGAACAAAACTGAACAAGTGAACTTCAAGTGAACAAAACTGTATCCAGCACGCTGCCTGAAGTCCCTGCAGTGGAGAAAGGTGTTCCGTTTGCTCTGTTCCAGGGCCTCCTGCACGGATTGACAACTCGCCTGCGTTCCAGGTTTGCCTGACCCTGGTTAGGAGATACTACAAAAGCAATGGGGAGCTGGGTGTGGTGGTGCACACCTGTAATCCCAGCACTGAGAGAGGCTGAGGCAGGAGAATTACAAGTATGAGCCCGGCCTAACAAGTCAGTGACTCGGCGAGACCCCATCTCAACACAGCAGCGTGCGCTGAGGGTGAGCTCAGTGGAGGCCCCGGGTTCAGTTCCCAGTACTTACAAAAATAAAACATAAGAAGCAAGGGGAGCCAGTGAGTGCTTCAAGGGTAGGTGAGGGCAGACTAGACAGACCCTGCCCTCAGGGCGGACAGAGGGACTAGAAGCGACGGGCCCTGCTTGAGGCTGCAGCGGCCAGGCCTTTGCAGACAGGGACCCTCTGCACCCTGGGGAGAAAAGGACTCACTTGCTTCCTCTCCTGAGGCAGCTGCGCCCACTGGGTGGCCAGCAGTTTCGTTATTTCCGTGAAAGGCAGGTCGGGGTGTTTGGCCTGCAGCTGGCTTCTCTGCTCGTTTAGGAAAATCACATACCTGTGTAGGAAAGAAAGATGCGCCAGGGCTCTGGGTGGCCTCTGGGAGGGGTCAGCGGGTCTGGACACTGGGTCCACTGGGAGGCCAGATCTAGGGAGGATGGCACTCATGCGGCTCCTCACCCAGAGGCTGATGAAATGAGGCCAAGTGCCCAGGAGGGGGTGCAGGGGACAGTGCGGCCTGGTAGGACAGGGGACAGGGTCAGAGTCCATGCTGTCTTCCACAGGCAAGTTGCTTAGCCCACAAAGCCTCAGTTTTTCCCTCTGTAGCATGGGTACAATGCCACCAGCTTGCAGCCTAGTGCTCCAACCCTGATGAGCAAGGAGACAGAGAGAGGCGGGGGCCACACCAGTCTTGGAGCAGAAGGCTCACCCTGGGTGTCACAGGAACCCAGGAAGCCCCTCAGCTGCAGAACTGGGTGTGCACTGAGGCAAAAAGGAAACTGCACGGGCTTGCAGAGGGGGAAGGTGACTCTCAGAGCGGTGACAGCAGCCGCCCAGAGCCTCACTGCCACAGCACAAGATGCAGAGGATGAGGAACCGGCAAGGTACAAGGTCTTGGGTGCTGGGGAGGGGATGGGGCCTTGCTGAAGGTCAGCCAGCTTGCCGCAGCCACGGGGCACCTGTGCTGCAACCCCAGAGTGGAAACCAGTGACCCAGGCCCAGACCCATTGACCCCGAGGTCCCCACCCTTCCATCTGTGACCCAAGTCCAGTCCTTCCAGTTCCAGCACCAGCCCGATCCAAAAACATCAGCCCACCCGTGCCCGTGCTGTGAGCCCCTCCAGATCAGTGGCCCTAAAGAAACAGGAACGCTGAGGGGGGTCTGCCCAGGCCACACCAGGAGCCCTGGCTGGGACCTGCGGTTTGGTCAGCACCCTCTTCCCGCATCTCACCCTGTCGTGGGTGCTCGGGGCACAGACAGGTCCCTGGAGGGCTTCCTCTTCTTGCCTTTGGGCCACCCTCCTTTCCGTTTCTGAAACAGAGCCACAGACAATGACCTCAAGATCATCACCAGCACTTGGCATGCTCTCACTATCACGATGATGACAATTTAGTGACAGAGTCCTCTGCATACTGGTGGCCTCCAATCTCTCAGCTCTGCAGAGAGCAAGAGGGAGCATCCTTCTAGAGGGGAAACTGAGGCATGGAGAGAGATGTGACAGCTGCCCAGCTTCACCCAGCAGGCGTGGGAGTCAGGGCTTTGCTTCCTGTCCAAGCGGTACAATGGTCACCATGCATAATCGAGAAAATGACCGTGAGGTAAGTCATTTGGTTCATAATGGGATGGGACCCAGCCTCGGCAGAGGGGTACAGGGGCGCAAGGGGCAAGGAGTCAACAGCTGAGCTTCAGCGGTGCTCACCTAGGGTCTCAATATCAGCCCTGCCACTTACTTGCAGTGTGCCATTCCGCAAGTGAGTAACAGTTCTAGGCCTCAGTTTCCCCATTTGCACAGTGAGGGTCATGGCTGTCCCTACCTCTGAGGGTGCAGTGAGGGTGAACTGTGGTATTAGTCACACCGCCCTGAGATCAGAGAGGGGAACCCAGTAAGCGCTCCGTGAGTGCAGGCGTCACAATGACACAGGACCCTCTTCCAGCAAGGCCAGTGGGCAGGCGGGAAACCAGGTCCCAACCCCAGTCCCCCACCAGGTCACAGGAGCCTCGGGACCCTGTGTCGTGCTCCGGGCCCACAGGCTGCATGAGCACAGGCCCGGCTTCCATTTGAGGGCAGAGGCCTTAGCCGTGCTGCACCCTTTCAATCACTGCAGGGCTCAAGACCCCGGGGTGCCAGATTGAGCCCCCTGTTCCCAGGGCCCAGCCTAGATTTCCCTAAACCAAGTACCCGCTGTGCCCCAGTCATCAAACTGTGGCCTAAAACTCTCTGTCTCCATGGAAAGCTTCCCAGCCACACCCGCCTCGGCCTTGCCCGAGCAGCAAACGTGGAGCGAGCCACTGCCAGGCGGATGTGTCAGGGCCGGAAGGACAGAGGCGGCCAGGCCACGCTGGTCTGGGCAGCAGGGGGCATCCGGGCTCAGGGAGCAGCAGGGTGGAGCTCGGCTGACCAGAGGCACAGAGCCAGGTGGTGAGGCTGTGTTAAGGAGATAAGGCCGGAGAGGGCACCAGGCTCCGGGCACATGGCTGGTGCTCAGTGCGGGTCACTGTCACTGGCTCCAAAGTGAAGGCGGTGCTGACCTGCAGCGCTGACAAGGAAGGTGGTGGAGAAGGGCCTTCAGCACCACGGACAGCCCCCGCCTGCTGGCCCTGTCTCCTTGGGCGACTACTGAGAAGTCACCTTCTCCACGTGTGCGGTCACCTGGGGCTTTCACACATGCGTGTTCCCCACTTGAAGCAAGTCCCATGTCGCAGGAAGTCAGTTGGATGATGTGACGGGGACCCTGACAGGCACTGTCAGGCCCGGAGCCCACAGCACGATCGTGACTTCCGTCAGACTTGGTACCTCCACCCACAGCCTGGGCACAGGCAGCACCTGGTCACCTTGTCCCCTCCCTGCTCGGCTCCCCTGACGCAGCACACAGAAGCCCTCCTGCTGTGTGACCGGTGGGGACATTTTAATGCCTGGTTCTGCAGTTCCCCAAGTCCTGCTGCCTTCGGTCAGACGTCCAAACGAACATGCTGGTCGCTGCATGGCCATCCCGGCCCCTTGGCATCAGCCTCGTCCTTCCTGAGGGTTTCTGAGTTTCCCCAGAAACCTCAGCGACTGACGCAAAGGCCCTGGGAGGCTCAGGGATCTTCCCGAGAAGCTTTTGTTCTTGCTGAACCTCTCCCACGGGGTTTTAGGAAACCGCCTCTCCCCTGAGCCCTGCCAGGCAGCAGACGTGGGCTCGGCTAGAGCAGGGTCACACGTGGCAGCATGGCCACTCACTCTGCATGTCGGCTGGGAAAGAAAGGGCGAGAGAGGGCTCGCTGAGCAGGAGGGACGGGGCCTGCGGCACAGTAGAAAATCCACCGATGTGTGAAATTCAGGGAGGAGAACTTCGTGCCAATGGGATTCTCCCTCAGCGGGGACCTGCGACTCTACTCTCAGCTTAAGGTGCGTTTAGGGTCCTGGCTCTAAGCACGGACTTTGTGTCACAAGGAAAACCTCTGCTGGAAGGCAGCAGGGCTTGCATGAGGGCACAGCTCGGCCCCAGGCCACCATGGGTGACCATCAGCCCCTTCATCTCTGCGGCTCCCAACCAAGAAATGGCAAAAGGCAGCGGTGGGCAAGGAGCTGGCACCTGTAACGGGCCGGGCACAGCACAGCCTCCTGTCTGCTTCAGAAGGAGCAGGACGCAGGCAGGAAGCACACAACGGGGGCACAGGCACCCTAGCCAGGCTCAAAGGCAGGAGTCCGTGCAGTGTGGGTGTCACCCACTGAGGACCCAGACCCTGGGCCGAGGTCTCTGCAGGTTTCACCAACAAGTTGCTTAGCAACGTCCAGGGCTGCTATTTCCAGTTAGGGTGCATGGTCCTCCCGCCTTATTGTTGCGCAGTACTAGAGATGGCACCCAAGACATTCACTGAGCTAAGTACTGAGTCTACCTTTTACACACATGCACACACACACACACACACACTCTTTATTTTGAGACAGAGTCTTGCTAAACCGCTAAATTCCTCAGGCTGAAATCCAACCTGCAATGCTCCTGCCTCAGCTTCCCAGCATGCCAGGGCTCCAGGCCTCTGCGAGGTGTATATTATGAGCTGACACTCACCTCTCATCAACCCAGGCACCAAGAGAACTACTGACAGCTGGGTTCTGCCTTAGCTATCACAGCCCTAACTTGAGTTAGGATTCAAGTGAATTTATTTCCGAATGAAGCTGACATGGCCTCGGGCTGAACTCCGTCCTCTGGAATTCACATGTGGCAGCCCCGATCCCAGTGACTGCACGGCTTCTGGGGTCTTCCAGAGGTAATCAAGGTGAAATGATGTCATAAGGAGAGGGCCCTAACCCTGTCCGCAGGACCACGGCCTTCCAGGATCTCCTGTCTCTGCCTCTTATCTCTCTCCATGCTATGTGAAGACACAGCGAGAAGGCATCTAACTGTCTGCAAGCCAGGACCAGACCGCGCTGGCCTCTGTCCCCCCCAGCTGCAGGACCCTTTCCTGGTCACTTCCCAGTCCTCTCACAGCATCCTCGGCAGCTGCCTTCCCAGTCTCAGGGCCAGGGCCAGGTCCAGGTCCCTTCAGGTCTCTGGGTCCCTGCCGTGTCCCTGGTGGAAAGCAGGGTGACGGCACCAACTCCCGGGGTGAGACGGTCAGAAGAGACACAGGAAATGTGAACCTCATGCCTGCTGGTCTCGCGAGGCGCATCCCGAGCCCCTGGGTACCACACTTGCCTTGGGCTCCTCTGTGTCCTGCTCCTTCGCCTCTCCTGGGCCGGCCAGCATCTCGTGCTGCACGGGCAGAGACGCCGGCTCATGGCTGCGGGTCCGGATCACGGAGCTCCCATGGGATGGCTCACCCGCACCGCCGGGAGGCGGGAAGAGGGGCTCTGTGGGCAGTGAGACAGCAGGGAATGGCCCCGTGAGGTGGGTGACATGGGGTCTCCACCACCCTGAAGTCTGTTAGTGCAGGTGCAGGGCTGGGTGGCACCTGCATTTCAGATGCTCACAGGGGACAGCAAGCAAAGCCTGAAACCTGATGGTCACTGTTCTGGGCACAAATGACCATGAAGTGCAAAGGGACAAACCGGTGCTGTCAGACCTGACACAGCCTTCACCGGGCAGAGCATCATGGGTAAAGTGCGGGCTCCAGACCCTGAACCCCCTGCTCCACAGTCAGCAGCACATCCTCAGCGACCCTGGACTCCTCTCTGACAAATCGGGGAGCATCACGGACCTCCTTCCCTCTGGGGGTCCGCAAGACCTGTGCACAACACACAGATCTGCAGAGTGCCCACCCGGTGCCAGGCCTGGGGACATCAGTGCGCAGAATAAACACTCCGGGCCCCCCGTTTACATTCCAGGGCGCAGGAGGGATTCAATAAACAGACTCGGCTCGGGGCAGCGGGGACTCGGTAAATGTTAGCTGTTATTCCAGAGGCGTTTCCCATGGGCCAGTCTGCGGCTTTCTGTCACTCGAAATGTCAAGAGTTGACTTCGATCAGGTTCCCCCAAGCCCAGGAAGGAAGCAGGCAGGGATTATGATCTCACCTTACACACAGGAGGAGGGAGGTGGCAAGGGGAAGGCGGCAGGGCTCACCCACCAGCTGCCCGTGATTTATTGAGCGTGCACACACACACATGCACACACACACCTGTACACGCACACACATGTATAGATGGGGATATCAAGTTGCAGGGAAGCAGGACCAGTTTGCATGGAGATTTGTAACCCAGAAGGACCCGGCTGGCTCACTTCCTGCTCCAGGTTGGACCATGTCACCCTGCCTTCCTCCCAGGGATCCTGTTTTGGGGCCCATGGGTGAGGGCCCCACCATCTCCTTTTCTGCTGCATCATCCTTAGGCACCAAGCCCAAGTGCCCCAGGCTGGCATCTGAGGCTCTAGGGAGCCGGGCTTCCATGTCCTGCTCTGGAAGGGGGGCGATCAGAATGGACAATGACCACATCCTGTCCACACCTTTTCCCAGTCGATCTCCATCTTGACCCTTATCACTATGGAAACATCCAAAATCCTGTGGAGGCCTGTAGTTTTGCCCGTGCCCACGGCAGGGCAGGGGCAGAGGGGACCCTGCACTTTGAGCCAGGAGGTAGCTAGGGAAACGGCTGGGAAAGAAGGGAAGGTGGGCCACCTCGGAGCCACTATCTGGGTGAGAGCTGAGGCATCAGGTAACCAAGGAAACAGCTGGGAAAGAGGGAGGGCAGCCCCGAGCCTCGTTCTGGGGCTGGACCCACCTTCTGAATCAGATATTAGCCCTGGCTCGGGACACCAGTTCCACAGTGTGGGAAAGGTGGCCGGCTAACTTAGCTCACGGGCTGTGTCTGGCACTGTCCAGGGGCCACCTGAGACCCTTGAGGACTCCAACCCTACTCACCATGCCGCTGGCTGTGCAGATCTGACCCCGGGGGCTTTGGATGCTGTGACAATTCTGCCAAGGGCCATAAAAGGTCAAAGACACCTGACAGAGGCTGAGTCAAGCCACTCCCTGGCGGGGGTCAGACCTCAGACCGAACCCCAAGACTCAGAAGCCTGAGCTGGGTTGTCAGGTGTCAACCCTGAACTGGCCAGCTGGGAGTGGGTCCTCTTTTTTCTTTCAAATAAATCATTGGTCCTGCTGCTGCTCTTGGGTGTTCTGCTCAGTCCTTTGTTTTGGACATCAGTGTTAGCTGTCATTTCAGAGGCGTTTCTGATGGGTGAGTCTGTGGCTTTCTGTCACTTGAACCTGGACAAGACCCTGAAGCAGTAACACCCTGGCCTGCTCTTCCCATCTCCCTGCAGCTCCCGAGGAGACGGAACCCCCTCCAGCCAGTGCAGCCAGGACCCTCGCTCCCAGGGAACTGCCCCTGGCAGCAGCCAGACATAAGCAGAAGGGGTGCCAAGCCCCTGGTAGGGGCCACAGAAGCGGCTGTGGGCACAAGCAGGGAGGGGATGGCAGGGAACTCGGTCAGTACCAAGTGTCAGCTCTGGGAGCAGAGCTACGGAGACTGCCCTGCCTGACACTCCTGTTTTCATTGTGGGTAGATGGAGGCTCAGCGATGCTGGATTACTCGCCCAAGACCACCCCAGACTGGGACCCAGGCCACCAGACCACTGAACAGTATGGTGACCACACCTATAATTCCCGTCTCCCGATTTGAAGCCACAGCCAGCTATGTCAGCTGTCCATGCCTATGTTTCTCATCCGTGAGGTGGGGCTATTAAGAGGAGGTCACTGAGGACTGGCCAGCTTATTGCAAGGCCTGGCCCCAGGGCTGCTCTGGCCCCACGCTGCATCTCCAGCCCTTTCTGCACTCTGAGACAGGGTCTCACTAAGTTGTCCTGCTGGGCCTGGAACTTGGATCCTCCTGCCTCAGCCTCCTGAGTAGCTACGATTAACGTCGAGCACCAACGCAAGGGACGATTGCTGTCACTACATCCAGGAACAGGAGAAAACTGCCTGTGATCTCAAACCGTGGGCCAAGGCCTCTGGCCCTCTCATGATAGCCTCAAGCAAATCCCAGGATTCTCATCATCCTCCAGTGCGAGGCACCGGGGTTTCTGCACAAAGAACGCTCCGGACAGAAGGCCAGACGCCCCAGCTCAATTCCAGCATCTGCACCATCCACTGAGGCGGACACCTCCACCGCGGGGGTTCAAATCCTGCTTGCGCCACTCGTGGGGGTGGGGCTGGGGTCAAGTGACTAAACATCTCAGGTCCTCGCTGGGACTGGGGCAGTGGTGCTGCGCAGGACAGCTGGGGACAGGTGAACACAGGGGTCTAGGGAGCCCCGCGCGGCCAGGGAGGAAATCACCGTGTCGCGTCTCCAGGGTGCGCACCAGGCACCTGCGCCCGGCCACGCACGCACTGGCCTGGCGGGACGCAGGCCCGAGTCAGTGCCGGGGGGCCTGGGACTCCCTCCATCCCCGGGAGTGCGCACCCCCACCAAGCGACCCCGGCCCGGGACCACCCCCTCCCCCCCCAGCGGGGCACGCGACAGGGGGCGGGGACGCAAGTCCAGCCACTGACCCGCAGCCTGGCCGCTGTCCCGCTGCATGGCGCCCGCCCGCCGGGCACCGCTCCGCCCAGGACTGTGGGCGGGACCCGTCTGCCGGGGGAGCCGAAGCCAGCTGTGGTCCCGGGGCTCGGGCTCCCGCTGCTCCGGACCGGGTCGCGGGCGCCCGGCGGGGTGCGGGCCGCGCTCCGGACACCGGGCTCCGGGATTTGCGAGTAGCCGGGTCTGGGCGGGGGCAGGGAAGGGGGCGTGGCCATAAGTAGGCGTGGCCGAGCAGGAAAGCCCCGCCCCCGTCTGGGTGCTCCTGGAGCCGGACCCCGCCCCCTGCCGCGCAGTTACATAAGAGGCCAAAGCTCTGGTAGACCAAGCCTTCTCTTCTGAATTATTTACACTTCTGTTTGTATTTTCAGATCCCACAGGAACACCTGTGCTACATGACCACTGTGGAGAAATTCAAAGAGTCAGAGCAGCCCTTCTAGGATCCTAAGACAGCCACCTGTTAACCCTTTGGCATGCTTCCCTGATCTTAAAAGAAATTAAAACTAAAATGTAAATGATAACTAATAAAACATTTACAAATAGTGGTGAGCGCCACCCCTCTTTCCGCTACAGCGCATCCAGGTGTGCACATTAGCTTTCTGTTTGTGCAGGTGCTCCCTAGGCAGTCCTGGGGTTCGCACCATCTCTGCAGCTGGTAAGTTTTGAGCTTTCCTGGGGGTTGGCATGGTCCCTGAAGCCGGAAGGGCCGAGTTCATCCTTCTGCTTTTGCTAGGTGACCTTGGGCTGGTTGCTTCAAATCTCTGAGCCTCAGCCTTGTTGTCTGCCAGGTGGGGATAAGAACGCGTGTTAGACACCACACTGCCGGGATTTAATGAGTTTGTACTCCTGCAGGAAGCACTCCACCAAAAGCTGAGCTGCTGTTACCCAGGTCTGGTGTGGGCATCAAGGGTAGGAGCGCTAATTACCTAATAACATCTTCGGCCTTCATACCGGAAGCCCTGACTCTCTACCCGTTTTCTTTTTGTGACCAACTCACAAACTCCGCAAATGTCACTAAAGCCCTGTTTTCCAGTTGCCTTCTCTGTAGGATAAAGGTGGTGTTTACAGAACCTGCCTCCCAGGGATCTTTGGGGAGTAGATGAGACTGTTTCCTGAGGCTGAATGCATGAAAGTGCATGTAACTGGTCCGTATTGCTTGGCCTGCAAGGATTTAAACAGCTTCCCTAAGCAGTGACAAAGGAACCCAGAAGGGAGGCACAGGGATGGAGGCCCACCCTGCAGACCTCCTCCCACCTCCCCAGGCAGCTCCCCCATTCTGTCCAGGTAAGTGTAGCAAATACGTGTTGAGAACCACTGCGTCACAAGAATGAGGGAAAAGCATTCCCTGAAAGCAAGTCCTTGAGACTAGCTCATAATTTCACAAAACAGTCAGTAAGACTCTTGTATTCTCACATGAGACCACAGGAAAGCCACTGGGGTACAACCCATGGGGTGTTGATAAGGAGATGGACAGATGCATGAATGGTGTCTTACTTTTTGATCTCCTTGCTGAGACAAAATATCTGACCCCAAAAGTTAGGGAAGGGAGGTTACATGTTGGAGGTTTCAGTCCATACTCAATTGGCTCCAAGTGGCAGGGTGGCATCACAGGCCATTGTAAACAGCAAGCACCAATAGCAAAAGAGAGAGACACACCTTCTTCCCCAGTATTACACTCTATGCTGGCTCCGCCCCTGGGCGGGTGTAACATTCACACCACCTATTTGAGTGCTAGACAACGAACCAATCGCAAACACTGGATTCAGCCATGTCCAGGATTGTGTGAGACTGGGAGGGGGCACTGACATAAACCACAAAAAATGGGTTCAGTGATGGCATAGAATCAAATCCAGAATGTGTCTTAGGTTTGTTTATGGCAAATATTATAGCCTGGCTCAGTGAACAAAGGGCATGGTAACTGACTGGTCATCTGAAAAAGGAGAAAAGTGGGCTCCAATCTTATTCCAAATAAAAAGCAGATTCTAGAGAAAGGCCTAAATGTAATAAATAATAAACACCTTGCAAGTAGGCCTTGGGATTCCAGCAGTGCAACCAGCTGGGACTGCCCAGCAGAGACAACCCTCTGAGAGTAAAACATGGAGGTGAGGGTTATTTACAAGGAATTTAAAATCTGCTAACCTCACAAAGAAGTCCAAGGAATTACTCAAGGACTGCACCTCTCCACAGATCGAGGGACCAGCAGCCAAGCACAGCAGCCATGGCAGGAGACCCTGAGTTGGTCAACCAGATGCAGTAGGGATGTGAGTAGGAGGCCCAGTGGCAAAAATCTGTCTTGCTTAGTGCCACAGCATCTGCCTGGCAAGCTCGAGGTTCGCAGTTCGATTCTCAGTACCAAAAAAAAAAAAAAAAATCTATCTCCATTGTCTCTGGGTCAAAAAAAAAAAACCCATAAAAAATATGACAGACATAGTCGTTCTTAAGCATTTGTAACCAGGAGACTGTTCCAATGTGTCTAAGTTCCGAATTTATACCTTTCTCCTCCAAGGCCAAAAAGATCACCTAGGATACTAAGTTAGAGTAGTTATAGGCTAGGAGTTCCCCCAGGAGACCCAGAAACAGCAAATCCAATGCACTCTGAAGAAACACATCCTACTCTGTCCGTGTCCCCCACCCCCTTTCTCTCTATGTAAGCTAGAGTCAGAAGAAAAACAAATGTATTTAGGTCTTTAAGTACTTCTGTTACTAGACACATACATGCTTCACAGGGTAAAACTAATCAAATATAAACATATTTGTGGGAGAGGTATTGTGAGACAGGGTCTCACTGTGTAGTTCAGGATGGCCTCAAACTCATGGTGATCCTCCTGTCTCATCCTCCCGGTTGCTGGGATTACAGGAATGTGCCACCATGTCCAGCTAAAAATGTTTTTTAAAATTAAAAATGGAGCAAAAAAGAGTACAAAGATGCCAGACTCACTGAGTTCAAGGCCAGCCTGGATTACATAATGAGCCCATATCCCCCACCCTCGCAAATTAAAGAATACAAAGTACAGAGTCAAAATGACCAGGAAAATCTGGAAAAAACCCAACTATATTGTAATAAGAATATCATGCTTGACATAAAACCCTCCACTGATAGGTTGATCTCCGTACTGGTCAGAAGACAGAATCGATTAGTGCAGTGAACTATAGGACGGAAGTAAAGACGTCAAGCAGAATGTGACTCAGAGGGGGAAGGGAAGAGGTTTGGACACATTCGTGATAGAGATGAGAGGATGACATCTGTCACACTGGTGTCCCAGCAGATTAAAATAGAGAAACAGAGGCGATGCTGGGTTTGAAGAGTCACTGGCTAAGTAGTTTTCGTGGTTCTCAAAGATAACATGTTTCAGATATAGCTAGACGATGTGAGGGGGACCTGGCTTCGACATCTGTCACTCCACTGATCACTAGGGTTGATTCGGCTGGTAGGCGGGTGTCCCCTTCCTCCCTCAGTGATTCACGTGCAGCCCTCCCAAGCTGCACGCTCCGTCTAAGAGGATGACCACCCCTTCGAGGAGGACTGGCCCTCGGTCAGGGGTATACGGTAGTTGGGCTCTCCTGCTAGGACCTCCACGCAAGCTCTCAGGATCTGGGTAGAACAATATACACAAAGCAGCATAAATAAAAACTCTACATATAAATATAGCAGATTAAATTAAAAGACATCAATGAGGAATCTTAGAAACTGCAACAAAATAGAAGAAAATACAGTGTTTTACAAAAAGATGAAAGTGACCGTACAGCATTCATCAGTTTAAAGAAACACTTTCCCCACAGCTTGGCATGGCTGGGGTCGGGATGCCCTTGCCCCTGTGGAGTCCCTCAGTTCCGCTGGACAGCGTTCTTCCTCCTTCCTGGGCGGCAGGAGTGCTGGGCGCTGCATTCAGATGCACCTCGGGGCCAATGAATGTGGGGTGTGGGGGGCGCCTGGCCTGGGGCCCTGGGAAACCAAAAGCAGAGTACAAAGTGTTACTCGAGCTGGGAGGACATAAGAAGAACAGAGTTGGGATTTCTGCTTCTGCCCATGAGAAGAAGCGGCCAAACTATATTTAAACAGTTATTCCCGATGCTGGACAGCAGACAGCACAGTGGGCGCACTGGCCGTGGCCACTTTCTCAGCTGTGCCGCAGGCGGAAGCAGCGCAGGCGAGGGTTCCTGAGTCCGGGCAAAGAAGGCCACGTGGGAGAAAAACGTCGAAGAACCGTTGAAACCCTGTGCATCTGGAGGACTCTGTGGCTTCAGTCACCCAGAGCGGGAAGACTGTGGGTCTCAACAGCAACTGGTTGAAATCGAAGGATGAACCAGGTGTGCTGGTGCAGTCTGTAATCCTAGCACTGAGGGAAGTTGAGGCAGGAGGATCTGAGTTCAAGTCCTACCTGGGCACCTTGTCTCAAATTTAAAAAAAGAAATTTAAAGGAAGCTGGGGATGTAGCGGAACATCCCTGGGTTGGACCCACAAAAAAAAAATAAAATAAAATAAAAGTGACTTACTTTTTATATATAACTACCTGGCAAGTCCCAGAATAATGGTGCCTGGAGAAACAAGGCCAAAAAAGATGCTAGGGACGTGGGGTGGGTGCTCAGGAAGAGAAAGGGGAAGTGAGGGGCCAGCTGGAGGGACAGTTGTGTAGGAGTGGACACATGCAAAACGTGTCTGTGTTTCATGGGTGTGCAGTTTATTCTGAAAGGGAAAAACTGTACGAGGGAAACTGTTCTTTTTAAAACTTTGCGCCTTTGGAAGCTGCCTAGCTCTGTAACTGCTGCAGGCCTCTGGTAATCGCTGTCTTGATCCCTGTAACCCTGAGCGTGCCATCAGACACGGGATGTCTGATTGTGTGTGGTGATCGCTGACCCAGCCTCGTAACCGATGGTCTCACCCTGCTAGCCGATCACAAGAACGGCCAGGCTGTTCGGTCTCGCCTCTGTACCTCCTGCTTATGCATCATGTGAAAGCCCCAGAGGCCGGGGCCTGATATCCTGGGTGTGGTCCTGGTCAGTGCCCACTGACGGAAATGAATCTGCTTCCGAATCCTGCATGCCGTTTCTGTTTGCCACAGCAGCTCTACACCAGCCGCACCTCAGTGCAATTATCACAAAAAGAAAAACGTAATGGACAGTTTTGAGTTTTCTGGGCATGTCTGTGCATCTCTGTGTCACTGTGTCTCTTGGTGGTGTATTTTTGAATTTAAAAGAAATTTAAAAGTGAAATAGCTGACAATGGCACAAAGAAAGGATGGAGGAAAACAAAGTAGGAGGTGGGAAAGTTCTTTCAGTGCCTAGAAAACACTGAGTTTTATTTGGTAGACTGTGGTAAATTAAAGATGCCTATTGTAAGTCCTTAGTCAACCAGTTAAAAATAATACAGAGGAATGGTTAGTAAGTCAAGGGAGTCTTTCTATGCCTTTATATACAACATTTATTCCTTTATATACAACATTTATTCCAAAAGAAGGAAAGGAAAGCAGATGAAGGAGCAAAGAACAGAGAAAAATAAACAGATGCTGAGGTGGAGACTTCACCCCGACCATCTCAATAATTCCACTGGAGAGAAGTAGCTGGGCCTCAGACCCAAGGCCGACCTTCCGACTGGACAGATGTGTACCTCCAAGCACGTGCCACTGGCATGAGCCCCCCAGACATGAGGCGGGGTGAGCTGAAAGGAAAGAGCTGGAAAAGCAGACCACGGAAGAACCGAGGCCAAGGGATTTATAAACTCTACAGACATCATGAAGCCAAACCTCACAGCAAGGAACACTACCTGCCCCATGATGATACGAGCATTAATTCATCAAGAAGATGTGAGAACATCCATCTTGCATGTCAGTAATAACAAAGCCTCAAAATGTGTGAATTAAACATGGAAGACTGAAAGGAGGAACGGGCAACTCCACTGTTACAAGGGCCATGCTTTCCAACAACACTCTCCAGGGAGCTGCTAGAAACAGTAGACACACGGACAGCACACAAGAAGATCTGCCCCCCCCCAAAAAAAAGAAGATCTGCCCACCTCCACTGCTGGCTTTACCTAGTCAGTGTTTGTAGAACCTCCCACCCTGCAGCAACAGGAATCACAATTTTTCAAGGGTGTGTGGAAAATTCACTAAGACAGAACACAACCAGACGATAGAATGTCTCAAGCCACTTAACAGGACCAACGGCAAATGAAGTATGTTCTTTGATGACAATATTCCATTAGACTTTTGTAGCAACATGATATGCAAAAAAGTTAGGCATGGTGGAACGTACCTATAATTCCAGCTACTTAGGAGGCTGAGGCAGGAAGATCACAAGTCCTAAATCAGCTTGGGCAACTTAGTGAGATCCCACCTAAAAAACAAACAAAAAAGAACCCCCCAAAGTGTCTATGAATTCCCCCAAATTAAGGGCATGATTGGAAATATAGGAAAACTGAAAATATTTAAAACTGGCTGATAACCCCCTTTTGCATATAAAATTAGTGATCTACTTTGTAGAATAAAATAGAGAAGGCAGAATTAAACCCCAGGCAAAACCACATACCTTAGGAAAGAAGTGGTGTGAGAAAAGCCCTTGTTTCTGATGACAGCTGAGATTTTGATTAATTTATGCATTGTAAAACAAATACGTAATGCATCTGGGTTAGGCACTGAGAAGAAGGAAAGAACCTGGATAACTTTCAGACAATAGAGGATTCTGGAAGAAGAAAGACTGCTCCAGCAATGCAACAGAAGGGAGAAGTGGAGAAAAAGGTAAAAACAACAACAACAACAACAACAAAAACCAGGACAGTTAAAAAAAGCAAAGCCACATGGGTCGGAGTTCTCCCACTCTGACCACGACTGCAGTCCATGTGATGGTAACTTGGCTGCTCCAGGTGGAGAGACTGGCTGGGGAAGTACAAACCCCTGGACCACTGTCCACGTCCAGAGCAGGAGGAGGACACAGGGAGTGGACGGCAAAGGACAGGAAGAGACCCAGAGGCAAGGGAAAGCTGTGGTCGCTTTAACAGTGGACAAAAGAAGCCTTAGTGTCAGTCCTCTTGGGGTAGAGAGGTTTACTACCAAAGCCAGTTCACCAGGAAGACAGGGCCGTCTAGCTTCCTGCATAGAATTTGAAGCAAAAATATATGGAGTGCAAGGACTGAGAGATCAAGACATTTTGCAGGGCCATTTCGGCATGCCTCTTCAATGAGTCCTTTATTGCGATCAAAAGTACACACCACTTGTCAATTTAAGCATTTCTAAGTACACCATTTGGTGGCATTAACTCATTCATGTTGTTGTACCTCCACTGTCATCACCGGTGTCCCGAGGTTTCACATCTTCCCGGATGGAGACCCTGCCCTCATTACATACCGACCCCCCGGCTCCTCCTCCCAGCCCGTGGATGGGATTCCTCCACCTAGGTCTCCACAGAAGTAGTGTCAGAAGATATTTGTCTTCATGACTGGTTTTCCTCACTTAGCGCAGTGTCATCCTTGCTAGTTAGTGGGTGTCACGCATGGATATTACCACACTCCATCACATGCACGTCCCAGAGTAGCCACACCATCTTAAATCCCCACCAATAGAGCACGGGCATTCCAGTGTCTCCACGTCCTTGCCGACACTTGCTGTTTTCTACTCTGTCGTGCCAGCCATTGTCAGGTTGGGCTGCTACAACAAGAATACCTTAGTGTAGTGACCAGCTGTAGCTCTAGATGTTCCTGGGGAGATAGGGGGATGAGAAAATAAAGACGAGCCAAAGCTGGGGTCAGGTGGAGCCCTTACTTTCCTGATGGGAGAGAATAACTGCTCAACCACTGCGGCACCTTTATTTATACTCTCCAAAGAAGAAGGTCAGTGTCAACCCCGCTGCCTAGCAACTTCTCACCTGGCCGGCCTGGGCCCTGCCTTCTTGGAGCTGGAACAGCTGGTTTACCTGGCCTGCTTTGGGCTCTCTGTGTTCTCAGGGCTGGCCTTGCTTTGGCCTCACACGTGTGATCAATCTCCAGCTTCAGTAGCTCCCCACACCTTAGACTGAATAATTTATGAATAATAAAAATTCATGGATCATGATCTGGGGGGCTGGGATGCCCAAAGTCCAGGAGTCCGCAGATTCAAGGTCTGATGCAGGCCACTCTGGGCCCCATCCTCGCACAGCGGAGTGGGGCTCAAGCTTCCTTGGGCCTCTTTATGGGGTTAATAATCCCACTGTGAAGACCCCACCCTATGGCCCAATCACATCCCTGAAGGCCTCACTTCTTTTCCTTTCTTTGAGTTTATCAGGACATTTTAGGTATACATAAAGGTCACATTCATCACAGGGAACTTGTATCAGTGCATGTTATAACTGGGTTCTTTCCCCCCCATTCCCCTCCCTTCAACCCCTACCCTTCCTTATTTACAAACTTTTTGTTTCTATTTTTTCTTCTTTTCTCATTTTTTCCTTTTCCTTTCCTTCTTTTCCTCCTCCCCCCAACTCCTCTTCCCATCTGAACATTTTCTTCCAATTTCCCAATATCAATTATGCACTTTAATACTTACTTACACCTTCAGTGTCTCACACTAGAGAAACACTGTGGTGTTTGCATTTATGTGTCCAGTTTATTTACTTTAGGGGGTTGGTCTCATGTGCATCCATTCGGCTGGAAACGTCTCAAGGTTATCCTTCTTACCAACAGAGTAGTACTCCACTGTATACAAAAAACACATCTTCCTCATCCATTCATCGGTTGGTGGCATTTGAGATGTTTCTAAGATTTAGCTATTACAGATTGTGAAAGGTCTCACTTGTTAATCCTGTTATACGAAGATTAGGCTTTAACCTATAAAACTTTGGGGATATAAACACTGAAATCATAGCAGCCATCCCAGTGGGCACAGAGGGTCAACCTGTCTCTCCCATTGTTAGGCCGAAGAGTGTAAGGTACTAGCCATGACAGAAGATGTGAATAATATAACTCACAGGCTTGCTTTGATGGACACACCCAGAATCTTCTACCTCTCACACAAATAACATTTATAATTTTAAGAAATATTTCATTTACAGAAGCAGAAGAAATTTACCAAAAAATGTACCTACTGACACACATGCAAAGCTTTTACACAGAGAATGGTAACCTGTCCTGAAAGATATTTAAAAGATATTTAAAAGAATAGACAGAAGAAACCCTAACTGGGAAGAGTCCATTTTGTACGATGTCTCTCTCCAGGATTGATTCAGTGCAGTTCTGATCCAAATCCCAACAGAACTCTTTGCAAAAGTTGCCAAGCTAATTCCAAAACTCATATGGAAAAGGGCCAAGAATAGCTTAAACGCTCTGAAAAGGTGAGCAAGCTAAGGACGCTCCTGGGACAGAGGTCAAGCCTTCTCTAAGGGTAAAGTAGGTGTGGCAGTGAGTAGAGACAAATAGACAGGCGGAACAAGGTAGCAGACCGTGCATGACGGTCCCTGGATGTGGTGCCTTGTGAGGGAGAAAAAATGCAGTTTCCGGGAATGGAATTTTGGGTTTTTCCTCAAGAAAAAAAAGTGAAATAGATCTGTCATTTTCACTGCACAAAACTCAACTCCAGGGGCATTAATTCTCAAAATTAAAAAGCAAATCTTTAAAACATTCTGAAAGGAATATGGGAGAATATTTTTATTGACTCCAGATAGAGAAGAATTACTCAAACAGAACACAAAAAGCATAAATCATAAAAGGAAATATTGAAAACATCGACCACATTAAAAGCAGTATTTCTATTCACCCAAAGGAAACCAAAATGATAGGTCTGAAGCAATAAGCTAATTCCCTTAGCTAAAAGGAAATATGCAGTGCAGATACCCAAAGTTCCTTCAGCTCCAGAAGATATATGGAGTCCTTGGAAATCAGTAAGAAAAAGACGACCCAGTTATAGGCAGGCGGCATGAGAAGGAGTGGGCACTGGGGAGAAGGGACAAAGAACCAAAAGCAGATCAACTGACTCGCAGCCTCGCTAGTGGCCAGTGGAATTCAGGAGTTGATCTGAGATACAGCTTCACTCTCACCAGACTGGCAAACGTGCCATTCAGCCAACACCGTGCACTGATAAAGACGTGGAGGCAATGGGTTTCCTAGACTGCCGGTGACTTCTTCTGCTTGGGATTCTACAGGAAACACTATAGACTAAACCACAGAAATGTCCTGGAGGTCGGAGTCCAGGATTGGGTGCCAGCATGGTGGTGTTCTGGTGAGGGCCCTGTGCCAGCGGAACTTAAATGGCAGCTTGACTGGATTGAGGGACTCCTGGAGAGGTGACTGGGTTGTGGGGGTGAGGGACTCGTCAGTGTGTGTGCCGTTAAAAGGTGGGCCTGAGTCAGAGGAGGTGGGTCACTGGAGACTGCTTTTGGAAGGTGTGAAGGTTAAGATTAATTGCCAGTTTGAGTGGTGTGGGGGCCACCCCGTGGGCAGTAAAGCACACTTCTGGGTGTGTCTGCAGGGGTCATGTCGGTATGATTTTGGGGCTGGATCTGGCCCCTCACTCCTTCCTCTCTGGCACTGTTCTCCAGCTGTGCTTCTTGGCCACCATGAATTAAGCAGCATTATTCTATCATGCCCTTCTACCATGTTTTTTCTTTGGAGCCAGCCAGCCATGGACTGAATCCTCCAAAACCATGAGCCAGATCAAGGCTGTTGGCTTCGAGACTGTGGGGCTTGGGTGTTTGGTCCGAGCATCAGAAAGCTGACTGATGCAGCCCCTCTCCTGGCTGGTCGATGGCCTCCTTGTAGCTGTATCCTCCCATGGCAGAAAGGAGATTTCTCAGGTCTTTTCTGAGAACACTAATCTCATTCCTCAGGGCTCTACTCCTACTGCCTGGCAAAGACCCTCCTCTGCAGATACCATCACATTGGGAGTAGAGATTCAGCATATGAATTTTGAGGTGGCACACTTGGTCCCTGGCAGTTGAATAATAAACTGACATAACAGTTTGGAAGACAGTTTTGTAGTACTTGAAAAGTGGAGGATGTCCGTGCCTCATGACCTAGCCAGCCATTCCGTGGCTCTCAGCCAGGGCTCCTTCACCTTCCCGAGGCACCGTGTGGAAGCATGTTCACTGTTTGCATCTCACGGGAGGATCTGTGGGCTATAGGCCAGAGATGCTGCTGCCCAGGGCGTGATTCAGGGGAAGCCCTGCCCCCAAGAAAGAGCCTGCCCCAAATAGCAGTCGTTCTGTTGTTGAGGAATCTTGCTCTAGAAATCAGAAGCTACAAATGCACATATCCATAGTAGCACAGTTTAAATATTTTTAAAAAGGAAGTCTATTTTCAGTTCAGCCACAGACTTCAAGATGGATGAATTTTTAAAGCTTGATATTTAGTTTAAAAGTGAAGTGTGGAAGAAGATATGTATAGATATGACACCATGCACATGAAATTAGAAGAGAAAAAAGCACACACTTGGGGACGATGGTTAAGCTGGGGAAATCATACAGAACAGGGCGCCTACTTCGTGGAATGGTGGCTTCAGTATGTATCACTTTATGGTCCTTGAAGACAGTAAAATCTTGGAGTGTTGTGTCCTTGAGCTCAAGTTCCTACTGAACGATTTGTCTTCTGCTTATCCTCTTTTCTAAAAAAAAGGGTACCAAAATTTCTGTGTGGAGAGACTGTGATGGGACAAATGACAGTGGTACCTGGGGCTGCCTCAGGTCCACACAAAGTCAATCACGCATTAATTTTTTTGTATAGTGCACAAACAAGCATAGTATCTGCCCAAGTAAACCAAGTTTTCTTGTCCTGACAGGAAGACCTAGCAGGTTGCACGTCCAGTCTGCCTGTTTTGGATGTTAAACTTGGCAACTATTTTTTAAAACGTGAGTGACATCTTTTTTCCAGTACTGGGGACTGAACCCAGGGCCTTCACACCGAGCAACACCCTCAGCTCTTTTCACTTACTCTGAGACAGGGTCTCACCAAGCTGCTAAGTTGCCCAGGCTGGTTTGAACCTGATTCTGCTTCAGCCTCCTAGAGAGCTGGGGTTACAGACCTATGCCATCACACCGGGCCGAGTGGTATTTGTGACTATAGAAAAAGGTTGCTGTGTGGGAAAAGATGCCACAAAGTAAGAGGTGTTAGATCTGGAGAAAGTACTAGAACAGCTTTAGGTGTAGATGCCACACAGATGGCTCTAAAAAACTGGCAGAACAAAAAGCCCCAGGCGCAAATGGGCAAAGGAACTGGACATGGCTGTGTGCACCTATAACCCCAGCACCTTGGAAGGCTGAGGCAGGAAGATCACAAGTCTGAGTCCCACCTGGGCACCTTACTGAGATCCTGCCTTAACAGAGAGGTTAAAAGGGAGTGGAGATGTAGCTCCGGGCTTGAGCCCCAGTTTCAGAAAAAAACGGGTAAAGGATGGGAATAGACAGGGGTCAAAAAATAGGAACAGGCAATTGTTTATACTTTTAGATTTGCCTGTGTCCATATGAGTGCGTGTGCATGCGTGTGTGTGCGTGCATGCGTGTGCGTGCATGTGTGTGTGTGCGTGTGCGTATTATATATTTTTCAAACTTCCCAGTAGACAGAATGAAGCTAATGAAGGTAAGGCCACACCCTGTCACAGCCACTGGCAGTACTCAGAACTGTCACATGGCTGATGACGGGAACACGGGAAATCCATGCACCAGGCAGGAAGGGGACAGGACACAGAGTCCCGGGAAAAGCTAAGCTTAGACCCTCGCACCAGTGATCCCTGTCCCGGACTCTCTCCCCCATCGACAGACGCACTGGCCACACGGAGCTGTACACCCTCAGCTCCTTGTATTTATTTTGTGACAGGATCTCACCAGGTTGCCAAGTCGCCCATAGGTGGCCATGACGAGGGGAACATCCTGCCGAGAGGAAATGGCACCTGAGGTGGTGGGGCTGCCACGCGGGGTGCAGCTTTTCCTGAGGGGGAACTGAGACCCCAGGAGGCTGGGGTGCACCTTCGAGGGGCGGATGAGTGTGAAGAACGAGAAATAGAGCAACAGAACTGGGGCGGACTGGCTCTGAGTCACGCCCCTCCCAGGGTCCTGGAGGGATGGATGTGGTCACCGCTGCGCTGCAGAACGTGGGAAGGAAGAAGCCATGCCATGGAGATGGGCGGTCTGGTGGGTGCGATGTGGAGGAGGGAGGAGGGGGCATCTGTGGGACACTGTCCCTCCGTGAGCCCATGCCTGGGACACTCTACACATGCATCTTCACACCAGCGGAGACACAAAGGTACAGCTGCCAAGTGGTTCTGAGGTTGCCCCGGGGTGGCAAGACTCAAGGTGACCTTTGCTTCCTTCTTTGTATCTGCTGCGCTATTCCAGCTCTTTACATTAAGCACCCACTACACTATTCACGGAGCCAACACAACTCTCAAAAAGGCTGCGTTTGTTGAAAGGTGGCAAAGAAAGGAAGGAAGCCAGACCTGCAGGAGGGACTGGGACCAGGGAGGGAAGCTGGTTTCATCTCCCTGCCCCAGAGAGGAGCCCCAGGCAGAGACAGAGCCTCGGCCCAGGACGTCGTGGTCATCAAAGGATGAATGGTTTGCTGTTGTCTTTTTATTTTTATTTTTTTTTTAACTTATTCTATTTTGGGATCACAGCAGAGTCACACCCAGTTGTAAGGAATAACGTGATGAAGTCCCTTCTACCCTCCCACACTTCCGCCAAAGGGTAACGTCTTGCAAAGTTTCAGCGCAACATCACAACCAGGAAATTAACCTGGAAACGCTCCAGACTTCCCTGGTTTGATGTGAGCTCGCATATGTGCGCGCGTTTCTGCGTGTGTCTGGGGTGAATGTGCTCACATGTGTAGCTGGTGTGTCCCCCAAGGGTGTCAAGATACACAACGGTTCCGTTCCAGGAACCCCCTGCGGCCCTGTGTACCCACAGCCCCGCCCTCCCCCACTTCTGGCAGTCATACCTCTTTTTCAATCATTCTGACTTAGTTGTTTTTAGAATTACATAAAAGGGATCAATTTTTTTTCTCTCAGCCTAATTCTCATCTCTGTTTTATTGGATTTGAAAGTGAATCGATGAGAACATGGACATGGGGTGATCTCCCCATTCTGTAGGGGAGAGAGCTGAGGTTCAAGGTGACTTAGGGGACACACAGGGAGCGGGATCCAATCCTAGAGCCTCCGCAGCTGTGGGTGTGGCTTCATCTCCCCTGGGCAGGGAGCAGCCTGCAGCCCAGAGAAGTGCGGGCACTGGCCCCAGGGACACAGCTAAACGGTGGCCGGCTGGTGGCCAGTCCGCATTTCTTTCTCCTCACTGGTTTTGCTGGGCCTCTCTGCCTCAGGGGGATATTGGTACTTTCCTTTCACTTTCTTCTAGAAGCATCGAACTAGGTTCCTGCCACTCAGGACACACTGAGCCAGGAACATTCTCGGCTCTGCCACCTGCTGCAGGTGACCGAGTTACTGACACTTTCTGCCTTAGCATCTGAGGAGGGGGTGGGAATTAAGAGGAGTTGGCATATGAGGTGTGATGGAGAAATACAGCCAATGGTTAAATCAAACTTAATACAGTAAGAGACACATGGCCGTGAGTGCCCCTCAGAGTCCTGCCCCTCACTGTGATCACGCTCATTCCATGGTTCCTGCCGCTTCCTGCAGCAGCTCTGGAGTCCTCTTTCCTGAGTGTCTTTAGCTGTGCTGTCCTGGCTGCCTCGATGTCCTGAGTGGGTTCAAAACATCTCCCTCTCATGGTCATGGTGACTCTGGGGAAGAGCAGAGGTCGCAAGGTGCCATATCCGGTGAGTACGTGGATGAGGACACGGCGTCATGGATCTGGTGAGTACGTGGATGAGGACACGGCGTCATGGATTTGGTGAGGACGTGGATGAGGACACGGCGTCATGGATTTGGTGAGGACGTGGATGAGGACACGGCGTCATGGATTTGGTGAGGACGTGGATGAGGACACGGCGTCATGGATTTGGTGAGTACGTGGATGAGGACATGGTGTCATGGATTTGCATGGCTCCGGGCAGCAGCAGTCACCGCTCTGGATCACCCCTGGAAAAGTTCCTTCCTCTGCACTCGACGGCCCCAGGCCAAGGCTCTCCCATCCTGTCCTCTCCTCCCCGGTGGTTGCACAGTGTGGTCCCTGGCCGAGGAGGAAGTGTGGGCTCCACACCCTTTTGAGGCCTGAGCTGCGGCTTCCTGTGGCTCAGTATCTGAGGTACTGTGCAAAGGGAGACACGTGAGCTGCGTCTGGTTCAGCCTCCTGCTAGGGCTCCACCCCGAAGGAGGCTGAAGCACATTGTCTTCTTACAGTTCCGCAGGCTGAAGTCCACGGTCGAGTGGTGGGGCCTCTCTCCTGGGCCCGAACGTCACCCCTGCCCGCCCGCCAAGTCCTCATGGCTCACCCCTCGGCTGTGTCCTACCCTGATCTCTTCTCTTTCATGAGGACATCAGTGGAATGCAGGAGGCCCAGCCCAATGACCGAACATTATCTTAACCCTTCCGTAAAGAGCCTGTCTCCAGACACAGTCACACGTCCAGGGGCTGGGCTCGACAGTCACGACTCAGACAGTGACCCCCTCCACCTCTTTCTCTCCAACTTCCTGTCACCAGGCCTCCTCTCCGACTGGGAGCCGTTGGGTGGCCAAGGCTTTCTGGCTTGCAGGTGAAGGGAGGTTGAGGCGGATGCCCCCGTTTGGGTCCTGTGGTGTGAGTCTACATGGGTCAGAGCCAGTCTGCTGCGAGGTCCAGTTTTAGCTCCCTGAGAATGGCTTGAGAAGTGGCCCCACCCACTGTGCCAATCCTCAAGTGTCAGCTGGGGACATACACCACAGGTGACTGATACTAGTCAACTGGTACTATGTGGGCAGAAGACACGGAGGTGGGAAACATAATCTTCCAACAGGTCATGGGGAGCTGAGAGGCCCCCTAATCCAAGATGACTTGGCTTCAGTGGGCATCGGCTCAGCAGAAAGCCAAGGCCTAGGCCCTGATACTCAGGGCTCTGCCCAGAAGCATGTGGGGACCCTGGACTTCTGCACTCCCCTCTTCTTCTTCTCAAGATGGAACTTCAGGAAGCCCTGGTGTGGGGCTTCTGGGGTGAATCTGGAGTCATCTTTTGTCATGAAAATTAGTATCACAAGAAAACTGGAATAAACATAATTCTTCTATATCTTAGCATTCACTTACAAATGGTAGTTTCCCCCTCAATTTCCGAGCAATCCCAGAAATGTACATACATTACCAGTAATGAGTTCTGAGGCTCAGGAAAGCTTCCTAACCTACATTAAATTTATTTTCCCCGTTCTTGTATTTTCATTTTGGGGGAATTTGACTTGTTTTCCTGTTCTATCTATTTTACCTATTAACCCAGTGATTTTTAGTATAAAATCACTGTTCTTTCAAGAGACAATCAAAAAGGGTGAGGAAGCTAAAAGATGTAGAAAGTTATCAAAAAGGTGGATGTCATTTACGTAATAAAATTAGTGTGTTGTCTTGCTGGATTTTGTAATGCTTGTGATATCTGTCAACATTGAAAACGCTGAAAAATTTGTTGTGTTTTGTTACCACTCTATGTAAGTATTCACTTTGTAATCAAGTTGGTGTTGGTAATGTTTTATGCTTTTTCTTTTTTGGTACTAGGGATCAAACTCGTGACCTCGCTTTTTCTTAAGGGTGGGCACCCCAAATTGCAGAATGTCTTAGGAAGCCTGGATCCAGCACAGTGGGTCATATGTTCAAAAACCATTAAATAATGGAAACGATACACGAGGTTAAGAGAGAAAAAGAACCAGATGTGATAGTGCATGCCTATAACCTGGCATTCCAGAAGGCTGAGGCAGGAGGATGCAAAGTTGGAGCCCAGCTCTAGCAATGAGCAATTTAGGAAGGCCTGTTTCAAAATAAAAACGCTAAAAGGTATAGGTTAGCCAGGTGTGGTAGTGCAGGCCTGTAATTCCAGCACTTGAGAGGCAGAGGCAGGAGATTTGCTTCGAGTTCAAGGTCAGCCTGGGCTACACAGTGAGTTCAAGGCCCACCTAACTACATAGCAAGACCCTGTCTCAAAAAACAAACAAATCCTCTTCCTCTCGTCTCTGACAGAACCCTATTTGTTTTATTCTTTCTTTCCAGGAGCCAATGTGGCCCCTCCTGTATCTATATTTTTAAAAATTTAAATTTCCCAGCCTTCTCTGAAGCCAGGAGTGGCCATGAGACACCATTCTAGCCAACCAGATAAAATGAATCTCTGGGTAGAGTTTCTAGAAAAGTGCTTAAAGAGAGCTGATGGGGGGAGAGGACTTTTACTTCTCTCCTTCTTGACTGGAATAATGTGATGCTGAAGGAGAGGCAGCCCTCTCATCACCTTGAAGATATTATGTGAAAGAAAACTGGTGGCCCTGAAGCAAGGCCAGTAGATTGCTGTAGCTGCTGGTTTCAAAAAGGAGCCTAAAGAGAATTCTTTCTGTGGTCTGATGACCATTTCAGAACTTTGGAAATGTAATGGTCAATTTATCAGAAAGAAATAGCAGGTGAGTATGGCGGACTTTAGGGGACCTGCAGGGGAGAGACCTTGGTGCATCGGGACCTGCACCTTGCGGTTGGCTTGGGTTGCCGGGAGAACAAGGAGCTCCTCCCCTCTCTGGGGGGGCGGATGAGAGTGTGGCAGACTTTCAGCAGCCTGAAGGATAGAGACCCTGGCACAGAGAGAGACCCTGACACGTCAGGACCTGCACAGTGTGGTTGACTCGGGGTGCTGGGAGAACAAGGAGCTCCACCCCTCTCTGGGGGTGGCTGAGAGTGTGGAAGACTTTTGGCGGCCTGAGGGAGAGAGACCCTGGCGCATCCGGACCTGCACAGTGCGGTTGACTTGGGGTGCCGGGAGAACAAGGAACTCTTCCCGTCTCTGGGTGGTGACTGTGATCCTGCCTGCATGTGGGCTGAGAATCAGACATCTCATGTGGTCCTGTCCCCCATTCCATGTCCCCCCCTTCCCCCTGCCTAGCAAGTGGGAGCCAGTGAACTATACATCTTGTGAAAAGATTGACTATGTTATTTAGTACGAGCTCTCCATATGCAAAGATAAGGACAACCATTTGGAAGAAAACAAGAGACAATATGACAGATAGTGAAGATCTTCGGTTGTCTAGCTTTGAAATTTATGCTTTCTTATGTCCCATTCTGTTCTGTTTTGTTGTGTTTAATTTTACTCCCTTGTAAAATAAAATAAAAAAATTAAAAAAAAAAGAAAGAAAACTGGATACTAAGCATGAAGGAGTGAAAGAAGGAGAAACCAATCGGGATGGCTGGCCTTTGGGTTTCCCGTTAAGTGACAAAAAGCTTTGTGTAATCCATTGTGTCACTGTGGTTCTGTTCACTGAGCTAAACATAATCCTATCAAAATACCCCAAATCAGGGGGCTTAAATAAGAGAAATTTAGTGTCTCAATTTTGCAAGCTGGGAGCCTGTGCTTGCCGTGTCAGGAGGGTGTTGTGCCTTAGAAGGTGCCAAAGACAGGGCGCCCAGGCCGCTCTCCCTTTCCCCATTGGCTTGCTGCCAGTCTCAGGCATCCTTGGCTAGCTTCTGCATCAGCCTGACCACATGCATGGGTGTTCTTGCTGTGTGTGTTTGGGGCTCCCCCAGACTCCCCTTTTATAGGGACACCAGTCAGGGTTAGATGAACGACCCACCCTCTCCAGCATGACCTCATCCTACCTCACTACATCTGCAAAGACTGCATTTTCAAAGGGGCCATGCTTTGAGGTACAGGGAATTAGGACTTCAACATATCATGGGGGCCACAGTTCTGCCCCTTCCACCTGAGTCTCAGCCCTGATGGCTTCTCCCTCCTGCCCATGTCCAAGCCACGAGCAAGTCCTGAGCTTTCAAAGCCAGCACTGGCTACCCTGGATTCACATTGCCATCCAGGCCATGTGTACTCAGCACAGGTAAAGCCAGGACAGCTCTGGCTGCCGCTTGAGGAGGAAGGAGTGTGTGCAAGAAACAACAAGCGCTGTGCTCTGGGCTTATTTGTTACTGCGGCTCAACATAGCTTATCCTGACTCACACACTTTAAAACTACAAATCTGGTCCCATGGACCAGCCTCCGGATGAGATAGACTGAGGGTAAGCTCTGACCTCTCTCCCCAACCTACAGGACCTCACAAGTGCTGGCCTTTCCCCACCTCCCCATCCACATCTTTCCATGCCCTTCTACTCACCTTTTCTGCCAGGGGACATCCATGTCCTTCTGACTCTCAAATGTGTCCCGTTTTTGGAAGGATGCTAACCGGCTTTTCCCTCTCCTTGCTAGCTTATAAACCCCAGCTGGTAGCGAGTTTCCTCTCTTTGTTATCCCTAGATTTAGGGACTGCTGGTTACGTAGCAGATGCTCAGTAAATAGCTGTGTCCCATGGACGCTGAAGGGCTGCATCTTTGCCTGGCCAAACCCTGCCCTCCTTCAGGACTCAGCTTGACATCGCATTGTTCTCAAAAGCACTGTTTAGTGAGGTGTTTGGCACGTGGTGAAGATTATGGGCTCAGAACTAGGATTCCCTGGGTCGGGACATCTCCACTGTCACTTGCTACTTCTGTCCCCTTGAACGTTTCGCTTTAACCGCTGACCTTCGGATTCCTTGTCCTTACAAAGAAGGAAACGCACACCGGAGATTGTTGCATCTACCCAGCCCACCTCTTGGCCCAGCACGGCCTCCAGCCCCTGCTAGACATACACCCCCACTCCGCCTCGGGATGTGAACCTCCTGCGGACAGGGACGCTTGCTCCGGGCCCTTTCTCTCATGGGAGCCTAAAAGCCCCTCCTGGGATTGCTCGGCCGCAGCGGCACCCCGCGCGCCCCCACGCTTCTGGCTCAGTGCGCACGCTCAGCTGCTCGCCTTGCCTCGCGGGGTAGAACAGCGCCCGGCGTCCGGGCGGGGCGGGGCGGGGCGGGGCGCCACGCCCCCCTCCCTGCCTGGCGGGGGAATGAGCCAATCAGAGGGACCTCTCGGGAGGGGCGGAGACGTGCTGCGAGCCGGCGCCCGGCGCCCGCGGGAGCTGCAGCCGCCAGCGTGCGGCACGCGCCGGTCGCCTCCCTGGGCCGGTCCTGCAGCCGCTGCTGTCCTGCGCATCACTTGCTTTTCGTGATTTTTTTTGCATACATTTATTTTGCATTCCATTTAGTCCTTTCTAAGGCGGCGGAAGCAAGGGCGACAGCGGCGTGCGCGCGGGGCGGGGCGGGGCGGCCGGAGGATGCGGTTCGGGATTGCGCTCGCGACCTCCGCCCCTGCTGCCCGGCTCAGGCCGGGACGCCAAGCAGGTGAGTACAAGTGCGCTGGGGGAGAGGGGACTCGCAGACCGCGGCCGGTGGGCGGGCCTGGCGGCAGGCGACTCGGGGACCGGTGCCGCTCCGCCCCGCCCCGCCGACCCCCTTTCGCGCGTACCCCGCACGCGCAACCCCACCCCACGGTCCCCTTCTTGTTCTCCCCATGCCGCTTGCGGCTCGATACCCCTTGCCACACCTCGTAGCCGCGCGTGGCCTCCCTCAGCCCCCTCCGCGTCCCGCCCCCCGTCCCTCACGCCACCCCGTTTCCACTCCTCTCCCTATTCCGCCCCCGAGCCCGGCTGCGAGGGGGGACCCCCATCTCCTCCAGGAGTGGTGCGGGGGGCGTGGCCGGCCGGGCTCTCCGTTGTGCTTGGGACCCCTGCCGAGGTGGTACAGAGGATGGAGCCAGAGCCCTGGGCCACTCCGAGGCGGCTGGGGGCCGGGAGGGGGCGTCCGCCCTGGCCGCACCCCACTCCGCCCCACGCACACCACACGCCGCCAAGGCCGCGCCACGCACAGCCTCGCGCCGCTCCGCTCACGTGGGTTCAGGGGAGGAGGCTGGCGAGATGGAAGAAAGGCTGGAACCCACCCTGCCGCCGGCCTGCGCACCCTGGGCGCACAGGCGCGCGGGTCGGCCCTGCGCTGCGGGCACCTTGCAGACGCCCTGCGTTCCCCATTATCGGCCCCGCGCCCCGTCCTCCCCGCTATGGATAGGGCTGCTGAGACTGGGCTCGTTTGCCAGGCTGGCGCCTTTGGCCTTAAAAGTCGTCTTCCCACACACCTTAGCCGTCCTCCCTTCGGAGGCCTGGCCGCCCTCGGCTCCCTGCCAGCTTCTGCCCGGGCCTTTAAGCTCGGAGACTGTAGCTTATCTACAGCCTCCCTTGCCGCCGCCCCTTCTGCGCCACTCCTGCCACACTGACCTTGGCCTTTGGTCGTGCTGTTCCCTCTGGGAGCGCCCTTCCTTCAGCTCCTGGCATGCCAAGGTCAGGAGAGCCCCCGGTCCCGCCTGAATTTCCCTGTGTGGCAGGCCAGTCACCCTGCTGTCCCCTTTCGAATGTCTGTGCTGCCTCCCAGAGCAGAAGGGGAGGTGGGGGAAGGCGGTGGAAGCAGCCTCAGCCCTGACAGCCACTCAGGGCTGCACCCACGCAGTCACTGTCATCTCTTCGCGCAAGTGGCCCACCCGCGTGGGGGTGAGGCTGTGGGAGCAGGTGCCCCCGTTTCCAGACTCAGGCCTGGTGTGACGTGGTCTCTTGGGGTGGGAGATGCAAGGGAGGGGCAGGTTTGAGGACAGGTGCAGTGGTGAGGACCATGCCTCCGCCGAAGGTTCCTGGTCTAACAGGGCACTGTCAACTGACCGGAGACCTTGGCAGTGGAGAAAACTCTGGCGGTGACATGCTGGAGGCGTGGGGGCTGTTGGAAAGTCTTACACCACCAGGTCTGCCGTGCCGGGAATCTCCCCCAAGCTTATGTGTGGGTAATTCTGGAGTCCCTCGGTGAGACAATTGCCAATTTCCTCCTTTTCAAACCATCCATGGCTCCCACTGGCCCCATCTCACAAGTTCCTCCTATCCTGGCCTCCCTGGGCCACCTGTTTCCTCCTCTGGACCTTGTGTTACCTGCTGCCACCTGTGTGTTCCAGACCTATCTTTATACTCGTTTTTCCCTTTGCTGTTTTTTTTTCCTCCCAAAAAACCCAACCTCCCTTGCCTGGTCTACCTGGAGAATTCGTGTTGCATGCACGTGACTGCCCTTGCAGCCTCCTCGATTGCCAGATCGGGTGTTCTGTCATCTGTGCACCATGTACCTACACACTGGTGTGGTTTTCGCTTAGCTGAGCTTGCCGGCTGCAGACCTGGGACCTGGGGTGGTCAGGGCTTCAGCTGTCTGAGACGGTGGCTCTGCCTTCCTGGGCAGGGGCTCCGGCCACATGGTACTGCTTGCCCCGTAAGAGGAATATGTGCAGAGATGCGGGGAGAGCACGCAGGCTGCCCCAGCCTGACCAGGGAGGTGGAGCAGGGCTGCTCTGCTGGCGTGTGGGGCTTGAGGCTGGGACAGGAGGATGGTTCCTAAGGCACAGGCCAACAGCGATGGCCAGCCTCTTTCTGCAGGCCCTGGGGATCCCATTTCAACCCTGCTTTCCACCTGGAGTTTTCAACCAAATGGGGTCCTTCCTGGGAGAGATGGGAGGTTACTTTAGGGTGCCCCAGTTCTCCTTTCCTGCTGGGGTGGGATCACCCTGCAGGACTTCTGAAATTGGATTCACCTGTGTTTTATTCTTTGTTGCTATGTGGTCTTGGGCAAGAGGCTTGCCCTCTCTGAGCTGATACATCCTGTACAGATGGGGGCAGCAGCCTCTGTCTGGGTTTGTGTGGGGATTGGAGGTGTGGTCCCTGGGCACAGGTAGGACTTAATACGGGCCCCTGGAGGGGAGGAAGCGTGTGCGAGCTGTGACAAAGAGCTGCTTTGGTGTTGTCACAAGGCAGATGCCCAATTCCGGGCCCCCTTTTGTCTTTCTCTGGCTACCAATGGAGCTGGTGACCAGAAGGGGCAATGGGGGTTGGGTCCGAGGGGCGGAGCTGTGGCCCAGCCCTGACCCCCCTGACTCTGTGACCCTGGGCATGTGCCTCTCTGTGCTCTGTGCTGTCTTCTGGAGGGTGGGCGTGAGGGTTATATAAGGAGAAATGCTGGGATCGCTTCGCCTCCCACTCCTGCTGCCTTCTCCCATTTTAGCTGCGCAGCTCCCCTTAGGTAAGGAACACGTGGGCACCTGCGGGTGGGGGGGCAGCAGCATGCTGAGCTGCCCAGTGCTGGCAGCGGTGGTGGCCCTGGTACTCTTGGGATCAGAGGCTGGGGAAGGGGCCCCGCCTGGCGGGTAGAGCGCCTGCCGTGTCCTGGCTGTGGCCTGAATGCCTCAGAGGTTTTCCTTGCTGCTGGCTTCCCAGGGCCAGGTGTATGGCACAGGGACAGGGGCCTGTAGGGGGCGGGGGTGCTGCAAGGTGCTGTCAGGGATTGGCGGGGAGGCCGTGCCCACTCTGGTGCAGGGGATCTCAGAGTGGACAGGGCGCTGCTCTTGTATTGGGTGTCAGCATTTGTTTTCAGAGTGGCCATGTTGTCTTTCATAGTTACAACAGTTTGCAAAGCACTTAAGCAAGTTTCAGTGTCCATGCCAGGGCCTGGCCAACTCTGCGGCTCAGCCCTTGTTTTTATAAATAAAGTTTTATTGGAACAGCCACACCGTTCATGTAGAGCTGGCTGAGGTTGCTTCAGCTCCGTGCTGGCAGAGTGGAGCCACCACGGCAGACCCTGGAGGTCCAGAGGCCCTTTCTTCCCAGCCCTTTACAGAAGGGGGTTGGTGTCCTGTGGCCCGTGCTGTCTCTGATCCCCCTGAGCTGGTTCCATCCTTGGGAAAGGTACACTTGTCTTCTGCCTTTGGCAGAGAAGCACAGAGGGGTGGCACAGTAAGTTCAGGGCAGGAGTTTGAGTCCAGGAAGCCCACCTCACCCCCAGGCGATTTCTATTTCTTGTTGTCTTCTCACTGAATTTTACTTGGTGATATGTATGATATCTAGCTTAAAAATTTATTGACAATTTCTTAGTAGCTCAGTACTGGATCCATTCTTAAACTATTTTGTGTGACGTGCATAGAATTAATAATGGGGACTCGGGGCTGGGGATTTAGCTCAGCGGCATAAGCGCCTGCCTTGCAAGCAGGCAGTCGTGAGTTCGATCCCTGGTACCGATTAAAAAAAAAAAAATAATGGGGACTGTGCTGGCCCTTTTACAGTTCACAGCTCGGTGGCATCAAGCAGCACAGTAGTGCTGTGTAACCATCGCCCAGGTACCTCCAGCCTTCCCAGCATCCCCAGCGGGCAGCGGCCTCCAGTCACTGCTCCTGCTGGCTGGGGGTGGTTTCATAGGAAAAGCAACATTAGCTGCATGCTGGTGCGGTGGAGAAGGAGTTTAGTCAGCCTGGGGTTCAGCGCGGCTCTGCCTTTTACCCCCCAATCCTGTCCTGGCATCTGCACCGCTGGGGACTCTCGGGGACTTCATTCCTCACTTTGGGAGTGGGGACAGTGCTCCCAGGTGGAGTCCCTTGGACAGTGCCCTTAGTTGACTCTCTGTGGTCTAAGATGTCCCTTTTGTCCTTTCCAGGATCTGGAAGCATCCTTGGGCCTGGCACATGTCCAGAGCCCTTGGGGACCCAGAGACTGTGTGGGGACAGCCCTCCCGCCGCCCCTCTGTCCCCGTGGCCCAGACTTGGCTAAGGAATGAAAAGGGTTCTGTGTGCGCCTTGGGGCTGCTCTTTGTGGCAATAATGCTCTTGTGCCTGCCAGGTCAGGGGATGTGCTGGCCTGCGGCTTCTCCCCGAGACCCTGTTGAGTCGGGGGTTTGGGACAGGCCATGTCCCTTCCTCCGTGAGTGTCGGGGAGGGCCGCTTGCCAGGGAGTGTCTTGCTTTCCATGGGTGCACGCTTAGGGGAGCGGCGAGCAGGGCACGTGGCTTCCCCTCTGGTCCCTGGGGCTCTCAGCTCTCTCCTCCCACTTGACCTGGCCGCTCCTGGAGGCCGGCGCTCACCCCATCTGCTTGTTCCGACTCCAGATTTTATTTAATGCAATTGCAGTGCACATCTTCTGAGGAAGCAACTCTTTTCTTTTCCCCCCCATTTCTTTCTCTTTTATAAAAACCTGCAGTGAAATTCATGTAGCATAAAATTAACCATTTAAAAGTGTGTACAATTCACTGGCATTTAGTAAATGGGTAACATCATATAATCCTTACCTCCATGTAGTTCCGAAACACTTTTACTGCTGAGAGGCTGAGAGAAAGCCGTACCCACCAGCATCTGTACCCATTGCCCCCGTCCCGGCTGTGACACCCCCAATCTGCATTCAGTCCCTAGGGATGTACCTCTTTGGGACGTGCCATGTAAATGGACCGTGTGGTCCATGGCTTTTCGTGCTGGGGTCCATCACGTCCCGTGATGTTTCGCAGGTTTGCCTGTCTGGTAGTGGGGGGTCTGACTCCATTACTTTTTAATGGCTGAGTCCTGTTCCACCGGAGGTTTGTGCATCACTCTCCCCGTCAGCCCTTGTGAAGTGTGTGCTAACATTGTCACTGTCCCCGGCTCCTTAGGTCCTCAGCCCTGCTACCCTCGGACAGACAGCTGCAAATGTAACTTCCACCAGGCGCTGCCCTGACCTGTTCTGAAACCCTGAGATTGGTTTGTGGGCTCCTTGGTTTCCCAGCAGGGGTGTGAGGGCACCTGAGGCAGGGGTCAAAGTTGGGAACGAGGCAGCTGGCTCAGGGCCCTGGCTGCCTTTCTGCCACCTCTTGGAACAGGCCGGCCGTTCCTGCTCGGAGCCTCTGTGTCTGCTGTGTTAGATGCTCCTCCCCTGCCCTGGCCTGGCCAGGCTTCTGCTCCCTTCCTGGGAATCAGCAGCCCAGGCCCTGAGTGAGAAACGCGCCCTGGGGTTCGGAGACTTTCTAGGAGAAGCAGAAAACCTGGGAAGTCTCAGGAGTAATTTTAATTTATTCATTTTACCTGTTTCTTTATCCATTTGCCTATTTATTTTTATGGTACAAGGATGGCACCCAGGAACTTGCATGTGTGAGGCGGGTTCTCCACGCCTGGGCCACATCCCCAGCCTTTTAAAATGCCTGGTGAGAAGGCGTGGCTGAGCTGCCCGGGGGGCCTCAAGCCTGCCATCCACCTGCCTTAGCTTCCTGAGTCGCTGGGAATATAGCTGTGCACCGACTTTTACTTTTTAAAACGTGACTACTAGAAACTAGAATTTCGTGCAGGCGTGCACGAGCAGTGCTGCATTAGCATGCAAGGTCCCTGAGGCCAGGACCTAGCCCCGAGCCTGGGGGCACTGGGTTGGCGCCTGGGCTGTGCCTCCTGTTGCCTGTGTGACCGTAGGCAGGGGAGTTCAGGGTGTCGGGCTGCGGTTTCCTCCTCTCAAGAAACCCGGTTGGTGACAAACGATGACAAGGCACGTTTGTTCCTAGCAGGCCTGCTTGTGTCCTGAGCCCCAGGAAGGTGAGATATGCCCACCCCAGCCACTTGCTTTCTGGGTGAGGGGACCCACAGTCAACAGTTTAAGTGGAGCTCAGTGGCACATGGTTCCCTAAGGGCATACACAGGAAGTCATGTGGACTGTCCCTCAGGGACAGCCCAGTCCCTGGCCATGAGCCATCAGGGAGGCCACGCAGCTCCTTCATGCCATCCGGCAGCCACGGCGCTCACTTGCCATGGCCTGAGAGCATCCCGCTCCGCCGAGTGGCTTCCACTGACAGCGGCTGCCTTTCCCATCCTCTGCAACATTCACGGCACCAGTGCCTCGGGGTTTGGAGCCCCAGGTTGCTTTCTGTGTGCCTGGAATCCGGGAATCCAGAGGCCTCTATGGGCACCTCCCAGTGTGGGTGCAGCTGCTGCTGCTTTCCAGCCTGGCACTGCCCCATGGATGGGCAGACAGACGGCTGGACGCGGTGGTCCTCAGGGCATGCGCAGGCTGCTTGCTTGTTTTATACAATCTCTCTGCTGCCCCAATCTGCTGTTTTCCCCAGCCCGGGGGGGACTATGCATCAAAGTCCCGTCCAGCCAGGAGCCAGGAAGGGGACCGGCCCCTTCGCCCTGGGAGTGCTTTGTCCTGTGGGGTCTCGGGTTCATGTGCTGCAGGCGCAGAGCTGCCCTGGGAGAGGCAGTCCTGGGTGCTGCTGGGATTCAGGGTGTGAGTGCTACCTGCCTTAAGGGTGAGGATCCTTGGTGACATGCAAGGAGCAGATAGAGGCTGCCTCCTGCCTGCTCTGCCCCTTGCCATGCCACCTGGCCTTGGAGCCAGCCAGCTATGGGCGAAACCTCCATACAGCGTGAGCTGAGCTTCGTAACCCTTTCCTCCCTTACCTTAAGGGTATTGGGTTATTTTGTCTTAGTAACAAGAAAAGTAACCAAGACAATCATTTCTTAATAGCGTGAATTTGCGATACATGCTTGTGGTGTTCATTCTGGGGGAATTGGTGGAATTGGCTCATGCATACCATGTATCCTGATCACTTCTGGTCCCTTTTACGCTCTGTCCTCCACCCCCATCCTCACCCCATATCCCGAGAGTCTGCCTGCTTGTTTCCTACCATCTCTCCTTTATTTTACTCATTTATTTATATCTTAGGTTTCTCATGTGAGAGAAACCATATGCTGTTTAACTTTCTGTGTCTGACTGACTTTGTTTAGCATTATGGTCTCAAGTTCCATCCATTTTCCTGCAAATGACATGATTTTATTCTTATGTATGGCAAAATAATACTCCGTTGTGTACAAATGCTGCATTTTCTTTGCCCATTTGCCTGCTGATGGGAAAATAGGCTGTTTCTGCAGCTTAATTATTGTGCATTGTGCTGCTGTGAGTCTGGTATGTCTGTATCACTATAGTGTGATGTGTTTAACTCTTGCAGGAATACATCCTGGAGGGGGTTAGTGGGGTCAGTGGAATTTCTATTTTTAGTTTTTGAGGATTCTCCATACTGATTTCCATAGTGGTTGTATTAGTTTACATTCCCACCAACGATATAGAAGATTCTTTTTCCCTCTACATTCTTAACAACCTTTGTTGCTTTTTGTGGGGTTTTTGGTGGTGGTTGTTGTTCTGTGTTTTGTTTTTTGTTTTGGAGACAGGGTCTTGCCATGTAGTTCAGGCTGGCCTCAAACTCGGTCTGTAGCCCAGGCTGGCCTTGAATTCACCGCAATCCTGCCTCAGCCTCTGGAGTGGTAGGATTACAGGTGCAGGCCATTATGCCTGGCTTGCTTTTTGTGTTTTTAATGATAGCCATCCTAACTGGGGAAAAGCCATAAATCTACAGCCAACATCGTCTGAATGGGGAAAAACTGAAAGCATTTCCTTTAAAATTAGGTGTGAGAGGAAGGTGTCCACATTTAGCACTTCTGTTCAATATAGTACTTGAAACTTTGGCCAAACCGAGTGTGATGGTGCACGCCTGTAATCCCAGCACTTGGGAGGCTAAGGCAGGAGGGTCACTGTGCGTTCAAGGGCAGCCTGGGTTACAAATGAGTTCAAGGCAGCCTGCACTGCACAGCCAGACCTTGTCTCAAAAAAAAAAATAAATAAAAATGCTTCTGCACAGCAGAGGAAACAGCCAGTGGGGCGAGGAGACAGCCTGCACGATGGGAAAAAAACGGCCAACTGCTCTGATAATAGAGGACTGGTACCTAGAACAGGCAAAGAACTAAACCCCTCCCCGGCTCGAGCATGGAGCAGTGGACCAAGGAGACCCTTCTCAGAAGTACAGGCGGTCAGTAGGGAGGTACGTGAGAAAAGCGTCCTTCTCTGCAGCCAGCAGGGAAATCCAGATGCCGACAGCCCGAGGTAGATCGTGGAGGGCAGGGTAGACCCTCCTCTCCAGCCCCCAGAACCCGAACCCTCCTGTCACTGGGATTGCAGTGAGGAGTCTGAGGTTGCCTAGAAGTGGACGTGGTGGGGTTTAGGCCAGCTCTGTCTCCTAAAGGCACTGACTGCTTATGGCAAGGGTGTGAGGTGAACAGGTCCAGAGATCCCGTGTGCAACACAGGGACTGTCGCCCGTGACATTGTGTCACAGTAGGAATTTTTGTTAAATGACTAGATGTTTGCAGCACTGGTTGTGGGCACAGAGTGACTCTGTGAGGGCATAGATGTGTTAATTTTTTGTTGTTGATCTTTTTGAGACAGGGTCTCGCTATGTCGTTCAGGCTGACCTTGAGCTCACTTTGTAGCCCAGCCTGGTTTCGAATTTGCAAAGATCCTCCTGCCTCAGCCTCCTGAGTGTTGGGATTACAGGTGTGCACCACCACGCCCAGTTTAGGTATGTTAATAGATGTCACTGAAATAACTCTTTTGCTGTGTCTCCCTTACCAGCTTGTTGTCAGCCTTAAACATACACAGTAAAATTTTTTTTAAAGAAACAAAAAACCAAGAAGTATAACCCTGTTGGCCTGGGGTGCAGGTCCTCTTGGCCTCTCCCAGATCATTTCCTCTCTCCTGTCAGAGGGCCACGCTCCGCTCTGAGCATGGCCTTTCTCCCACACCGCCTGTCTGGATGCCACTGTGTCCCCCTGGGTCCCCAGAGAGACTGCTGGCATGGCCTGGAGATGCATATCAAATGGATGAGTCGCAGGGCTGGATTCAGAAGGGGACAGACCCGGGCCAGGACGTGCGGTACCGGAGCTGCTGCTGCCGCCCTCTGACCTTGCCAGTGCGCGCTCCAGCCACTCCTGCCACCTGCCCTGTGTGGCTGCTCTGCCGGAGCACACGGTGGGCGGCCAGCAGATCTTGGCTTTCAGTCTTGGGGCCCCAGAATGTCAGCGGCAGGAGGGGCTTTAGCAGGACCTCAGCGTGTTGCATGGGATGTGCAGTCCCCTCTGGTGACATTCAGCCGTCAAACCTCAGAACTGTGGGTCTCTGGTCCCAGTGCACCAGGTTGTTGTGTCAGCCCAGGGGCCGTTGGGGAGCCCCCGATGACCCGCAGTTTCCCTCTCTCTGTGGATGGGGATCTCTTTCCCTGACAGGGAAGCCTACTTTTAGTTTATGGCAGCAGGAAATGTTAGAAAGCTCTTCTTCCAGACCCACATGGTATGCCCCGTTCACGGTGGCCATACTTACTAAGTTGGCCTTATTTTCCTTTTCTCCCAACTGGCCCTGAGAATGTGCTTTGGAAGACAGACCTCTCCGGACTTGGCAGGGCTGCCTGGCCGGGCTGGGCAGCTGGGCGAGTGAGCTCGTTAGGCTGGCGGTAATTGGATTTCCGCAGGCAGGCTTGCAGCCTTCCAGGCTCCCGGCTCACAGAGCTTCCCTTTGCCAGCCAGATGGCTTCTCTGAAAAGGGCGTGGCGGTCCCATGCTCCCTGACCTGTTTCAGCCACTGGGCAAGTGGGTGCTTTCCTGCCGTGATCCATCCCCCCGAAGCCTATCCTTGGGGGTGAGCCGAGTTCGTGCAGCCTGTGTGTGCCAGAGCCCGGAATTTCCATAGAGAGCTAAAAACAAATGTGAGAGGCATCCGCCTGGTGGTACAAACAGGTCCTAGCCAGGTGCGTACACCTGTAATCCATCACTCCGGGTGGGCTTTCACAGTCCCCAGGCCCCCGGGTTGTAGTTTCCCCTCATTTTTGTTGATGAGTGGAGAAGGCTGTTTAGGTAAACCTAAGAGGTTTGGGGTCGTGTAATGTCTCAGTCTTTAGGCAGGGGTGTGGGCTGCGCAGTCCAGAGGCCTCTCAGCCAATCATGACTGCAGGGACATCAGAGCCTGTTAAATTTTTATTTTTTAAGACAGTGCCCCACTGTGTAGCTTCAGGCTGGCTTTGAACTCTTGGCAGTCCTGCCTCAGTCCTGCTGGGATTACAGGTGTGCATCCCTACCCCTTATCAGAGCTTCTTAACACCTGTGCCAGCAGGAGTGCCCTAGTATCTGAAAGTCCTCACCCTCTGTCCCACTTTGGTCTGAGGAACTGACAAGGAGGGGGTCCCCCAAACATGATGGCCTGTCCCACTTCCGGTGGGGAAGCCAAGTTGGAGACCTCAAATCCTCCAACCTAGCACGCTGTAACGGATTTTTTTGTAGAAGGTATCCTTAGATGATTAAGTGAATAATCAATTTGCTCTGATTTACTGGAACCCGAGAGGAAAAAAAATGATAGGTTTGAAAAGTGACCCATTTAAATAATTTAGAATTGCCAGTGAGGCAGTTTTGCTGTCTAGATGAAAAGACAAGAAGCTCTTTGGAGTCCTTGTCCCAACTTCTCTGCCAAACACAATGTTTGGTTCATTCAGTGCAAAAGAGGAATAAAGGAACTAAGCAATGTGAGACATACAGCAGCTGAAAAGCAAGGTGGCAGGTGGAAATCCAGCTGGGTGGGTAACATGGAATTGGAATGGGTCGTGGGGTCCAGTCAGAAGCTGTCTGATCTGGATAAAGCGTGTCGTCCAACTGTTGCAGTCAGGGGTTCTAAGGAGGACAATCACATACAGGACATGATTTATAGTACTATTGAGAATGGCCACCCAAGGAGTCAAACACAAAGAAGGTGCCGGAAATCTGTCCACACACTACAGACTAGAGCATCCAGCTGGGGGCCTGGATCCGAGGGCAATGACCTGCGTGAGTCCAGCTGACAACCTGCAGCTCCTAACAATGACTCGTGCAAGTCTATTTCACCAACCTGCTCTGGGACGGCCCACAGAGCAGCAGTGGACGCCAGAAAGTCTGTGCCAGCAGAGTGAGGCTCTGTGCTAGCAGGCTGGGGGTTCTGCAGTGGAGCCAAGAAGCGGTGCTCAAAATAAGGCCCACGGCTGCCCTGCAAAGTGCCACAGCCATCCTCAGCGACAACCAGGTTCTAAGCTCCTCCGACAATAACAGCCAAGTACATACCAGGAAGCCGGCATGACAAGCTTCTCCTAGAGACTGAAAAGCACACATCTTCCCCTCCAGAGCCAGGAGTCGATGTTCAAAGTAAGGAGCAGAGCTCCCCCAAAGTGAATCACAGTCACTCTCAATGACAAGGTCCCGAGCTCCTCTGACAATGATAACAGCGGAGTTCATGTCAGGGGCCGGCATGACAGGCTCCTGCAGGAGAACCAGTGGCTCCACACAGCACCACCGCTCTTCCTCCCCAGGTCTCCTTTTTACGCTGCCAGCAGCCCTCGGGGGGCCACCCACGCTCAGCTCCACGCTGATTCAGGTCAGCTGGTGTTAAGTTGACCACCAGGAGAGACGCCCATGTATCACCTGCCTTCTAATGCCATCCCTTTGATGATTAGACGTAAACACGAATTCTGGGGCGTGGGGGACATTAACATTCAGACCATGGCTATGCCTACAGGAAATGCACCTTAGATTCAAAGGCCCAAACAGATGGAAAAAGATACATCATGCAACTAGCAACTGTTAAAAGTGTAAATACTGGGCCAGAAATTTAGCTCAGTGGCATAAGCGCCTGTCTGGCAAGTGTGGGGTCATGAGTTCGATCCCTGGTACCCCCCCATGTAAATACTGATATTAAACAAAATAGACTTTAAAGCAAAACTGTTATGTGGGATAAAGAGCAGTGTTTTATAAAAGACCAGCCCGTCAGGAATACATAACAATCATAGATTTGCACCCAGCGAAGAGCACTTACCTGCAGGACGCAAAGCCCAAGAGAAGCAAGGACAGGAGGGGATAATTCAGCTGGCACAGCTGGGGACTTCAGTGCCTGACTCTTGGGAATGGGCAGAGATGATGAGCAAGGAGGCAGGAAACTCTAACAGCACGGTCAGCCCGCCAGACAGCGCATCCCTAATTCCCCGTCCGCAAAATAGGCGTGTTTAAAAAACAAGTATTTTAACCAATGTCTTAGTTACTTTTCTTGTTTTTGGGACAAATACCTGACACCCATAAATTAAAACAGGAAAGGTTTATTTCAGCTTGCAGTTTGTGGAGATTTCAGTTGGCTGACTCTAAGGCGGGCCGTCGTGACACCGGGGCCTGGCGGAGGAGAAACAGTCCCTAGCGAGGCGGGCAGCAGGCAGCAGAGCAAGCTTCCCCTTCCCTTCTATCCCATCCAGGCTACAAGCCTTTTGGGTGGTGTCACCCACACCCAGGATGGGGCTGTCCTATTATCCACAGATTATGCTAGGCCAAGCAGTGGACTGATTTAGTTTTCACACCCTTGATCCACACCCACACATCCTTAGTCCACGTGCTCACACGCTAGACCCAGCCGCCTCTGAAAAGCCCCACCTATGACGGCAGGAAGCTTTGGGGGGCGTCTAGACCCAGGCCATAACAATGGGGTGATGGTTTATTATTACATTATCTTATGTGTCTGAACCTGTGATGCTTAGTAGTTACAAAATGTCAGTTCTTTACCTCTAATAATGTCTTAATTCGCAGTTCCTTTTGCTGTGATGAGCTTAATTTTCCAACGGAAAGTTGGGAGGGGGCGCTGTAGTGGACAGTCATGGCATCTGAGTATTGGTGGCCTTGGTGGCCTATGCAGTGACATTCACATGGCACTTCTGTAGCTGGAAATGCTTGGGTATGTGTCACTGAAGATGGCACGAGACCCCTGGCCCAATGCCAAGTGCACACCTGCACCCTAGGTCTTGCTCTGGGGCCCCCAGAGGGCTGGCATTCAGGGTGCAATTCATTTGCATTGGAATAGCATTTTTCTTAGTTTAAAATGATTACACCGGGGGCTGAGCGAGGGAGCCTCATGCTTTTATCCCGGTGTAATCATCCCTGGGCCTGCATGTCCCTGTGCTGGCTTCTGCCTGTCAATGTTGCGCTCCTGTGTCTGTCCCAGCTTGAGTGTCCTCATGCTTCTGAGGCAGGGATGGGACGCTGGAGACTGCGGGGCCCTGTGGGCTGAGCCGAGCGGATGCAGGGGTCTCTGTGCAGAGACCCCTGTGCAGAGACCTCTGAGGGAGTCCGTGTGCTCTGAGCACCTGGGTCCTGCCTGCCTGCAGTTACAGGAAGCGCTTGGCAGGAGAAGTAGCTAAACGAGTACGGGGCGCTATCTCCCTGCAGCGTAGGCCTGGCTGTGTGTCACCCAGTGTTCAAGGGGCTCCCGCCCTGCCCAGAACAAAGTGCAGACCTTGTCAGCGTGTGTGGCCTTGAGACTGGATGCTCGGGTGCCTGCCGCCCTGATCACTTTGGACTGGGGGCGGGGCTGGCAATGGATTCATTTCTCTGGTGCTGGAGGCTGAGTCTGACTGAGATCAAGGGGCAGCCAGATCCCTGCCTGGCGAGGGCTTTCTTCCTGGCTTGCATGGCCACCTTGCTGTCCCTTCCTATGACGAGGATGCAGTGGATGCAAGCTTGCTCGTGTGTCTTCTCCTAAGGTCACTATCCTCATACAGACGGCCTCACCCTCTCCAGGACCCCCCACCTCCCAAAACCCTGACACAGGCTGGATCTCCACAAAGGAGTTCTGGACTCCCACGTTTCTGGACTTTAGCACTAACCCGAATGCTCCGGAACTGGAACTAGAACTGGCTCCCCTGTGCTCATCCTGTCTGTGGGTGGCCCAGCCCCCCCCTTGGGCCCTCCCCTCCCCTCCCAGGGCAAGGCAGGGACTCTGCACCGCCCCCTGGGCACAGCCCACTGCGTGGCTCTCACCTTGCAGTCTTTCTTCCTTGTGAGGGCAAGGACTGTGTGGGCTCAGGTTTGAGGCCCCTGTGCTTAGCGTGGGCCGGGGGATGCTGCAGACTGGATGTGTGGGTGGCTGAATGACTGTGTGACTGATTAATGAGTGATGTTCCTTTGCTGTCCTGCCCTAGTGCCGCACCTGGGTTTGCATGCCTGCACTGTATTACCGCCAAGAGTCCACTTCTGATGTCCCCTCCTCTACCACCTCCTCTAGGCTCCCAGGTGCCCCCCAGGCTTGTCTTCCCAGCTGTGGAGGAGCCATCAGGACACTCAGGCCTGGCTAGCATGACGAGGAGTCTACACACATGTGCACCTGTAAGGTCCCTGACCCTCCCTTCTCCCAAGCTCCTTGGCTGAGCCCCTGGGGGCTGTAATAGTGTCACCTATTGGGTCCTGGCCCCTCCCTACCTGTCTCAGCTTCCCCGATCTCTTTCAGGACCTGCTTTCTCTACAAGACACAGGACATGTGTGCGTCCCCTCGATTCCCCAGTCCACCAGGCTGCCTCCCAAGCTGTGTGCACATGGCGGGCGCTCGGTGGGTGGCCGTTGAGCGGTGTCCTAGCGTGTCAAGCCGTGTCGAGAGGCTGGCGCAGAAAGGATGTGGAGACCACAGAGAGGAGTTGCTCTTTGCTCGAGGTCGCCGGCTGCGCCTGCTTGTTCTTGCTGGTGTGGTTACTGAAGCCTCGTGACTCATGCAGCAGAGGTGGGGCAGAAACGCACGACGGTTGGGCCTTTTCTGGAGGTGCTTCAGAGGCCCTCGCACATGAATAAAGGGGGTTTCGAAATGACACAGCGAGTTTGCCAAGAGCCAGCAAGTAGCAGCTGAAGGAGCAAAGGCTTTGTATTCGGGTGAAGACTCGAGCACGTTGTTGAAGTGGGGGAATCAGGTGCTTCTCCAGGAACCCAGGAGCACCGAAGTCACGCGTGTACAGCAGCTGTCTCAGTTGCTTTCCTCATTGCTGGGACAAAATACCTGACACACACACAGTTTACAGGAGAAGTTTATCTGGCTGTTTCTAAAGTCTCAGCTCCTGCATGATCTCGCAGCTCCAAGGCAGGAAGGGCACGGTGGAAGGGCTTGGCGAGGAGAGCTGCTCAGAGGGCAGGACGCAGAGAGGGAAGGGAGGGAGCTGCAGCCTTCCAGGCCACATCCACCATGATCCCCTCTTCAGATTAGGTCCCACCACCTAAGCAAAGCAGCTCCAAGCCCCCCACATCCAGTCACCATCCCAAGTCTCATCTGTGAGTGCGTGCAGCTCGGGGGGGGGGCATCTAGCGCTAAACCAAAACAGCCCTGAGGTCTCTCTCTACCTAGGTAGAGGCAGCCCTGGGTGTGCTGGCTGGCGGGAGCTTAGTTCCTTGTCCTGTAAGTAAAGTTACTCTGACCTCGCTGGTGGAAGTGTCTGAGCCACCCCTGGCTCTATCCTCAGGTCCTAGCGTAATACCTGGGAGCCACAGAGCAGAGCAGGTGAGAACCCAGACACTAGGCCAGCCGGCCTGGCTGTCACCCCCGCTGCCATGTGGTAACTGTCATGTTAGCAAGGTATTCTCCCCTTCCTCCTGGGACAGGGACATTTCTTACCGTGGGCACACCCATGTCATAGGCTGTGGAATACCAGGTAATCTAGAAACTTTAGAACAGCTCCTGACACACAGGAGAGCTACATAGTGATGCTTGCTGTATTTATTACTTGGTAGATATTTGTTGCATTGTATCCAGTTCTGTCTGAGGTGAGAATGGTATAGATGCAGTCACGGGGTTTAATTTTTGCAGGACATGTCTCACCTATCCCTACCTCAAAGGGTCTCTCCTATTCAACTCCTGGTCACACTTTACAGTGAAAAGCTAAACAAAGGAAAAAAAAAATCACTTGCACAGAATATTCCAAAGAAAATTTCTCTGTTTTCTGAATGTTGATAAACAGTACTTCTATATTTGATGAAGATTTTATGTGGGCTCTGAATATGTTATAAGTAGCAATTTTATCTGGAATTGTTTACGTTTTGGGGTAGGGAATTAAAGTAGGTGGTTTTCTGATGATATTGGAAGAGTTTTACCAACTGGAATATTTTTAAACTACCATTTTACGGAATTGCTGGGGCCAGCTGGGTGGCGTTAATGATGGCATTGTGTTTTGTTCTCAGAGGGTCGGGGCTCTGGGTGCAGGAAGGGGTTTGGCTTTGTCCCTCTGAGTGTTGCTGGCTGTCTGTTGTGGGCACGCCATGCTGTGCTGGTCCTAGGGGGAGGAAACAAAACACTCAAGGTTCTTTGGGCAGCTGGAAAGTGGCTTCTGTGCCAGACAGACCCAGAGGCACTTAAAGCTTTGGGTCGTGGGCCATCATTTCTTTGAGCCTGAGTTTCTCTCTATCCTCTAGAGAGAATACTGTTACTGTTTTGGAAATGGATGGTGAGGAGCTGTGCCCAGCACCCTGCCTGGCACAGAGCAGCTTTTTAAAAATGGCAGCTGTTGGTTTAGCTAATGCTTGGAAGCCTGAGTTGCCCTGGTATGCCTGTTTTGGGGCCACCATGGGCTATTTCCTGGGCCTTGTTCTCTGACTGGCACAACGGGCAGGGTCACCAGCTGCAGAGGAGGAGGGTGTGTGTGTGTGTGTGTGTGTGTGTGTGTGTGTGTGTGGGTGTGGGTGATGAGAGGCCCAGTTTCCTGTGGGTTTGTGGCTTGCAGTGTTTTCCCATTGACAGTGCCTGTGAGGTTTCAGGCAGGACTAGGAGGCATGTGGTGGTGAACCGGGCAGGGTCTCCTGGGGTGGGCTCAGCCTTCCTGTCCCCTTCCATCCACCTGGGCTCTGGGCAGCTGCATTCACTGAGTGCTTCCTAATGTGGGTGCTTTACATTCCTCTTCATCTCTCAATCACCGTGCAGAGAAAGGGAGGAAGCCCGGATGTGGAGAGATTAAATAGTCATTGCAGGGTCAGGGTTAGTGAGTTTGGGCTGGGGATGAGAGTTGTGCCTCTTTTCCAGGTGGTTTCCATCCAGGTGAATAGAGAGTATGGTGGGGGCGGGGGTGACGGCATGCGTTCCGTGGAGCAGCTTCATGTGGACTGCTGAAAGAGAGCAAAATGTTTAAAAAATGTCTCCGTGTTCCTCCCTTCTGAGCATATAGGCTAGTTTTACTTTTTCCTGGCAACACACCTTACCAACTTTGTAACCTGATTCTTGTAGATGTAGCAATCCATCCTGAAGAATTTCCAGCCACATGCTAGCTTTGGAGCAGTTTCTTTATCCCAGAGAAACAACTGATAATAAATGAATGACCAGGAGTATCCCAGGTGGGCACTGGTGGTGGTGGGGAGACAGCTGTGACAGTGCCTGTGACAGGAAAGGAACTTGACCAAATACAGTGGGGCTGTGAGGGAGGTGGGAGACCTGTGTTGGGGTGGGATGAGGTCGGGATGCAGGGGACTAGAGAGTATGGCAGGACAAGCTGCTTCGCTGAAGGGATCCAGGTCTCAATTAAAAGAGAGGTAACATTATTAAAGGATCCATTTTTTTTTGATATCCAGCAGAGGGCATGGCTAATTATATTGAAGGTGGGGCCTCCTTCTAGTCTTTTAGGGGTGCAGGACAGGAAAATGGGTATGGCAGTGTTGTAAGCTCAAAAATCCGGAGTGTGCCTTTAAACCCTGTTCTCTTTTTGTAACGACTTATGTGATTGCCCCTGTTTGTAAGATTTGTATAATCGCTGTTCAACTTGCAACCTTGTAACTTACCCACTGTGCAATCCCTTCCACCTCCCAGGTTCCTATGGAGACAAACTGATCTTCAAGCTTTATCCTCTCCCCTTGCAGTCTGCAACTTTAAAAACACTTGCAATCCCCCCCGCCCGATGTACACTTCCCTGATCGGCTTCTGGGACAGTGTCGCCGCTGAGCTCAGCTAATAAAGCGCTTTTCTTTTTATATTTGGAGTCTGTTGTTTTTGTCTATCACAGGCAGAAGGCTTAAGGCAAGCTGGAAAGGAAGGGACAGGCTATGTTTACGTTAAAGCCAGGCCGGAAGTGAAACCCGTTGGACCGGAAGTGAAAGTTGGTAGACGGGAAGTGAAGCTTGCATACTGGAAACGGAAGTGGTTAGTGTGTGCGTGGGGGCTTTAGGTTTCATCTCTCCATTTTCTGCTTAAAATTGTAGAGTTGAGGGCTGGGGATTTAGCTCAGCAGCATAAGTGCCTGCCTGGCAAGCTCAAGGTTGTGCGTTCAATCCCCGGTTTAAAAAAAAGAATTTGTAGAGTTGAGAATACTTGTTGGGGCTGGAGGAGGAGAGTTGTGGGCAAAGGGAGGACCTGGTGCATGTGCAGTGCGTGGAGTGAGGACAGAGCCCAGGTCGTGAAGATGGTGGTGTTGATTAGGTAGTGGCATTGGAGATGCACAGAGGGTTCTCTAATGATCAGGGAATGCAAGCATTTTAAGTATGGCCTTTACCTGTATCAGTGAAAAAGGGGGTCTCCAGTGCCTCAGAGCCTGCCCAGATACCTTAATTCGTGTGTAACTGTGAGACTCAGAGAGATGACACAACTTGAAGATTGTAAAGGAGCTGGGATCTGATTCAAGGTCTGACAGAGAAGTCCAGGCTTCCCCCCCACCTCCATTTGCAACTGTATGAAGAGGCCCAGGATGTTCAGGGGTAGGAGCCTTGACTGTTGGAAAGCTTCCTGGAGTGGGTGGCGGTGGTTTACCAGCCCAAGGATGAATAAGATTCAGAGTAGAAGAGCACAGGATTGGTGTCTAACTTTTTTTTTTTTTTTGGTACTGCAGATCAAACTCATGACCTTGCACTTGCCAGGCAGGCGCTTAAGCCACTGAGCTAAATCCCTGGCCCAAGAGCACAGGATTGAGCGTTAAGAGGCTGGGTTCAAATTCTGTTTCTCTTACATTTCTAAGTGAGACTCGCCCTCTTATGAGCATCTTATCCCATCTGTACATGGGGAGGTTTGCTGACTGTTTTTGTTTGGTGTGGTTGACATCTTCCCACCAATACCTTCTTCCACCCCAACCTCCTTTGTGGTTTCAGATGCCAGCAAATGTCCAGGCAGGGTTACTGTACGTGGCAACAAAGTAACAGGCGCCAGGCCTTTCTGGCCATGCAGGCTGACAGTGCTGCTTTGCAGTTTACCCAGTGGGGTGATACTGCAAAGGAAGTCCGGCTGCCAGGCAGAGCTGTCCTTAGATGTCGTGTTCAGTGGTAGCTTCGACGAATTATCCCTGCTGTGAGCCTTTGTTTCTTTGTTGGTAAATGTAGAGATGATATCATCTGGCCCTTAATCGCTTTGACCCCACTGCCCCATCCCGAGTCAGGGTGATGTAGCCCAGCACCGCTTCCCCTTTCTGCAGAAAAAAACCCTCCATGTTAGGGATGATAAGGGGAGATAAGGAGCATGGTAAACAGATTAAAGTGTATAACACAGCTTTACTGTGAGCTTTAGGATTTCTTCCTTGTCTGTATTCAGTCGGACTGTGAGTCCCGTTTAGTTTTGTCTCCCAGAATACTCATATGTGTATTTCACTGCAGCTTCTGAGTCTTCCACCAGACAAAGGCGCAGCCTTTGCACCGCCTCTCTGTCTCCAGGCGTCCTCTCCAGGCAGCCTCCACCTTGATCCCGAAGTGCTCGCTGTGAAATGCATGGCTCTCTGACTTCTCTGGTCTCACGGTTTGCGTCGGTGCTTAAGGCAAGTTCAAGCCTGTCAGGGACCTGCAGTCCTTCCTTCTCATTAGGTCTGCGCCTCCAGAGCACATGTAGTGGCTGTCGGTCCACAGGAATGATGCTGACTGCTGTCAACCTAAGGTACCAGCCGAGAGAGGTGCTCTCCAGTGAGGTTCATTCAGTCAGGGGCCTGCGGGGTTTGCAGTCTGAAGCGTGTATGCTGTCAGGTCGTAGGTTTGTCTTGGGAGCTTGAGGCATGGAAAAACTTTCATTTTATTTATTTATTTTTTTAAGGAGAAACTTTTAAAAGCAAAAAGGAGAAGTATGTGCAGGTTGTTTTGAATCAAAAGTTCATTAGTTCCTGGACTTATGGTAGGCGGTGATGTGCATATTGAGTGTCACATGGTTGGGTTTAGGTTGGACTGCCTGTTACTGGAAAGATGGTTTCATAGAAGTGGTATTAACTGCAAAGCTATGGTTTTGGCAGAGGTTTTGCTTATTTATTTATTTGTTGTTTTGTGGTTTGTTTTTTTCTTTTTTTTTATAATTTTATTTAAAGAGGAAAAAACAAAACAAAATAAAACAGAATAAAGGGTAGCAACCATACAGTATTCCAAGGAAAAAAGGAAAAGTACAACAATAAAACCTAAGAAATTATTACTTGACTAATTACATACTGACTTCTTGGAAATAGTTGTTCAAATTACAAAGTTAAAGCATGTAAAG